>CAUOFW020003058.1:1118496-1190319 GCA_963454935.2 Ilex paraguariensis
TTTTTTTTGTAAAAGTAGATTTGTAATTAAATTTTGGCATGTAATGTGTAAAGGAATTGTAATAGAGTATATATGGACTGTTTTAATATAACCTTGCATATTTTGATATAAATATGATGATTGGACCCGGTGTGGTCAAGTTTTACGTATAAAATGGACCCTGTGTGGTTATGGTATTATATTGGACCTCGGATGGGTCGTGTAAATGTTGATTGCACAGATTGTGTTTTGGGGTAGAGTTTCCCGTACAAAGGAGACTCTGCCCGGATTTCGTTAAATTATGGATCCTGGTAAATGGGACACAACGGTGCGATATCGAGTTATACGGTATCCACGGGCATTCCATGGGTTGATGGGAAATTAACGGACCCCATGAATTTGGGGTGTCACATTACCTCTACAACCATCATCCCCACCACCACTAACTCTACCACTACCACCACCACCACCACCACTGTCATCACAGTCATTGCCACCAACCACAACCATCACCGTCTCCTACCACCACTACTGTCGTCCACCACCTCTCACCCCCACTACAATCAATACTTAAATTTATTTATCTCTCCTCTATATTTATGATTTGATTTTGGATATGAGTACAAATATGTTTACTGTTTACCATTTTTTATTATTCTGTGCTTTCAGGTATAAACAATAACTAGTACTTCTATACATGCGGAGGTTCACTGCATTATGTAATTGCTTGTAGAAGCAAAAACATAGTAGACAAATTATATAAAACAACTAGTTAATGTCCGTGCTTGAATACATTATCTTATAAATTTTATACGTCGCATAGGTTGGTCAACCTAATTAAAACATTATGCCAACAAAAGCAAACGAAGTAAAGGAAAATAATACATTTTCATGTTTGTGAAACCCCATGCTCCCATTAAAATAGAATCTTGAAACCCTTTCTACTATGCAATCTCCAGAAATGACCCCTTATCAAAGTTAGTAATTCCCGCGGAAAAAAGAACAAACAAAAATATTCGCAACAATCTACCAACCAATTGATCTAATGTACCAACAAAAAAAAAAACCAAAACGTGACAAGACACACAACCAAATAATGCCTTTTCCATAATAGTTGCACCGTAGATATCCAAGACTGACTTCATGTCTTCTGGATTGTAGCAATGATAATACAATCTAAATAGATTAGAAATGATTAAAAAAAAATAATTCTGAATTTTCCAAATTGGTTAACAACAAAAGGCCAATTCGAAGGCCACATTCAAGCATTTGATTGCTTGACCAATAGGGAGACCGCTCAAGCCATGTCCAAGTCGCTCGAGCAGTCCCTGCAGGTGTATTTGTCACTTTGACAGATTTGCAACCAACTCCTCATTTCTTACTGGTGTCAATTACGTCTCCAGTCTCAAAAACATGCACATGCATGTATATATGTATAATCTAAATGCAAAAAAATGTACATGCAAGGATGAAATATGAATCTAAATACAATGCAAATTTCAATGTAACTTTAAAATGCATAATCTCATTAATCACGAAAACCACATATATTCTCATTACAACATATCCATCCCTATTTCATCATTTAGTACACTACTCTAAGGCATATTAAGGTATGTAGAACTCAATTTTCATGCATCCTGAAACATTGTCCTCTCACTTAGTTCAACTTTCACTCACGTGTTCAAATTTTACATATTTGATCAATTCATGTGCAATGTATGTGAAAACTAAACTTCGACACAATTAGGATTCTGTTTATATCAAATTATTAATAAAACTCTACAAGAAATCTTAATGCATCATCTAAGTAAAAGCATAACCGATTAGTGAGTGTCATATTCATTTTTCTTTTTGGGCACTCCTCCTATTTTGACATCCCTTCTACTCATTATGACTTCAATTAGCATAATTATGAATTTCGTCCTTTACATGTCATGTTTCTAGACGTGTAGCATAGCTCTTTGAGTTTTACATGTGAGCAATTACATTAAGCACATAGACTCTTAACAATTCAAGTGGAAATGATACTTAGCTATTATTTTATGCCTCGCTTTTTTAGATTTGGCCTCATTGGACTCTTTTCTCGCATTTGACTCTTTGACATCTTTTAAGGGACTAGTTGATGCACACGTGCTTTGCATGTGAACCTTTGAAATATATAATTAAGTTGGCATTATTAACTTATACATTGAGATTAGAATATGACAATTAATATAGTATATATTAGCACATTGTCCTATGATGCTCAAACCAATTAAGAGAAATTTCATTCAAATTAAATATTTAGAAATATATGACATCATCTTTGAGCTGCATATATAGCATATCAATGGAGGTGGAAAATTGATTAAACATCAATTTTTTAACCAAATGCAAAATTATTAAAATTAAAATAAAACAAAAAATTGAAGTGGAAAATTGAAGTCTCACTCCATTTGTAGCAATCAAATTTATAGTCCAAATCTATTGGATAGAGTGAAGAACATCGAAAACATATTGCATAAGTTCTCGGTTTTGGTTAAACATGCATTACACATTAGAAAATACTAATTTCTCAAGATGTTCTAAGCTAATGTATACCAAATTTGTCCCTTTTATTTGTTCATGGATATGTTAAATGTTGGTTTGCAAGACTGATGAAAGTTTGTTCACAATGTCTAGTAGCTTGGAAGAATGATTCATGTGTACAGAGGAGGGTCCAATAACAGTATCTCGTCCAAATATAGTGAAAAGCTAAAGGAGCATGTAAGAAGATTAGCCAAATTAATGTGTGAATTATAATGTTGTTCCTACTGCAAGTTTGTGAAAACATCGATTTGGATCCATGTCATACTCTTTTAGCCAGTGCTCTACTGTCTTATTATCGTGTTGGATTGATTTTAACCATTTGATGTCATTGCATGTGGTCAGAACCACCACTTCTGACCAGTTTAGTGATATTTTGTGACCAACCAAATTGTGAGTAGCATTTGAGCTATGTTTATTGTTGTACATTTCTCATATTTACCCCCATTTTAAGTTAAATATAAATTACACAATGTAACTCTTAGATATTACATCCATAAAAATTACTTTGTTTCATAGAAAGTCTCAAGGCTCTTATTGTCCTATCTCTCCTTGGTTGAATAAAGGATCAACTCTGTCAATAGTATGTAACCATGATGATAAAAAAAATGACATCCTACATTTTTTATTCTTATTGAATACCATAGGTCGTAAAACTGCATATTATATAATCATGAGCAAGATTTTTTGCCATATACAACTGGATGCACACACAAACCTAGTTTAGATTACTTAGAACAACTTTCATTTGTACGGACTTAGATAAAGATACATATCGTGATACAAATTATTTAAACATGACTATTTAGTGGCAAATACTCAAATAAAAAATACATTAGTTTAGTATCACATGCGAAAGCTGGAATCAAACTTTAAACCATCCGTGTTCTTAGAAATGATCAATCGCAATCCTCAAGAAACAATTGAGTTTGAGAATACCAAATAAAGAGTAAGTTTGAAAACGTCAAACACCTGAATTGAGTTATAAGATTCATAACTAATTAGCCTTTGACTGTATTCCATGAGTTAGATACATGCTGGGGCGGAGCCACCCATGGGCTAGGGTGGGCACATGCCCCCCTCAAATTTTTTTGCTTTATATTAAGCATATATTTTTAAAATAAAATTTAGATATATTTAATTGTGCTCTCCCTAGTATTGTGTTTTGGTGATATTGATTTAAATAGATCCCTACCTAAATGATTATTAACTTTTTGAAAAATATTATTGAAACCTAATTTTAGGACCTAATATATTGCGATATTAAGTATAATAGTAAGTCTTAATATTTAATAAACTCTATTGTCTATCAAATGGTCACAAACCATTGGGTCTCTATCAATTAAATCTCAAATTATGTACAACTAATATAATTATTAACTTTTGGACATGTTTTAGACATGTCCAAATATATTTTGAACATATTAATGTTATTTTATAATTTTTTTAAATTGAAGGGTTATTTCGTTATTATATAAAAATGTGTGTCGTTATTTAGTAAACTATAGGATCACAAATAGAAAATTGTTACCACGATTTTGTATATAAAAGAAATATTATTGATAAAATTAATTTGTAACACTTTCAAATAATAAAAGTATATCAGGGTCAATTGTAAGCAATAATAATTAATTGCATTCTTGATAAAAAGTTTTAATTATTATTTTTTGGTTTATGAGTATGTCGATTTTTAATCTTCTATGTTTAAAAAGTATTAAATATAAATTTATGAACTTTTGCGGTCTATTAAAAAAATTAAAACATGCTAGTGTATCTACCCTAAAAAAAAATTATGCCTCCGCCCTTGGATACATGACCCAAGCATACCTTAATTCAGAATGTAAGAGATTATCTTATTGATCAGCAAATCTTGAATGATATATCATAACAAAGGAGACCCAGGCTTGTATGTCAGACTAATTGAACAATAATATCAATACAAAACTGGCAGGAAATAAAAAAAAACACACACTCACAAAATAGGGTCTATCAACATGGAAATTGCTGGCTCTTTTTTTTCTTTTTCCATTTTAAATCATGTTTCCTAGATCATCAAAGTTGTGTAGCCAATTAAAGCCTCTTTTTTGACTCATCTCTTGCATTACTATTGCCGACAATATATAACATTTAGAAAATTTCAAAGTTAAGAAGCAATTTAAAGAAAAATCTGAATATGTCGTAATTATCAGAAAGATTGACAAATCCACCGGACCACAAGGACCAACCATTTTTTATTCAGTTGAGGATGCCAGTACAAATCATTCAACTATTGAAGCCATTCATAAACTCAAAATCTGTGAAAATGGCAAAAGGTTCAATCCATATATAATAATGTCGTAATTATTTCTTTTATGTTCCTAAGCACTATGATAACCACAACAATTGGTCAACTAACAGGACAAAGTGAAATGTAGACATATAAATAGATGAAATAGAACTAACCTTAAACCTTATATTGTTATACCTGAATGTTTCTATATTGGTTTGCTAATCCAAGAAAGATAACAATTTTTATTAGAGGACTGTTGTTGAATGTTGATTACTGACAATCATTTCGTAACATTAAAACTAACCTGACAAGTAAACCAACATACAACCAACAAGCATGGCATACGACATATGGAATATCCATGACAATTTAGCATTCTTGCCTTCATTAGGTGGAGAAAATGTCAAGCAAGAAGGATCCACTTAGGCTGAAGTTTTCTATTTGATTGTGTAAAAGGAATCCTCCTCAATGATATCAACCTATATCTCACTGCATTTGTCAATTTTCAATTTGGACACATACCCAATTAATATAGTTATTTTATAAGGTCCTTTTCTTGTGTCATTAATCATAAATAAAATAACATAAATCAAAATGAAAGGAAAAGATTATTTCTTAAAAACAATCCACACCATCGTTAGACAAAACATAAATCCCCCATTTGGTCATAGCAATCCAGTTGAAAGTTGTCTAAAAGTTATCCAATGTCTAAAATTACCATTTACAAACTTGTAGCTTTAAAAAATTATATCTTGCAGGGAGAGTTGTGGATATACAGAGAAATGATCAAACCCATATGAAACAAAGAAAATGAGTAACCAAAAATCAAAACAAAGCAAGACTGTCCAATATTGTGATTTAAAATGAGAAAAATCAAATGGTTTAAAGCTGGAAATCAAGAAGATAGCGATTTGAACTTAATTGATGAAAGATTAAAAAACAACCTCACAAAACATGTAAGAAAGGGAAAAAAAAAAAGCATAAATCCACAAAGAGGCACAAAAACTTGATCAAGAAAACTCGCTAACAAAGGAAGCTAGAACCAAGAACATAGCTAGCGTATAGGCAAAGCTAAGGGGCATGGAGTACTAAAATAAAAAATTATAAAATCCAATTTAAGTAAAGGCTAGAATCAAGAGATGAAGAAAAACTTACCTCATTTAAGCAACCATGGAATAAGATGAGTAGGAGTTGTGTGTAGCTTTCTTCTGTTGATAGGATTTTTTTTTTTTTTTTCAGTGTGGATCACACGGCCTTCTGTGCTTCAGTGGACTTATTTAACATAAAATTAAAAACCGGTATAATTTGCATATATTTTCAAAATTAGTACTTGAGATCTGACACAGAAGCTAGAAATATAAAAAAGGAACAAAAAAAAAAGAGAATAGCTATCAAAAACTCTTTCACAGTGTCATATAGGTTCTCAATTATAATTCTACCTATTCCAGCCGATATACTCACCAAACCCACAGAATAATTTAGGAAAGATCCAATTGAAAGAATTTCATTTTGAGCATAATTCATCAAGGTTAAACCAACTTTTTGCAGCAACATAAAACATACAGATTGAGAGTTAACGTAAAAAAGAGAAAACAAATAAACCGGGGATGTAATAACATTTCAATTGAGAAATCACCGGTAAATAACTTACATCCATTTACTGTCTCCATCGAAACAACATTGCGAGCATCTGTTTGCCTGCCTTATATGAAACATTAATAAACACAATCACTGGATTGATCCATGACGCATTGATGCACAAAATTGTTATACCGACCCAAATAGCAAGAAAAATCTTGGTTGACATGAAAATAAAAACTAAGCATAAAAACAGCACAAACAATACACAAAAGATCACCAAGTAGCAGACCTGAAAAAAGAATAATCCGATAATTAGAATGTAACACCCCAAAACATACCCTAGATGGCATTACATTCTAAAACTATTCATATCATGAGAGCACTAATATAATTCTTTAAGAAACAAAACTTTATTTGTCATCCATAAATATTTAAAACATTATCCCAAAAGAATAAGCCCAAGGCATGGCTATTACATCTCAAAAATTAATTAAAGAAGCGCAGCGGAATAAACAAAAGAAGCTAGACTACACAATGTTCCAAAAGAATGTCCTAGTCTAGTACAAAAGGAAAGGAGGTCATTCTATGCGTCCACCTCAGGATCCACACTCCCGTCTAGTGGAGTCTCTCAAGTAGCAGGCTCCTCGACCCTTACGTCCTCCTCCTCAAGTGGGTAATCTAAAAAATGTTAACGATAAGTGGTGAGCACGAATCTCTGTAGAAAATTTCTCCCAAACCCATACAAGGTTTAGAAAATCATTTAAAACGGTCGGTCTAAATTTTAATATAACATAGATACATAATTTGAAATAAAGTAGTGACATTTAAAAAGGATCTCAAGTTTATTTAAAAATATTACTTAAATGAATAAACGAGCACCACATACAAATAATAATCATTCATTGTCATAACTAATTTTTAACAATTCTTTCGGTAGGTGGCATACTTTGTGATAACCTCCACCCCCCTTTAGGTCACCTTTGATTCTCAAGCATCCTTACCAGGAACCTCTTGAGAATGGATAAGCATCCTTACATGGAACCTCTCACCAATCACCACATTGTTTCCCAAGCATCCTTACCGGGAACCTCTTGAGAAGGGGTAAGTATCCTTATAAGGAACCTCTCACTCATGTGCATCACAAACAACCCAACCAAGCATGCAATTCTAACATTTATCTCAATTTACAAGTATCTATCCAAAATCCCTAAAATATATCATGTAACAATTCCACAACCAACTAAAAAAATACATGAGATCACAATAACATCATTTTTCTACCCAATACAAAGCACTAAGGTTTCAAAATTCATAATAAAGAAAGCATTTAAGAAGAAAATACATCACTCTCCAAAAATTAGGGTTTTAAAACTAGAAAGGAGATGTCATGGGTATTAAACCCTACTTTGTTCAAAATATGTAATCCTTGCAAAAAGCCTAAGAGATGAAGATTCCATAGCATATATATATCATTGATAGCCAAAATATACATATATAAATACCCTAGAGTCAATGTAAGTGAATGAGAGAAAACTCCTACTTTGAATGCTTAGTTTGTAGGAAGAACTTGAGTTTTGATCTTGAATCTATCTTTAAATCTCTTGTTTTTCCTTTCATTTCTTCCTCTCTAATGCTCTCTAGGGTTCCAAGAGGTGTGGGGTAAGAGTGAAATGAAAGAAATGAGGGCAAATGGGATGAAAATAGGGTTTAAAACACCTCAGCCCCGAATTCACTGTTCACAGCCTATTTTGATTTTCTCCAAAATTACGATTTTACCACTAAGAATCTTCAATTTTATCCATATGACTACCCTAAGGTTTTTTGACGTTCTAGATTCATTTTTAATGTTATTTTAATCCAAAAACATTTATTTTTAGGATTTATCTCAAAACCAAAGTCAACGTACACTCGAAACACTAAAGTTTTTATTTGACTCATCCGAATCGACTATTAATGAAGTTTTGCGTTGTTTGCAAACAAAAGGTGATAAATGGTGCTTCTTAAAGAATTTTATACATATTTGAAGCCTAAATATACTCATTATTCTTATATTTTGATTTAGGATGCAAATAGAGACGTTAAATGCAAAACGAAACTAATTGGACTGTTTTGACATCGCTTCGTTATCTGGGCATAACTCTCTCATAAGAGCTCCGATTGCGATGATTCAAGATGATATGGAATGATAAGAAAGATCTCTAAAACTTTCATGTTTTGAGTTTTGAGAGATATTGACTGCATCAAGGTCTAAATCGGGCTTGAAGTTGCAGCCAGTGCACTGTTCAAGCTAATTGAGCTGTTTTGACATCACTTCGTTATCTGGGCATAACTCTCTCATCCGAGTTCCGATTGAGATGATCCAAGATGCTATGAAATGATAAGAAATATCTCTACAACTTTTGTGTTTTGAGTTTTGAGAGATATTGACTAAGTCAAGGTCGAAATCGCGCTTGAAGTTGCAGTAAGTGCACTGTTCACATACACTGTTCACGTCCTATTTCATCCCTTTTCCATTTTCAATCCATTCCTAAGCCAACCAAATCCATCCCAAACCTCTCCAACACGTATTTCTACACCAAACCTATTTAATAAAAGTTCTAGGACCTAAAATTTCATATTTTCACTTATTAAAACCAAATTTCAACTATTATTTTCACTAACATTTTAAATCTCTACTTTTTTAATCTACCAAATTCAAACACACATCACTACACATATCCAAATTTTTACCACTATTATTTACTATATATCTATATACATATATAAAAGAAAATGCGGGGTGTTACATAAGCAATTCGGAGACCAAAAAAAGTAGTAATTCAAAGATCCATGCTATGGAAACAAACATTCCTAACAAAATGAAGCATACTTTGTTTAAGAATTTTCACTGATCTCATATTGAAGTTTCATTCACCAATCTCAATTAAATATGGAAATTGAACAAGAGGACCAAGTCGCACAGTAGATCATTGGTTCCACAATGGCAAGACACATGGTGTATGCACGTCTGAAAGAGAAAACATTATCGGCTTGTCTTGGCTTTCACCTGTATAATTTCCTCAATATTTGTCTTGGCCATTAATTCCCAAAATATGTAGAGAGGGAAAGAGAGAGGGAAGAAACCCATATTTGAGAAGATGTAAAGGTTAACGACTAGTTTTGTAATAGGGTTTTGAATGCAAAATGAAGCACACATCCGGGAATTAAAACTAGAAACAAAACGATATAAAGAGACCGTTACAAGAGCCCTTCAGTCGAAGTTAAATAATGGGAGCAACGGTTATACTATGTAAGGACTAGTGATATGGTGTAACCATCCGATAAGAAAATAATAAAACAAAAAAAAGTAAAATAGGGTCTAGTTTTGAGGTGATTATATATGGTATGGTTGGATAGTTAAGAGTTTGAGTGGGATCTATTGACCGATTTGTCTATGTATTAATGGACCATTATACCCTGTGGCACTACTGACATATTATAACGGTTAAAACCAATATTTTTTTGCTCAGTCAACTGTTTATTCTTTTGAGTGGATGAAAGAGAGAAAGTGAGAGGGGTATCGTTTCACTAAAATGCAACATGCAACAGATATTGGGGTTTAATTAGAGAGAGAGAAACCAAAATAGTGACGACGAGAGAGATAGAGAGCTGGAGGGGGTGGGGAACCGAGAGTCTCTAAAAGAGGAATAGACTGGCTATTTTTTATAGAGGAAAAAAAAGGGAGAAAGAGGTTTGTTTGTAGTGGGGCAATTTTTTAGGTAAGATAAATATCTATTTTTTAAATTTAATTTTCTTAATTTGATATGTAATATAATACAATTAATCATACCCTATGTCTGAAGGCACGATGAAATATAAGATTTGAGAATTCAAAAAATTATTTTATTATATCAAATAGTAAATTTTTATTTCTTCTTTCATTTGATTACATTATTTAAAATTAATTTCTACATATTATTTTCTTAAAATAGCGTCAATTTTCTCAAAATGTATAATCCGTCAAAATTTCTCAACATGTATATAATACCGTGTGTGGACAAAAAATGAAATAAAAATTGTGTTAAATTATAAATTAATCAAATACTAAATAATTAAACATGTGATAAAATTATGTGATGTGATGTTTTTGGGAGGTAAAATATGTAGAGGATAAAATTCAGTTTCTTATGTGTTTTATTAAATAGTAAATTATAAATTAATCAAATATTAAATAAATAAGCATGTGATAAAATTTAGTTATTGGATGTTTTTGGGGGAGAAAATATGTAGGGGATAAAATTCAATTTCCTATGTGTTTTATTATATAGATAATAACATTATATCAATACAAATTTGGTTGTATAATGATAAGTATAATTTGGACTTTATACCATTATTTCAGAGTATTTACGATAATTATTATTTTGATTTAGTAGCTTTTATAGGAATAGTATAGATAAATGTGTTTAAGAAGAAAATAGGAACTCAAAAATTTTTTACATTTAAGCCAAATTTTTTGTTTAAGGCATAATTATATTTGTAAGAGCAAAATAGGAGTGTGAAATTAATTTTGAAGGATAAGGATGACATAGTTGCATTATTGGAGGACAAAGGTGGAAAAAAAATATTTTTCAAGTATATTGATATTTTAAAGTAGTATAGATCGGAGCATTACTAACTTTCAGCTATGTTTTCACCTATCAACAACACTTTGAGTCATGTAAGGTCATTAATCATTCAAGATAACTAGACTCCTAGTCCTAAGTATAAAGGTGGTTGTTTTGACAGGGGAAAAACTAGTAGATCATATTTGTGATTGACTAATTTCGTAGAGTCCATTGTAAAATCACAACATATTCCATGACCATGATGCTATGAAGTTCAAAATCCAAAAGCGTCATTGAAGGAAGGAGGTCAAGCGTCAAAGTTATATCATTCAACCTCTGTATGCACTTTCATTCTTAGGACAAAGATAATGACCTAGACATCTAAGATGAACCCTTAATAAATTTAACTTATGATGATTAAGATGAAAATAAAATTGAAAGCAATCCTATTACAACTCCTAGGTGATGTTAATAGAATAGTTTTTCTAAACTATTTTCTATTTTAAAAATATAGTTTGAGTCACAATTGAACCCCTTTTTGAGCAATAACACCCTTTAGTGCTCAAGAGGACAAATTTTTACATAGTTTAGGCTTAAAAACCTGTAGGGACCGATTTATACTCGCTAGCCTTCGCTAGAGCGAGCGGCCTCTTTATAATTTAGGGAAGGAAATGGGAAAAGGCCACAAATGGCAGCATAGGGCTCACTCACGTAGCACATAACCTATTTCATTTTCAACATGAGAGTGTTATACCCACATTATCGACAGTTGCTTCTATGTTGCATGGGCTTCCGTATCCCGACAGGTGGAACCGCCAGTTGTGGTACCACAAGGAATTGATTAGGGATTATAGGTTTATAAATCTGATAGTCAACTACAACATTGAATCAAATACTCATATTTTCATTTTTCCTACACCACGAGCCTATTTGCTAGATGCTATTGGTATGGGTTTGGAGATAGATTTGCCAAGTGTGATATTTCGAGTCATTCGGATAGCATTCGATGAGGGGAGGATAACTAATAATCTGCCTTTTGGTTCTCTGATCACCCCGCATATTTTTAAATATAGGTGTTAGTGCTATGTTCATATGTGAGCTTGAGAGTGTTTTACATTTATTCATGGCATGTACTAAAGTACTCTATTATTTTTTTTGTTGACTTTTATTTGTTTAGCTCTATTTTTTGTTGTTGTAACATACTCTTAGTCTTGTTCATTGGTGCTCAATCATATTTGACTTTGAGTTATATGTCTTGTTTGTCCTTGCTTAGTTTGCTTGCATAATTTGGCTAGTTGTTATGCATTCATACCTTCTTGTTATACCATGATTCTATGTCATGAATGTTATAGGTTGTCATTAGAATGACATTTGTAGCAAATAATATAAGAATATCAAGATAACTTGATTCTGCACTGTGCTTGTTGCATGTTGTCATTGAGTTGGCATTTGTGACAAAAAGAGGGAGAATATTTTAGGTACATATGAGAGAAATCGGGGAGATTTTTGACTAGGCTAGATATATTACATGTGAACATAGAAAGGGAGAGTTCGTTCAAATACGCAAGGGGAGTAAAATTTGAAAACTTACATGAAGTCACACATTTTTCTTTGTTTATTTTCCAATTGTTATTTTACTTGTGAATACCAACTACGAGGGAGAACTTGATGTGTTTCATACTGTTAAATCAATAGGTTCTCAAGCATATTGAGCAAGTTAGTTTCTAACATGTTACATATTTGCACTTGCATAATGTATACATACTTATGCCCTACGCTTAACTTAGAGCTTTCCATACCAGTGATTATATTATGTATTTCTCTAACATTATGTGTTTTTCACAAGGGCTTGGTTTGAGTGGTGGTATAAAGGACTATGATCTTCAAGCTTCATCAAAATAAGTAGATCCATGTACTAGACAAAGTTTCAGACGTATGCATAAGAGTTGAGATTAGTTAACAATTCTTTTGTTCAATGGTTTTGAGTTGTATTCTTAATTTCTAACTTGTGTGTTTTGGCACGAAATTGCCAAAGGGGGATATTGTTAGATCATATTTGTAATTGGCTAATTTTGTGGAGTTCATTGTAAACTCTTAACCTATTTCATGGTCATGATACTATTAAGTTCAAGATTTGAAAGCGTCATTGAAGGGAGGAGGAGATCAAGCGTCAAAGCTTCTCATTCAGCCTCCTTGTGCACCTTCATACTTAGGACAAAGGTAATGACCTAGACAGTTATTTTAACTTAAGATGATGAGGACGAAAATGAAATTGGAAGTCATCCGATTATGACTCCTAGGTGATTTTAAAAGAAAAAATTTTCTAAGTCATTTTGTGTTTTAAAAACATAGTTTGAATCACAATCAGATTTCTCTTTGAGCAACACCCTTTAGTGCTCAATATGACAATTTTTTGCATAGTTTTAGGCATAAAAACATGTAGGGATCGATCTATGCTTGCTAGCCTTCACTAAAGCGATTTATGTGTGACTTAGGGAAGGAAATAAGAAAAGGCCATGGAAAGGAAGCATATGGCTTGCTCGAGTGGTTTCATGGTTGCTCAAGCGGTGGTTGTATTAGTTGTGTTTAAAACGTTATTTTAACTCCAACTACAATCACCCTATGACCGCCCTCCCAGGTATCAAGCGGTCATTTGTGAATCTGAATTTTCTTATTTACTAAGATCACTCTCATAGCAGACCTATAAATAGGAAGAGTCTTTCCCACATCTAGGTTAAACCTCATAAGCCTTTAGAGAGATTTAAAAGAGAGAAATTCATTCCTATACCTTGAGAGCTTCTACCACAACTTAGATCCCTTAGATCCAAAGGCTATCACTAGTAATTCTACCCAACCTCTCAAATTGATGTTGAAGAACTTGTTGGTTGAAAAACCAATTGGTGTGTGCATATCGAGGATTGTTAACGTACCCATAATCGTTTGAAGCCTAAATGAATTGTGCAGTGGGGAGGTCCAGGTGAAGCTACAACAGACGTCAGAGAAGGACTTTTGGCGGAGAGACATAATAAGAAAATGAGCATCTAACCCTAGTATTGGTTGAAGTACAAGTCTCGAGCACTTGCCCTCATAACAAGGGGTCCTTTGTTAACCGTTGACCACTAATCAACCCGCGGAATTACTCGTGATTTATTGTACCACCTGACATCACATCGAAGGCAACCCCTTTACCCAGGACTATACTCACGCAACTGTGGTCCTTTACACATTAATTTATAGCCATTTTATCCCATAGGACATCTTTGAGCAAGAAGAAAGATTGCCCAAGAGCTGAGGCAAAGAATTCAAAATTTTGAAATTTTGTGAGAACCTTCTGGAAGGTTTCCTTAACCTTCCGGAAGATTAAGCATACTAGAACCCTATCTTTAAGAAAGATGTGTCGACCTTCCAGAAGGTATGTTCAACCTTCCAAAAGAAGTTGCACATTGGATTCCCTAATTTTAGAAAAATGTGAAGACCTTCCGGAAGGTTAGAATCGACCTTCTGGAAGGTTTCACCCACTGGTCAACATTTTTTCTTATCTTTGTCTAAACCTTCCAGAAGTTTTGTTATGACCTTCTGGAAGATTTTTCCCAAAATTGCCTATTTTACCTGTTTTTAATTTTCAATCCCATCAAATTCATCTCATAACCATTCAATACATGTGTATTGAAGTTTTTCACAGGAAACATGATACAACAAGTTCTATTACAAGCAATTCCATATATTTATATGCCAAAATTAAGTTTTTATAATAATTTTTACAAAACTCAAAATAAAGTCACATCTCAGCTTTTCCTCCACCGGCATGTATCCCGCACCTGAAATGTTGTCTCATAATGGTTGATTGTTGCATCTGAAATGTTCACATGCAACAATCAACCATTCAAAATATTTTAATCAAGAATATGCATTCAATGATAAGGATCTTATGTCATGCTATGAAATGAGATGAAATGAGATGAGACCTACTCATGCACTTCAACTCAAGCCCTCTCTGGCTCATTCAACGTAATGCAATGCTAATGTGTATAAATCTGTCATTGATGATATACATCCAATGATTTTTCAAAACAAAAATCATGTGTCTTTACCATAAAACAAAATAATGTGTCTTTGTTGGACATTACACATCGAATGACTATTTTATAAAGCAAAATCATGTGTCTTCGTTGGATAGCGGACTTTTGGTGTCTCACCGCCGGCTCTGCAGACCGATACACTTTTTCAGAATTTCATCTTAGGGGAGTGTATGAACCAGGTGGTCGTGTCTTGCACCCTACTTGCTGTACCCGACACAAATTTTTCATGCAACCGTGCAACTCAGTCAGAACTTCGTTCCAACTTTTTTCGAGCCCACCCATCATCCACCAAATATGGTGTTTGATCGAACTATGCATACACACGCCCACACTCATGCCCAATGCCCATGAATGATGCCAACATCATGCCCAATATGCAATGAATGTCAAATGAGCAATTTCCACCATTCTATTTTTAGTTATATCAAAAGCATATAATATCCACAATTCATCATAATGCTAACATATCACAAAACATATATTAACATTATACCCAATAACAAATCCCAAGCATGTTAACACATACTCAATGCCAATAATACACTTAATTCACAAGGCACAATACAAACACATAGCATGCCCATATAATACCATTTTTCTAAGAAATCACATTATCTATACAAACATACTTAATTTCACATTTGCATTTAATCAAACACTTTCAAGGCACTCAATCATGAAATCACATATATGCCCAATTTTTATCACATAGTTCAAGAATCACATTAGATAATTTCTACATACCACATTTAACATAGAATTTATTCTACCCGTTTTAGATACCCAATTCATCAAATTCTCAATAATAGGCAAGTGCTAAAAACGTTTAACAACCTATCCATTCCATATCACATTTCTAAGTTGAAAATAAACCTAATTAGGATGAAAAACCTTGCCTCTTGAAGCGTAAAACGAGTTGTAGAACCTTCAAGAACCCGATTCAAGCTAGAATCTTCACTTTTCTCAAATCTCGTTTCCTGGACTTCGATGAAACCCGCACTTTTTAGTATAGCCGTGTAGCCCTTCCCGAGATGAACAACTTTAATACTTGGCTCGAATTGATTTGAGCGATGAGGAGGCATACAGAGAAGTTGCATTTTCCCTCTCTTCCTTCTCCAACATGAAACCAACAGAGAATATGGAAAGAAATTTGATTTTTTTCTCCTTTTTATAGTCTCCAAACACTTAGCCCACAACACGTCACACGACCTCCTTTCTCGGGTCCGTTTTTGTCCCAAAACGATTAAATTTCGCCCTGATTTAAGTTTAAAATTTTTTTATTTCAACTTGCTTTAAATTATTTTCCAAATTTTAAATTTTTTATTAAAAATTTCATTTTTGGGCCATCCAAGACTCGACCACCTCGTAAAACATGAAAAATCTGACTATCTCAAAATTCAACGAAATTTGACATGGTAACTAGATTTTGCGAGACGAATCCAATGGTGAGATCCGTTTCATCATCCGAGATCTAGAAAATTCAGGTTTACAACCTGTACCATAGTGACAAATTATCATTTTACCCCTTTTTGTAAAAAATTCAAATTTACCTGGGTTTTACATTTTTCCCCTCTTAAAAGAATTTCATCCCCAAAATTCACACACACATGCACACTTAACCCCATGCATATGCAACAAGTAATACTATACTTAAAATTGTAAACATGTACCTCCATCCTCGAACAAGAACAAATAACTGATACGTATGGTGTCCTCACGCTCCCATGTCGCCTACTCCATACCTCAGTGCTGTCATAGAACCTTCACTAGTCTCACAGTCTTTCCTCGTAAAACCTGCTCTCAACTATCCATGATACGCACTAGTCCTTCCTCAAAGGTCCAATCCGCATCAACAGTCAACTCACCTCAATTCACCATATGTGTCAGATCTGGAGTATACTTCTGGAGCATAGAGACATGGAATACTACGTGAACTCCCCATAGGTTTGGTAGTAAAGCCAACTGGTAAACAACTATAGCCACTCTCTCTAGTACCTCGAAGGGCTCGATAAACCTTGTCGACAGTTTTCCCTGCTTTTTGAATCTGACCACTTCCCTCTTAGGCATCACCTTTAAGAAGACATGATTGTCAACCTCAAATTTTAGAGGTCACCTCCATCTGTCAGCATAACTCTTCTGCAGGCTCTGAGCCTTGAAAAGATGCTTCTGAATCAAGTCTACCTTCTCTGGGGTATCTTTAATCGGCTCTGGACTTATGGAAGGTCTTTCTCCAAACACCGTCTAGCAAATCAGATAACAGCACGGCCTTCCATAGAGTGCCTCATAGGGTGTCATCTGTATGCTCGCATAGTAACTATTATTATAGGCGAACTCCACTAAGGGTAAAAGTCTTTCCTAGCTACCCTTAAGATCCAGGATGCATGCCCGTAGCATGTCCTCTAGCGTCTAGATGGTCCTCTCTGACTGACCCTCCGTCTGGGGATGAAAGGTTGTACTCATCATCAACCGTATCTCCATAGCCTGTTGGAAACTCTCCCAAAATTGGGCTGTGAACCTGGAATCCCGATCCAATACTACAAATATGGGTACCCCATGCAACCAGACTATCTCTCGTATATACAACCTACAAAATTTCTCAAGCTTAAAGGTCATCCGCACTACCAAAAAGTGTGCCAACTTAGTAAGCTGGTCCACTATTACCACACTACATCGTGCCCCGCGATGTATGTGGCAAGTGGGTCATAAAATCCATTATGATGTGCTCCCACTTCCACTCAACCACCTCCAAAGGCTGGAGCAACCCAGCTGGTCTCTAGTGCTCAGCCTTAACTTGCTAACACGTGAGACATTAACCAACAAGGTCTCCAATGTGTCTCTTCATCCCACTCCAATAATACTAGTGATTAACCATCAAAATTATTATTTTATTATATTTAATGATTGCTTAATTGCATATTATTTGTGATTAAATGTGTTGAATCTCTTGATTTTTTAGTTTGATACTTTTTTGAGTTGTTTGATTTATTTTGCAAGTAAATTGGTTGATTTAAAGTAATAATGGATAATGCAGGTGAATCAATCACTAGAGGAAGAATCACATTTGATAAGGATTAAAGAGTCAATATTGAGATAGAAAGACTTGAAGATATGACAGTAATTTAATCCTTCTAAGAGTCCAAGATGGAAGAAAACTCATTTAAAGTTGGATTAGGAAAGTATCCTAGAAGAATAAGGATTTGACACACCTTTAGTATTCTAGTCATAACTTTTGAGTCTGATATCCGATTTACTTGATTGTTGGGGATTGAAAAGAATAATTCAAGGGTTACAAAAGTGTATTACACGAACATTTCGTGATTTAGCCTCTAAATATGAAAAATTCAAGATCAAAATCTGGACAGATTTTGTACCCGTGCCCCAAAGATTTTATGCACTGGATTTAACCTTACAAGATTTCTCTTTGGAAAGGAATTCCTTCCAAACCAACCTTATATCTTCTACCTATACTTAGGATTTATTTTTAGTATAAATAAGGGTTCTCATCTAGGATTTATTGGATGATTCTTTTCCCATCTTTTCTTTTCTAGTTTTAGTTTGTCATGTCTGGCTAGAAGGCTAAGCTAGGGCTAGGGGAGAACCTCTCAATGAAGTTCGGTAATGTAATTGATTCTGAGTTTAATAATTTATGATATTTTGTTAATTTAATTTCTGATCTTATAACAAAATTTTTGCTCTGTAAAAATTCTTGAGTTGTTGTGTCATGTACATCGATTGCTTGAATTTCTTTGCAAGTAAATAATTAGTTATTCCATGCTTAAGGTAATTATCATTATTTCATAAAATAATATAATTAGATGATTATTCAGGTTCCTAAATAATCTTTTGATTATAACTTTTGATTTTCTTACTTGATTTGTTATTCGAATCAACTGATATCTGATTCTTGTTCCAAGTTAAGTTTTGAGTCCTTAATCATTATTGTATGGAATTGAGAGGAAGTACCTAATGCACTAGTATTTTTATTATATTATTTTAATTACTCCAATCAATATTTTCTCAACTCAACAATCTCTTAAATAAATTGTTCTTACAAGTTTACTTTTTATTTATTTTGTGTCTCTTGTTTTTCTAATTCCCTGTAGTTCGACCTCAGACTCCTGAGAAATTTATTACTTCGCACAACCTGCATTTGGGTGATCAATTCTAAAGTTGTAACAAGTATTTTGGCGTTGTTGCCGGGGAATTGTTTGAAGGCAAGGAACACACCGCCATCTATTGAGGTTTGTCATATTTGAGATTCGTCACAGATCTGGTAATCTCGTTCCTTTTTATTTTATTTTATTTTATTATTTATTATTTATTTGTTTTATTTTTTGTAGGTTAAATATTTCATAATTTTTATTTTATATTTTTTAATGTGCTATGAAGATTTTTCCCGATGGAGGAACTGTGTGAGCTTTGTGATGTGTATGGGCATCCCATTGAGGTTTGCCCTTTAATTCCAACTGCTCGAAAATTTTTGAGAGACGGGACAATTGTCTTACCTAATTCTTTTCAATCTTACTCCGACCATTGTTCTGAAAATTTTTATCCCAATTTTGGTTGGGGGAATGAACATTATCAGTTACCTATATATGCCACATCACCACATGACCCTCCTCAATATCCACCTTACCATGACTCACAAGAAAAGAAGTTGGAAGACATTCTTTGTGAATTTATGCAAAGTCAACTAGCTTTCAAAGACATTTTTTGTGAATTTGTGTAAAACGAACTAGCTTTCAATGCCCAAATAAGACAAGATATTGAAGAGACAAAAGATATGCTCAATACATTAAAACAAGAACAAGAGGTTGACAAAAGTCAATATAGTGAGAGTGATTATTTTCCTAAACTACAAATTGAGGATAAATCTATTAATACTCTTGATAATGAAGAATTAAGTGACATTATTATTCCACAAGAGGCTAATGAGCCCAAAGACCTTTTATTATCAACAAGTAGTAATGAGATTCATATATCTAATCTTGCTGAGGGTATGAAAGTTGAGTTGTGTATTGTAATTGATAAAAATTTATTTGCTATCTCATTTTTAGATTTGCATAAAAATATATATATCTCCCTTTTCTTGCATGTTCAAATGATATATTGGGTATATGAGTGGATAGGTCGATTAAATGAGTTACTTTGACACCATATTTTTAAGCCAATAAAATTGAATGGACGCATTTTCAAATCTAATTTTAATTCAGATTGAGTTTGACATTTTATTTTTATTTGTACATAGTAGTTAGATTTTATTTTATTTTTTTGTTTAATTTTAGTTTCCTTTCTGTTTGTTTCAATTTATAGTTTTCTTTGTTTATTGAGTTTTTATTTTTAGGTTTTAGAGTTGTTGCAGCACCAGGTATTCCTATCCCTTTGATCTTTATTCATTATTTTTATTGAGTATTAAGATATTTATTTTTACATTGAGAACAATGTTGGATTTAGGTTGGAGGGTATGAGTATGTTTTGTGTTGTGAAAATTCCTAATTTATGTTTTTTTTAATTTATTTACTTTACTAAAAAAAATTAAAAAATAAAAAAATTGATGGTTATTAAATATTTAAATAACATTTTTATGCATAAGTTGACACCACAATATAGAAATAATTTGTTTATCTTTAAATTTGTAATTGTTTAAGTATCACATAGAACTTTATTCTATATTTTTGTATCTCATATCATGTTCTTATAAAAACTCACAATTTGTGCACTTTAGACTTTACCAAGTTGAAAATTTGTTAGCTATTTTACCTTGAGAACTTGAAACATATAATGGAGATACATAAAAATTATGAGTTTTGATCCAATCTTTTTTTTAGAGGGTTATTTACATTTACTCAATAAAAAATATTTTTATGCAGTTAATCTCCTTCAATAGTCTCATTATTTTTATTATGAATGATTATTTGACTTTAAATTATTTGCATGGGGAGTGTGTTATCAAAAACTCTTGAGATATGATTTTAGGTCATCTTTGATATTATTTGAGCCTAAACATTATTTTTTGAATATTATTATCCCTAAAAGCCATGATTGAGTTTTGAAATAAAATTTTATTTTATTACCCAACATATAATAACCAAGCCAATGAAAAAAAATAATATCATTTACCCTTTGTTATCCCGAGATTGAGCTTTTTATTGTTTATATAATTTGGGAGATGTTGGTTGAGAAAAGAAGATAAAAAGAGAGAGTTTTGCATAATTGTGAATATCTACATTAGATGTCTTACTAAATATATATATATATATATAAAATAGCAAGCATGAGAAGAAAAAAATATGAGCAAGCGTTGTAAATTGTGCTTCTAAATAATGGAGAGTGAAAGGCTATAGAAAAAAGTTTGGTTGTGTAATGTACATGTTCTCTCGGGATAGTCTTTTGAATTCCTGAATATCCTTCGTTTCAAAGCGCTAATCTCAAGGCCTAATTACAATCTTAAACAAAGTCTTATATGATCTCAAGAGTGTATTGATGGATACATGACTTGTGTGAATAAGGAAGAGAATGGTGATGATTTATATATTATGTGTTGATTTTCTTTCATGAGACTATGTCAAATTCTTTTCTTTTGAATTACATTTTTTTTAATGAACATGTGAGCATTATTTTATTTTGATTTAAATATCTTCTTCTTACATGTGATATTTGAGTGAATAGTTACTATAATATGAGAGAATCTTTTATGAGTGAATTATCTAGTGAGATTTGGCATTGAGACGAATAGTTGATAGTTGTAAAGGTGATTATCGGATAAATTGCTAACTTGGTATAGTTAATTCACACTACACACGATTTTATATGGGAACATGATAAGTGTATACATTTTTATAGCTTAGAATTCTATATTTTGCTTTGCATGTGCTTATAAAAAGGTTTGTAACTCAGAATTTTTATATTGTGATAGCAATTTGTGTTATAAAAGTATTATTCAGATATTTGATCACAGGGTGATATTTGTGGGTATCATCTCTGAAAACCCTCACGAGACTATACTCGTCCATTAGGGAGAACCTAGGGGTTTAAAAGCTTGTTACATATGCTAAATACAATCATGAAGCCTACGAAAGTGGATTTATGTTTTATTTTATTAGATTATTTAGTTTTTAAGTTTTAGTTTTTAGATTTTAGAATCTATGTATTACTAGGGACTAGTAATATTCAGGTTGGGAGTGTGATTAACCATCAAAATTGCTATTTTATTATATTTAATGATTGATTAATTGCATATTATTTGTGATTAAATATGTTGAAGTTCTTGATTTTTTAGTTTGATACTTTTTCTAGTTGTTCGGTTTATTTTGCAGGTAAATTGGTTGATTTAAAATAATAATAGATAATGCAAGGGAATCAATCACTAGAGGAAGAATCGCATGATAAGGATTAAAGAGTCAATATTGAGATAGAAAGACTTGAAGATATGACAGTAATTTAATCCTTCTAAGAGTCCAAGATGGAAGAAAACTCATTTAAAGTTGGATTAGGAAAGTATCCTAAAAGAATAAGGATTTGACACGTCTTCAGTATTCTAGTCATAACTTTTGACTCTGATATCCGATTTACTTGATTTTTAGGGATTGAAAAGAATACTCTAAGGGCTACAAAAGTGTATTTCACGAATATTTCGTGATTTAGCTTTTAAATATGAAAAATTCAAGATCGAAGTCTGGACAGATTTTGTACCCGTGCCCCAAAAATTTTATGCACCGAATTTAACCTTACAAGATTTCTCTTTGGAAAGGAATTCCTTCCAGGCCAACCTTATATCTTCTACCTATACTTAGGATTTATTTTTAGTATAAATAAGGGTTCTCATCTAGGATTTATTGGATGATTCTTTTTCCTTCTTTTCTTTTCTAGTTTTAGTTTGTCATGCTTGGCTAGAAGGCTAAGCTAGGGTTAGGGGAGAACCTCTCAATGAAGTTCGATAATGTTATTGATTTTGATTTTAATGATTTGTGATATTTTGTTAATTTAACTTCTGATCTTATAGCAAAATTTTTGCTCTGTAAAAATCCTTGAATTATTGTGCCATGTACATCGATTGCTTGAATTTTCCTGTGAGTAAATAACTGGTTATTCCATGCTTGAGGTAATTATCATTATTTCATAAAATAATATAATTGGATGATTATTCAGGTTCCTAAATAACCTTTTGATTATAACTTTTAGTTTTCTTACATGATTTGTTATTCAAATCCACTGATATCTGATTCTTGTTTCACGTTAAGTTTTGAGTCCTTAATCATTGTTGTATGGAATTGAGAGGAAGTACCTGATGCTCTAGTATTTTTATTATATTATTTTAATTACTCCAATCAATATTTTCTCAACTCAACAATCTCTTAAATAAATTGTTCTTACAAGTTTGCTTTTTATTTGTTTTGTGTCTCTTATTTTTCCAATTCCTTGTGGTTCGACCTTGGACTCTCGAGAAATTTATTACTTCTCACAACCTGCACTTAGGTGATCAATTCTAAAGTTGTAGCAACTAACGACAAAGATCATGATACATCTTCGTACCACCGGGATGCACTGCAAAATGGGAGCAATTGAACCCCCTAAGGATCTCTTCTCTCAGATCCACATATTGGGGAATCACTACCCTTTCCCTATACTGAAGACTATCATCCGAGTGAATGGCCTAGTCTTCGTCACCGGTACCCACCTACACACAGTCCCTAATAGATGATAATTTTGGTTCTTATCCTTAGGACTCAATCACTCTACTTAGTAGGGAAAGCGTAGCCACCAAACTCCCTAAAAAACCCTAAGTCTGACCCTAATAATGCAGTTCAAACTGTCCCACAGTCTCAAGCATCTTCCACTCTCGAGAAGCCACACTAACCACAACTCCCCATAACTTCCAGCTGAGTGCATCAGCCATCATGTTTGCCTTACCAGGATGGTAATGCAAAGTGAAGTCATAGTCCTCCAAGTACTCCATCCACCTATGCTGCATCATGTTGAAGTCCCGCTGAGTGAAAATGTATTTCAGACTTTTGTGGTCTGAAAATACCTCGAACTGCTCACCATATAAATAGTGGCATCAAGCCTTCAAGGCAAAAACTATGGTCGCCAACTCCATATCATGCGTGGGGTAATTCTGCTCATGGTTATTTAATTTTCGAGAACCATAAACTACCACTCTTCTAGACTGTATCAACACACATCCAAGTCCGTCATTAGAGGCATCACAATACACTATGCACCTCTGTCCCCTCTCCGAAACTATTNGAACCATAAACTACCACTCTTCTAGACTGTATCAACACACATCCAAGTCCGTCATTGGAGGCATCACAATACACTATGCACCTCTGTCCCCTCTCCGAAACTACTAGAATAGGAGGTGAAGTAAGCCTCCTCTGTAATTTTGGCAAATAGTATCGAAGCACTCCAAGGTAAAGCATTCGGTCTAATAAAGCCCTTGTTCAACAATTCTTACAATTGGACCAAGAGTTCTCACAACTTTACCGGTGTCATTCTATGTGGAGTCGTAGAAATAGGTGATGTACTGGGGTGCAACTCAAAAGTGAAGTCTGCATCCTGATGTGGAGGTAACCCTGGTAGTTCGTCCGGAAGAACATCTCCAAACTCACAAGCCACCCAAGGTAGACCCAACTCCTGTCTCGCCTCATCCTCTAGGGTAAGGCTTGCAAGTCAACCCTTCAACTGTCCATGCCATCGAGAATCATACACGGTCTGGGGTAAAGTATCGTGTTTTTTACCCTTGAAACTCAAAACAAACACAGTCTGGTGTGTAGGCCGTGACCTTCCTCTAATCCCAATCAATGACGACATGGTGTATCGTCAACTAGTCCATCCCAAGGATGACATCAAACTCTGACACGTCCATGACCCTAAGGTCCATGGTGAGTAAAATCTCCCGAAATCTCTAACTCACACCCTGACATATCTGATCAATACGTGGCCTAGTTCCTAGGGTTGAATTTACTCATAAAGACTCCTCTAGGTTTGTGATTCCTAAACCTATATCATGCACACAAATGTGAAATAATGGTATGTGACATGCTTGAATCAATTAACACATGTGCTCATAAACAAGGAAGTAAGAAATGTATTGGTGGTTGTCGACTGATCCGTCGGCTCATTTTATGGTGCAACGTCGAAGACTGTCTCTTGGGTCCCCGATGTTATCGCCTGCAAGTCCTGTCCCTGGTATTGGCCCATATCCTGGCTCATTTGACCTAATTGCAGAGTCTCTGCACGTAACGTACTAAGGGCTTGTGGAAATCCTATGAACGACTGAGATTGAGGCATTTCAAAACTCTGTGAGTTTTACCTCACGGGAGAATTCTTCCTCACATGGCCCCGCTGCCAAAAATAGAAATACGTCCATGGATGCCCCACCAGTGACTGGGAATGTGACAACCCATAGTCCTGGGATCCTTGTCTCTGAGGACAATCCTGTCTCCTATGATCTGACTAGTGGCAATAGAAACATGCCCTCTGACCTGCCTGATAGGTGGTCTTGAAGTTTTCCCTCGCCTTGGGAGGATTGGTCTTTGCCTGATAGTAGTGGCCTTGTCCTAGTGATCCTAGTGGGCTCAATGTTTTCTGTTTTTTCCATGAACGTTGGCAACTCACGAAACTCAAACTCTTTTGGATAGCCTAAGCCCCTTGGCTCATATTGGCGCTTGTCTGTGCTAGGTTAGCAGCTATCATACCTATAGCCTCCATAAAGGCTTGTTGGTCTAAGGCCGGTGGTGGTTGGTTGTTGTTCTGCCCACCTCCTCGACCACGTCATCTTCTTCTATTTGCCATCTACATACATGTCAAATAGTAATAGAGCACTAATTTAGTATCCCAAAGTAGGGACCAAAGTTGAAACTTTGAAATTTATCTCCTTGTCTCCCTAGTAGACATCTACTCCCTAAACCATCCCATTCATTCTATTTTTGACCCCCAAAGTTATGTTCTCTAACCCTTGTGTCTCATTTTTTCATTTACATTTCAACATGCATATAATTCACATAACACATAGCACATAACGTTTAGCAAGTAACGCACAGAACATGAGATGCATAATGGATGCAATGGTGTAAACTCATGCCCCTCAAGCCCTAGGTAAATCGTATACCTAGACTCTTTTATCAAGCAGTGACGCCCCTAAAATCGGGAGTCCTTTGTTAACTACTGACCACTCATCAACCCGCAGAATTACCCGTGATTGTCATACCACCCAACATCACATCGAAGTCAACCCCTTACCCGAGACTATACTCACGCAATTGTGGTCCTTTACACATTAATTTATATCCATTTTATCCCATAGGACATCTTTGAGCAAAAAGAAAGATTGCCCAAGAGCTGAGGGAAAGAATTCAAAATTTTGAAGTTTTGTGAGAACCTTCCGAAAGGTTTTGCCCAGAATTGCCTATTTAATCTCCAATCCCATCAAATTCATCCCACAACCATTCAATACATGTGTAATGAAGTTTTTCACATGAAACATGATACAACAAGTTCTATTATAAGCAATTACATATGTTTACATGTCAATATTAAGTTTTTATAATAATTTTTTACAAAACTCAAAATAAAGCCACATCTCAGTTTTTCCTCCTCCTTAAGAGCCCGAATGAGAACCGTCCACCGGCATGTATCCCGCACCTAAAATGTTGTCCCATAAAAGGTGAGTCACGCTCAATAGGGTATCTCCTAAAGAGACTATTCCTCAACCTAGATGCATATGAAATGTTCATATACAACAATCAACCATTCAAAACATTCCAATCAAGAATATGCATTCAATGATAAGGATCCTATGTCATTCCATGAAATGAGATGAGAATCACTCATGCACTTCAACTCGAGCCCTCTTTGGCTCATTCAGCACAATGCAATACTCATGTGTATAAATCCACCATTGATGATATATGTCTAATGATTTTTTTAAAATAAAATCATGTTTCTTTGTCATAAAACAAAATAATGTGTCTTTATTGGACGTTACACATTGAATGACTATTTTATAAAGTAAAATCATGTATCTTTGTTGGGTAGCGGACTTTTGGTGTCGCGCCACCCACTCCGCACACCAGTATACTTTTTCAGAATTTTACTTCAGTGGAGCATATGAACCAAGTGGTCGGGTCTTACACCCGAGGGAGAATCTAGCCCTGCTTGCTGTATCCAACACAAGTTTTTCATGCAACGGTGTAACTCAGTCAGAACTTCGTTCCAAATTTTTCCGAGCCCACCCATCATCCACCAAATATGGTGTTTGATCGAATCATGCACACACGCCCACACTTATGCCCACACTCATGTCCAATGCCCATGAATGTGACACTAACATCATGCCCAATATGCAATGAATGTCAAATGAGCAATTTTCACCATTCTATTTCCAGTTATATCAAAAGCATATAATGTACACAATTCATCATAATGATAACATATCACAAAAAATATATTAACATTATACCCAATAATAAATCCCAAGCATGTTAGCACATGCTCAATGCCAATAATATACTTAATTCACAAGGCACAATACAAACACATAGTATGCCCATATAATACAATTTTTCTAAGAAATCACATTATCTATGCAAACATACTTAATTTCACATTTGCATTTAATCAAACACCTTCAAGGCACCTAATCATGTAATCACATACATGCCCAATTTTTATCACATAGTTCAAGAATCATATTAGGTAATTCTACATATCCAATTAAAGATAGAATTTATTCTACCCATTAGAGATACTCAATTCATCAAATTCTCAACAATAGGCAAGTGCTAAAAACGTTTAACAACCTATCCATTCCATATCACATTTCTAGATTGAAAATAAACATAGTTAGGATAAAAACTCTGCCTCTTGAAGCATAAAACGTGTTGTAGAACCTTCAAGAACCTGCTTCAAGCTAGAATCTTCACTTTTTCCAAATTCTGTTTCTTGGACTTTGGTAAAATCCACACTTTTTGGTATAGTTGCGTAGCCCTCACCGAGAGGAACGACTTTAATACTTGCCTCGAGTTGATTTGAGCAACGAGGAGGCGTAGATCGTGGAGAGAAGCTAGATTTTCTTTTTTTTCCCTCTCTTCCTTCTCCAATGTGAACCCAGTAGAGAATATGGAAAGAAATATGATTTTATTCCCCTTTTTGTAGTCTCCAAACACTTGGCCCAAAACGCGCCACACGACCTCTTTCCCGGGTCTATTTTTATCCCAAAACGATTAAATTTTGTTTCGATTTAAGTTCAAAATATTTTTATTTTAACTTATTTTATCTTATTTTTTAAATTTTGAATTTTTTATTAAAAAAATTTTTTTGGATTATCGGAGACCCGACCGACCGCCTCGTAAAACATAAAAAATCCAATTATCTCATAATTCAACAAAATTTGACAGTGTAACTAGATTTCGTGAGATGAGTCTAACGGTGAGGTCCGTTTCGTCATCCGAAATCTAAAAAAAATAGTTTTGTAACCTATATCGTAGTGATAAATTACCGTTTTGCCCATTTTTGTAAAAAGTTCAAATTTACCTGGATTTTACAACGTGTATGTTGACTTGAAAAGTAGTGAATTAAGCTTTGGTGAACCCCGAGTGATTACCCGTGATTTTTCCCGAGTATTTTTGACATACAAATTGCTTGTGTTCTTTACTTTTTTATCGTATACACTAGTGATTTGTTAGCACACGCGCACTATGTGTTTGTGGAATTGATTGATTGAATATTCATCCATACATAATTGTACATTGGGTTTAGGGATTTGGGATTACCGTGAGAATGGTTGAGAGTGAATTAATTGCATATTAATTAAAAACAGTCATCATGCTTTAAGGTGGTTGTGGTGACTAAAATGGTTCTCACATTCTTTGCTTGATATTTGTGAGAAGAGGTATTTGTAGTAGATATAGCTTTTAATTTGTAATCATTTTTGAATAAAATTGAAAAACTTATTCATCCCCTCTCTAGGTATAGTGTTTTAGTCTCCATGTATATAATCGTGAGGGAAGATCCACATCGGGTTTCCCCTTCCATAACAACAGAAACTATTTGGATCTTACCTCACGATAATACACGTGAAGTGATTTGATCCGAAATGTGTACACCCAAGTGTAGGTGTTCAAGTTATAGTAATAACTCGGTTAAGTCCAAGGTTATATCCACAAGGAAGTAATGTGGTATTTTAAAACTAAGATCAATCGACAAAAGTAAAGTAAATCTTGAAGGAATGGATTGTGATGGTGTTGATAATTTCCAAACAAAATATAAGATTCTCAAATGGGAAAAACTGCTCTTTAGTAAAGGATCCGAGTATACTTGCAGGTATTATTGTATACCTCAGTTAACTCCTACGTCAATGGCAAGTTAATCGGAAGATATATCTGTAAACAAGTTATGTTTAAGTGATTGAACATAACAAAATATAAAGAACGAGCTTCAATACTTACATGGAATCATAAGTCTTTGTTTATACCAAGGTCTAACTTATTAATAAATAATCAAACAACTTATACAAAGTAGAGAGCTTTGTAAATTCATTAAATCAACCAAGTGAGAAGAAAGATAAAACACTTAAGTGTAAATGGATGTTGCATAAATGAAACAATGTATACATACTCACACACCCTTCACACTCTACTAAAGTGTAAGAGAAGATTACTTACTCTTCACAGCTATGGCAAAACATGAAGATTAGTAGAAAAAGTACAAAGATGTCTCCAAAATAAGAAGATTACAACTTCAAATGAAAGCAAATGAAAGTAATACAAGAGAAATGAGAGAGATCTAGAGCTAATTTGGAGGGGATTTCCTCTTCCAAAGTGTGTTTGATACAATGGTTTAGGGGGGTATTTTTAGGCATAAGAGG
The DNA here is from genome assembly GCA_963454935.2 of Ilex paraguariensis. Classification (NCBI taxonomy): domain Eukaryota; kingdom Viridiplantae; phylum Streptophyta; class Magnoliopsida; order Aquifoliales; family Aquifoliaceae; genus Ilex; species Ilex paraguariensis. The sequence continues at coordinate 1,148,428 of CAUOFW020003058.1, forward strand.
AAGGCAATGTGCAGCATTGGAGGCTAAAAGTCCAAGAGTGAAGTACAAAATCTAGTTGGAGAGTCAAAAATGAGATAGGTTTGCCTGCCTCTTGCGTTAAAACGTGAGTCTTTTACTCTGTCTGCAAGTTTGGTGTTTTTCTGAGATACTAGGGCTAGAGCTCGTTCGAACATGACTGGAGTTCAAATTTGGACTTTAATGCAGGAGCCAACACCCCGCAGTCTAGCAACTTTGCAGTCATTTGTGGATTTTTGTCTAATTTAGAGGTGCATTCAAACATGAATTGGCATTCAAATGTGGGTCCAAATTCAAATTTTGTGTGCTTCAGCCTATGTAGCCATTTCCTTCGTTAATGCTTGGCTTTATTAACTCTAAACCATCATTTACAACCTTGAATTTTGTTACATCATGCTTTTGCAAGTCTTACACACCATTCAACATTAAATTGTACAGCTTGAATACACTTAAAGTGTAATTTTTCCTACAAATGCATGATAAAATATAACTTCTAGAGGTGAATCACACCCTCAACCTTCTTATTACTAATCCCTAGTAATATACAAAACACAATAACAATTAAAATACATTTTTTTGTAGGCCACATAATTGCATTTAGCATATATAATAAGTCATTAAACCCATAGGTCACCCCTAGTGGACGAGTTGAGTCTCGTGAAGGTTTTTAGAGAAGGTACCTACAAACTTCATCAAATAGTCATGAATATCTATATAATAAAACACATAGGAAGTTGAATTTTATCCCTTATACATTTTCCCCCCAAAATCATCATGTCACTTATTTTTATCACATGTTTAATTATTTAATATTTGATTAATTTATAATTTAACATAATTTTTATTTTAGACATTATCTATACATGATAATATACATATGTGGAGAAAATTTTATTGAATTAAACACATAGAAGTTGAAATTTATCCCCTATACATTTTTTTCCTAAAACCATCACATCACTCATTTTTATCACTTGTTCAATCATTCAATAATTGATTAATTTATAGTTTAACATAATTTTTATTTTATATATTATTCATACACAATAGTATACATATACTGAGAAAATTTTATCAATAATGTATTTTGAGAAAATTTTGTCAATATTTTTAAGAAAATAATGGGTAAAAATAAATTTTGAATGGTGTAATCAAATAAAAGAAGGAAAGAAAAATTATTATTTAATATAGTGAAATCAATTTTTTGGGACTCGAATTTTATGTTCTATCGTGTCTTCTAGCATGAGTTATGACTAGTTTAACATATCCTGTCAAAGTTTAGTCAACAATAAGATTGTCAAAGTATCAAATCCTTAATCTTCAATCAATTCCCACACATTGCATCCACTGGTATAAACTCTATACAGAAGTATTCACATGTCACATTAGTATTTGAAACTTAGTGTGTGTGTGTGTGTGTGGAATGATTATGCAAATGTCAAGAATCATCATATAATAATCACTCCTCTTGTTAACCGTCCATGGTTAGCTTTGAATATCACAAACCTTTCCCGTGATAACACTTATCAAGGATTCCCTCAAATTATAGTGACTTGCTCTCAATGATTACATGTGAAAAGAATTATTGATGCGAACCCTTAAACAAATTCAAGAACCCACGGGCAAATTGACTGAAGACTTCCCAAGAAAGTTCACAAACCAGATTATAAGAACCAAGAACCCTAGACCCAATGTTTTCAAGAAACAAGAACCCAAGGTTAAAAGTTCAAGAAAAAGATGTCACACTCAAGATTGAGTGATAAGTCAATAAATGCCACAAGAAAGATTAATTCTTGATAAGTTCTTGGAAGAACAATAAGGTAGAAACCTCACAAAACTCATAAAAAATATATTTTGTCCTTTTTTACCAGATCTTATGTGTGTATATAAAGCCTTAAAACAAATCCTAGTCTAAATAGGAATAACTAAAGTTGGGCTTAAAACAAGTAATCAGCCCAAAATCTCTAAATAACCTAAATAAGCCCATACAGCCACTTAATCAGGTTTGTTGGAACTGAATTACATTAAAATAAACTTGAGGCATTTTCCCCTTAAAGCCCACGCATGCCACGGTAGAAAAGCCTCCGAACGCACTCTTCATGCTTGAACTTGCACAATCAGCCCATATGTCTTGATTCAGCCCATTCAATGCTTCTTTCATCCTTTTCGCTTTCGCCCGAGTCATAGGACCTCCATTTATGCTCAACGGATCAGATTGCATAGCATCATTCCCCCTCTCCTCAAAAGGATTCATCCTCGAATCTTCGTCATTTGCAATAAAAGGATAAAGATCAGTAACATTAAAAGTAGCACTAACACTATACTCACCCGGAAGGTCTAGTCTGTAAGCGTTATCATTTATCCTTGCCATCACTTGAAAAGGCCCATCTCCTCTAGGCTGCAACTTAGAACGCCTTTGTGCAGGAAAGCGCTCCTTTCGCATATGCACCCAAACCCAATCTCCAGGCTCAAAAACCACCTTCTTACACCCCTTATTAGCTTGAGTAGCATATTGCCTCGTTTGCCTCTCAATGTGCAATCTAACTTTCTCATGCATTTGCTTCACCAATTCAACCTTTTGTTCTCCGTCTAAATTAGCACACTCATCAACAGGCAAAGGCATCAAATCTAATGGAGTTAAAGGATTAAAACCATAGACAATTTCAAAAGGGGAATACTTAGTAGCAGAATGCACACTACAATTATAAGCAAATTCGACATGAGGCAAACAATCCTCCCAAGTTTTTAAATTCTTACCAATGACAGCACACAATAAAGTAGAAAGAGTACGATTAGTTACCTCGGTTTGCCCATCTGTTTGTGGATGGCAAGTAGTAGAAAAGAGTAATTTAGTACCAAGCTTACCCCACAACGTCTTCTAGAAATAGCTCAAAAACTTAGCATTACGATCAGACACAATGCTCCGAGGCACCCCATGTAAACGTACCACCTCTCTAAAGAACAAATCAGCTACATTGCTAGCATCATCGAACACGCAATGAAATATGCCATCTTTGAAAATCTATCAACAACAACAAACATAGAATTCAATCCTCTTTTTGTCCTAGGTAAACCTAACACAAAATCCAAGGAGATGTCTACCCAAGGTGAACTAGGTACAAGTAAGGGATTATACAAACCATGGGGCTAAACCTTAGACTTAGCCTTTTTACAAGCAACACATTTCTCACAAATTCGCTCAACATCCCATTTCATATGTGGCCAGAAAAAGTGTTCAACTAACACATCTAAGGTTTTCCTAATGCCAAAGTGTCCCATTAAACCACCCCCATGTGCTTCTCTAATTAATAACTCATGCATCGAACAATTAGGCACACACAATCGATTCTCTCGAAATAAGAACTCATCATGCGTATAAAACTTACAAAAACTTGAACTCTCACAAGCATCAAACACATTAGCAAAGTCATAATCAATAGCATATAAATCCTTAATATACTCAAAACCAAGCAACTTTGCATTTAAAGTGGAAACTAAAGCATACCTTCGAGATAAAGCATCAGCAACCACATTCTCTTTCCCCATCTTGTATTTGATAATGTAGAGGAATGTCTCAATGAATTCAACCCATTTAGCATGGTGTTTATTCAGCTTACCTTGACCTTTCAAATGTTTCAAAGACTCATGATGAGTGTGGATGACAAACTCCTTGGGCCAAAGATAATGTTGCCAAGTCTCTAACGCCCTCACCAATGCATAAAGCTCCTTATTATAAGTCGGGTAATTTAAGGTTTCCCCATTTAGCTTCTCACTAAAATAAGCTAAAGGACAACCTCCCTGCATTAAAATAACTCCAATTCCAATACCTAAGGCATGACACTCAACTTCAAAAGTTTGAGAAAAGTTAGGCAAAACAAGTAAAGGTTGCATAACTAAGTTTTTCTTTAATCAAATTAAAAGCAACTTCTTGGTCCCTTCCCCATTTAAAACCTACGCTTTTCTTAACGATTTCAATCAATGGTGCATCTATGGTGCTAAAATCCTTTACAAACCTTATATAAAAACTAGCAAGACCATGAAAGCTACGTAACTCAGTAATAATTTTAGGTGTAGGCCATTCTCGAATAGCCTTAATCTTCTCCTCATCAACCTCAATGCCCTTAGCACTAACAACATATCCTAAGAAAACAATCTGACTAGTGCAAAATGAACATTTCTTGATGATAGCAAATAACTGAGCATTATGCAAAGAACATAACACAAGCCTCAAATGTTCAACATGCTCATCTATGCTCTTATTGTAAATCAAGATATCATCGAAATAAATGACAATGAATTTGCCAATAAAAGCACGCAAAACATGGTTCATTAGACGTATAAACGTACTAGGTGCATTAGTTAAGCCAATAGGCATTACCAGCCATTCATATAAACCATATTTAGTCTTAAATGTCATTTTCCATTCATCACCTTGTCTCATCCTAATTTGATGGTAACCAGAATTCAGATCAATTTTACTAAACAAACAAGCGTCATGCAATTCATCTAACATGTCATCAAGTCTAGGAATGGGATGACGATACTTTACTATTATTTTATTCAGAGTGTGACAATCGGTGCACATCCTCCAAGTCCCATCCTTTTTAGGCACAAGTAACACTGGAACTGCACAAGGACTCAAGCTCTCCCTTAGATGACCCTTCGACATCAGCTCCTCAACTTGCCTTTGAAGCTCTTTCGTCTCCTCAGGATTACTCCTATAAGCTGGAGGATTGGGAATCATTGCACCAGGAATGAAATCAATCTGATGTTCAATCCCTCTAACTGGTGGCAAGCCATTTGGGATTTCCTTTGAAAAAACATCACCAAACTCCTGTAAAAGAGAATCAACAACACTAGGCAAAGTAGGGTTAAGCTCGTTAGTATTCAAAAAGGCCTTCTTGTATATAAGTACAATCATCGGCTACCTGGAATACAAAGTTCCCTTAACCTCTCGTTCTTTTGCATAGAAACTCACATTTTCCCTCTCTTGCTGTTGTGAACTCGCACTCTTTTCACTCCTTGAAGATTCAACAGCCTCTCTATTCTTTTCCGTATTTTTTTTTCACTTTCATTNTTGTGAACTCGCACTCTTTTCACTCCTTGAAGATTCAACAGCCTCTCTATTCTTTTTCGTATTTTTTTTTCACTTTCATTCTATTTNCCTCTCTATTCTTTTCCGTATTTTTTTTTCACTTTCATTCTATTTCCCTCTTTTTTTTTCATTATCACTCTCTTTTCTTCCCTCAAACTCACTTTTTAACCTCATTTGATCATCATGCACTTGTCTAGGTGTTAACGGTACAAGTGTTACAGGTCTGCCATGCATTACAAAAGAATATCTATTTCTATATCCATCATGCATAACTTCCCTATCAAACTGCCAAGGACATCCCAAAAGCAAATGACCAGCATGCATTGGGACTACATCACACAAAACCTCATCGACATAACGCCCAATGGAGAATGAAACTAATACCTGGCTATTCACCTTAACCTCCCCACATTCATTCAACCACTGCAACTTATAAGGAGTATGGTGCTTAATAGTAGGCAAATTAAGTTTCTCAACTAACAAGGTACTAGCAACATTAGTACAACTCCCACCATCAATGATAACACTACATACCTTATTGTTGCTATGGTAGCGAGTATAAAAGATGTTGTCACGTTGTGCCTCGTTGTCCTCCTCCTTCACTTGTGCATTCAAGGCACGCCTCGTGACCAAAATTTCACCCTCAACTAGATATTCCTCTCCTTTACTCTCCTTACTCTCCACATCCTCATCAGATTCACTTTTAGTTTCAAAATCACCATTATCCCTCAAAAATATAGCACGTTTATTTGGACATTGAGATGCAATATGCTCCCTGCCCAAACACTTAAACACTTTATATCTCTATTTTTAGAAGTTTGAGAATCAAATTTACCTCGCTCCTTGCTAGTCTCGAGATCTTTGCCTTTGTTGGAAGCTTCAACTTTCCCCTTAGAATCTGATTTCTCTTCTTTCTTGCTCCAACTGGAATTCGGTTTCCAAGAAGATGAAGAACCCAAATTCTGCCCAAACCGAGTATAACCCTTTCATTTGAGTTGTTTCTCAACCTTCAACGCCATGTGTAGCATATCCTCCATCTCCACATAATGGTGCAACTCAATTACATTTTGCATATCTCGGTTCAAACCGTGCAAAAATCATGTCATGGTCGCCTCTCGGTCCTCCTCTACATTAGCCCGAATCATGGCTATCTTCATCTCCTTATAATACTCCTCAACACTCCTGGACCCCTAAGTCAACCCCTGTAGCCTCTAAAAACAAGTCCCTATAATAATAAGAAGGGACAAACCTCTTCCTCATGATACTCTTCATTCCATCCCAAGTATCAATCGGACACTCTCTATTCCTTCTCCTATTCATCACTAACTGATCCCACCATACTACCGCATAATCAATAAACTCCACTACAGCTAGTTTCACCTTCTTCTCTTCTGAATAGTCATGGCAATCAAACACTAATTCCACTTTCTTTTTCCACTCTAAATAAATCTCCAGATCATTCTTGTCTTGAAAGGCTGGGATTTTCATCTTAATGCTACCTAAATTCCCATCTCTCCGATAAACATCTCTAACATCTCCACGACCACCTCTGCCACCTCTATCATGGTCAAACCCAACCAACGTGGCCTGGTCATTAAAGTAATCACCAAGATCCCACTCATCATCATCGATATTATTTTGATGATGCCTATTTTGCCTCTTCTCAACCGGTGCCTCACGGTTATCATGTCCATCATCTCTTCTTCCCTCATTCATTCTCAACTCATTAATCGCATTCACCTATTCCTCCAACTAATTTCTCATGTCATCAAATATCATATTCATACATTCAAACTGTTGTTGCATAGCCCAAAGTGTGAATAGCACATTTGTACCACCCTCCTCAGCTGCTCCTTTATCCTTGGAAGTCATGTTTTATAACCTGTAAACCAATGTTAAAAATAACCTCACCAACACTCCCTCACATGTTTCACTCGTTTCAATGTCACTCAACCCTTGTGTTTACACTCGTATTGGCTTTATCTTAAGATAAGCTCACACACTTAGCCTTTTACCAGTCAAATGTTTCACCTTTGTCGTTCTTTCATAAATTACTCAAAACTTAACCAAAAACCAACCAGTCCCACAACACACATCAACTTACTGAGACACAAATATCGAAGGAAGGACCAGAATTAACAATGAAAAATAGAGAATAACAATGATAACATGAAAAAAAACAAAGAAACTCAACAAAGCAAAGAAAAATGAATTCGGCAAAAACCAAGCAAACCAATGATTCGAAAGCAACAAATGGATCAAAAAATAGGTTAAATCAAATAAGATTACCTGTTTTGGGATAACAAATGCGTGAATGATCAGAATAAGTAACTTTTGATTATTTTTATTCAATTTTTAACACAAATTAGCCCTAAAGCAATCTGATTAGCCTCAATTCGATTCTTTCTCTTTCCTTTTTTTTTTTCTCTTTTCCTTTTTTTTTTTTCTCTTTTCCTGTTTTTTTTCCTTCTTCTCTCTCTTTTTTTTCTTGATATCAGATCACAAAAAGGGAAAACTACGCGTAATTAGGCAGCAAACTTCACAATCAATTCAGAAGCAAGTTATGTATTCAATTCTGCCCTTTTTATGCAACCCTAATTGATATTAAAATTATAGAAAAGAACAATTGAAATTCCAGCTGCAGGCCAAGCCCCAAATCAAACAGAACAAAAAAAAATTGCAATGAACAGTCGCAATAAACAGTAACGACAATTTTTTTTTTTAAATAGATGAGGGATAAATAGAAAAAGAAACACCAAACAACAACAAGAAACCTAACTTGGTCAGATTATATGTGCACAAAACAAAGATAACCAACCTGATTTGAGAAGACAAACCCGAGAGCTCTGATACCAACTAATGCGAACCCTTAAACGAATTCAAGAACCAACGAGNTCATAAATTACTCAAAACTTAACCAAAAACCAACCAGTCCCACAACACACATCAACTTACTGAGACACAAATATCGAAGGAAGGACCAGAATTAACAATGAAAAATAGAGAATAACAATGATAACATGAAAAAAAACAAAGAAACTCAACAAAGCAAAGAAAAATGAATTCGGCAAAAACCAAGCAAACCAATGATTCGAAAGCAACAAATGGATCAAAAAATAGGTTAAATCAAATAAGATTACCTGTTTTGGGATAACAAATGCGTGAATGATCAGAATAAGTAACTTTTGATTATTTTTATTCAATTTTTAACACAAATTAGCCCTAAAGCAATCTGATTAGCCTCAATTCGATTCTTTCTCTTTCCTTTTTTTTTTTCTCTTTTCCTTTTTTTTTTTTCTCTTTTCCTGTTTTTTTTCCTTCTTCTCTCTCTTTTTTTTCTTGATATCAGATCACAAAAAGGGAAAACTACGCGTAATTAGGCAGCAAACTTCACAATCAATTCAGAAGCAAGTTATGTATTCAATTCTGCCCTTTTTATGCAACCCTAATTGATATTAAAATTATAGAAAAGAACAATTGAAATTCCAGCTGCAGGCCAAGCCCCAAATCAAACAGAACAAAAAAAAATTGCAATGAACAGTCGCAATAAACAGTAACGACAATTTTTTTTTTTAAATAGATGAGGGATAAATAGAAAAAGAAACACCAAACAACAACAAGAAACCTAACTTGGTCAGATTATATGTGCACAAAACAAAGATAACCAACCTGATTTGAGAAGACAAACCCGAGAGCTCTGATACCAACTAATGCGAACCCTTAAACGAATTCAAGAACCAACGAGCAAATTGATTGAAGACTCCCCAAGAAAGTTCACAAATCAGATTATAAGAACCAAGAACCCTAGACCCAATGTTTTCAAGAAACAAAAACCCAAGGTTAAAAGTTCAAGAGAAAGACGTCACACTCAAGATTAAGTGATAAGTCAATGAACACCACAAGAAAGATTAATTCTTGATAAGTTCTTGGAATAGTTCTTGAAAGAACAATAAGGTAGAAATCTCACAAAACTCATAAAAAAATATATTCTGTCCTTTTTTACCAGATCTTATGTGTGTATATAAAGCTTTAAAACAAATCCTAGTCTAAATAGGAATAATTAAAGTTGGGCTTAAAACAAGTAATCAGCCCAAAATTCCTAATTAACATAAATAAGCTCATACAACCACTTAATCAGGTTTGTTGGAACTGAATTACATTAAAATAAACTTGAGGTCTTTTCCCCTAAAAGCCCACGCATGCCACGGTAGAAAAGCCTCCAAATGCACTCTTTATGTTTGAACTTGCACAATCAGCCCATATGTTTTGAATCAGCCCGTTCAATGCTTCCTTCATCCTTTTTGCTTTCGCCTGAGTCATAGGACCTCCATTTATGCTCAACGTATCAGATTGCATTGCATCAATTATGTTACACAAAGCTAAATGATTCACATATAAAGGACTAAGCTAGAAAGAATCGAGTTTAACATAATCTCATCAAAGGATATTAATACAAGACACAAGCAATATTATTGTTATACCCCAATTCTTAAGTTAGATCCATACACATGCACCAAACCTAAGATCAAGTAGGGCTTTCTCATGGTTGTAACATGGTCATGGGTCATAGGCTGAAGAAACAAAGGGTAGAATGGATTCAATGAGATTATCTCAAATATGTATCACTTTACAAACACGCACCTTCACTTTTCCTCTACTTGCAACAAATGAGTCAAAAAAAAAACTAGCAACTTATCATTTTTCTTTACATAGCTTTTAGCTTTTGCAACTATTTTTCCCCATCCTGCCACATTTTCTTATTTTATTCTCTTCTTTCCTTTGCACAAATGTATTCTTTTCTCTCTTTTTTTTCATTTGCCAATGCATATCCTGATAGAGTTATATACTAAAAGCATGTTTTTTTTTGTAATGAAACTTAGTTTATTATTTAATAAAAGTTCTTTATTTTCTATTGAGAATCTGTCTGGGTAAAATATTTACATTACATTAAATATATACTATGCATGTGTGTCTTTTATATTTACATTGTAGATAATCTAGCATGTAAAGTTTGACTTATATACAGAAAATCAGATCATTAGATCCTTGTATGATATGCGTAAAGTTTCATAGTCTTAGATGGAACTGGACACACCATTAGTAGGATTTTACATTCACTGAGCTTACTGTACTTAATCTTTGTAATTTATGTTTTCATGAACCCTATGCAATGAGAGGAGTTCACTGCTGAGTCTAGGCGGCTGAGGGGGATTTTACCTTGGAGTCTTTTGTGTTTCTTTGGTGTATTTTGGAACATTGGAGATAGTTGGGTTTGTAAAGGTTTTTTTTTTTGGTGGTCTGCAAATATGTGGTTTAGTGGTGATCACTACACACCTAGCTATGTTTCTAAATTGAAACTTTATTTTGGTTGCTACGATGGATATATGTATATTGGGTTTTTTGAGATATACGTCCAGGTTACTGGGCTATGCTTAAATAACAGACTTCACCCTACTAGTAATTTGCAAATGCATTATCTCTGGGTTACGGTGTTACAAATTTTGGTATCAGAGCTTACGTTTGATATGTTTTGTAGACACGTGAGCTTAGGTCAGTAGTGGACAAGGTAGGGTGTTGGGGTGTCAGTCGGAGTGAGATACGAATTAAAAAAGAAGGCTCATGTTATACTTCTATGCATCTTCTATATTGAATGCATTTTGTAGCATTGTGAATTATGAATTTTATAACTGATTTGGATTAAAAAGAGACGAAGTGTTCTTATGTTGTATTGGCTCGAATTAATGCACAACGAGTTTGATTTATTGAGTTACAAATGGAAATATTGGCAACTACACAGCAGAGCATCTAATACATTGTGGTGAGTTATGTAGTACGACTTATATGAGAGGTTCATGAAACAAGGGTTTGCACATTTTTAGTGTTGAAAGAAGAAGTTTGAATTTAGTGATGGGATATAAAATGATGCTTGACTAATTTAGTTTCAGATAATGAAGCTTTTGTGTTAGTATATACTAGATGTGATTAGTTGGTGAAAGTGTTTAAAGCTAATATTTTTCTAAACAACACTGCTATGAGCAGGTGCAAGTTTCTATGTTTTGAACTCAGGTAATGATATCTATGGCTGAGTATGAAAAGTGATTTACTACTTTTGTCTCGTGTTGCTACTACTCTTGTTCAGATCACTGATGTAGGATGTGAGGAGATGTGAGGAAATCCAGTGGGGACTAGATTACTCTATTTCAGAATTGTATTCTAGCTTTTGAATTGATGAATTATATTGTTTTGGCAAATGAGGTTTTGGTTGCTGAAAAATATGTGTAGAAATCAGTTAGTTGAAGGGAGATTTGACACTACACCAGTTATGGGATTCCTATTGGAAAGGCATATATTCAGAGATTGTGGGTTGATACTAATACATGGGATTCAATAGTACTATAGGTATGGGTAGATGGGGTATGTAACGCGAGATTGTTTGAAAGAGAGGCTATTATGTTACTATCAGTTTGCAGTGTAACCATCGGTGGTAGGGGTTCATTGGGGAGACGCTAGAATCTCTAATTCTCAAGGATGAGTATTGCGATGACGTAATTAAATGCATGTGCTTTATTTAATACTAGATAAAATTACGTATTATTCTAATACCCTATTTAATCTTGTCTTTTGTCCTTCTATATTGTATTAGATCGGATTATTTTATTTAATCCATCTATTTCTAATACAGCAATCAAACGAGCCCTATGAGGCACTCGAGACTAATGAGGAGGACGTGAGCGATGACAGGAGCGGAGGTTAATAGTAAAACTCATTGACAATAAAAAATTGAGTATTCTTATGGTAAGTTGGTGCAAGAATGTGTACATGGTTAACGTGGTAGTGTTTAGGTATTACATGTATTTATTGTTGTATCATTAGATCTGGTTAAATTCAGATATTCTAAATTTTAAATTTGATAATTTCATTGAAATTAAATTTAATGTAAAAATGATCTATTTTTAATCGGAGTCAAATCTTTGCCCAACTGAGATCATGGTTAGGTTGGGATTTGGATCACTTGCTCGAATTGCAAACCCAGCTGTTGACGTCTTTTATTGGGACCAATGAAAAAATTGTAACTACCTTTTTCAATGCATAATCATTTTTTATTTATCCATGCAATGAAACTTGTAAATGTACTAATCATAACCCATGCCTAAAGATACGATAAAATATAAAATTTGAGCGTCTAAAAAATCAGTCCCACTATATTAAATTTTTTCAACATGTGAGTATATGAATAATATTTGAAATAAAAATTATATTAACCATAAATTAATTAAATATTAAATAATTAAACATAGGATAAAATTGAGTGATGTGATATTTTAAGAAAGAAATATATAAATGATTAAACATGTAATAAAAATGAGTGATGCAACTTGATGTTTGAGTCTGACAAAGGAATGATTGGTGATGTAAGTGATTGAGGATGGTTTTGAGGGGCAAAATATGACTAGGATAAAATTCAAAGTATGAGTTGTTTTATTATATAGATATGTGAGTATATGAATAATGTTTGAAATAAAAATTATATTAACCATAAATTAATTAAATATTAAATAATTAAATATATGATAGAAATGAGTGATATGATATTTTTAAGGAGGAAATATATAAATAATTAAACATGTAATAAAAATGAGTGATGCAACTTGATGTTTGAGTCTGACAAAGGAATAATTGGTGAGGTAAGTGATTGAGAATGATTTTGATGGAAAAAATATGATTGGGATAAAATTCAAACTATGAATTGTTTTATTATATAGATGGTGATGAGTATAATGTGTATTTTCGATAGTGATGGATGCATTTTCATTAAACTTGGTTTTATGCATTCCGTTGTTGTACATGCACATTTTTTAACCCCCTATATTTTTGAATTGTGTGTTTATTTATTTTCACGCCAAAGGGCTAGGTGGTGATTGTGGATTCTAATTGCATGAGTTCTATTAAATGTATAAAAATTCAAGAATTATTGGTAGACTTTATTTCTCTTGACATCCAAGGGTTTTAATTGATATTGGGAATGAGTCGGTTATCTATTCATTATGTTTTTGTGAATTGTTTCAAGGAAGAAGTTGTTTTTAGATATTAAATGAGTTTGGATTCGGATTTCAAGGTGATCACAAGGTGACAACTAATTGCTTGATAACTGTAACCAAAGCTCAGAAGGAAAAAAAATTATTACTTAGGGTTAATTAGTGTACGTGAAAGATACTAGTAAGGACGAGATCAAGTTATTTGAGTAATTTTTGGTCTGTGAGTTTTTAGATGTGTTCTCAGATGAATCATTCGGGTTGACACCAGACTCGGAAGTTAAGTTTGTTATTGAGTTACTATTAGGGGCCACCTTTATACTTCTGGCTTCATATCGTATGGTACTTGTCGAATTAAGAGGAATTGGAAGAGCAATTGCCCAATTTATTAAATTAAAGTTCCGTTCAGTTTAGAGTACCCCCTTAAAACTCTTCCTTCTGGTAAACGTCGTGTCAATTGTCATTGGATATACATAGTGAAGCCTGATAGTTCAGTTGAGCATTTAAAAGCCCGTCTAGTTGCCAAAGGTTACACTCAGACATATGGTGTAGATTACAATGAGACTTTCTCTTTTGTTGCCTGTCTTAACTCTGTTAGAGTTCTTATTTCTGTGGCAGTGGGTTTTTGATTGACCTTTGTATCAACTGGACATCAAGAATGTCATTTTATATGGAAACCTACAGGAGGAGGTATATATGGTACATCTTCAAGGTTATGTTGTATCTGGTAGGAAACAATTAATGTCGTCAGAAGAAAGTACTATATGGTCTAAAACAATCACCACATGCTTTGTTTTCAAATGGTTCTAAAGTCTTTCCAGTCTTTAGTTTATTTTAAATTAGCAGTTTTCTAATTCTCATTATTTGTAATTGAGTTTCCCGCATCCCCAGAAAAATGCTCTCCATCTTGAAACATCTATAGCGTTGGAATATTTCAGGTGAATTTTTTGTGGCATAAACATATAAATGTCATGGTCATTTTCATTTTGCTGGCTAAGTTGTATTTTTTTTTGCACACGGTTTATTTATAATAATACAATTGCTATTCTTTTTTCTGCCATTGAATTAGAATTGCAACTCTGGAATCCCTATTTGTTAGTTGTAAAAGAAAAAATAACTACTAATGGCCACGTTTCATTTGATGATTATATGATTATGGTCCCCCACCGGCTACCACTTCTCCTTTTGTCTTCTCCAAACTAAGTCTTGGTTCCATCCCCGCTTCCGCTTATATATAACAGATGTAAATTTTCACTGTAATCTTTGAGAGATGAAAAGCCTTTGTATCATTAAAAAGCTGCATATGTAGCCATTGCCTAGGCAGTACTGGTAAGTATCATCAACCATAAGATTTATATCTACTTCTCTATAGGTTTAGAGGTTTGAAAATCTCGTTTTCCTTATTTCTTCTCCAGTTTTTCTCTTCAAAAAATATCTCATACTTCATCCTGAAATATTCAAAGGAGCCCCAAAAAAAGATTTTGATCCTTGATTTACTGTAAACTTTTTTGAAGGAGAAGTTACAGATTTTTGGGGGCATTTATGAAGGCTGAAAAGAGAAAAAAAATCAACTTAGTAGCCCATTTGTGCTTTAAGAAAGTAATTTTTTTGATTACTATGTATGGCTTCACTTGGATCTAGGGTGTGTGCATTGGTTGACCAGCTCCGTTCTTTACAATAATGATTTTGGATACATGAACTAATCCAAATGCATCGTACATTTTATGGTAAGGAATAAAATATTACAAAATAAGGAACCCTTTTATATAAAATGATATCCAGGAGCAATCAAACTGAGCTTATAGTGGCGTTGATTGACTTGGCTTAGGATAAGGGTTGGCGAAAAAACAATCCCTATAAAAGATTTAGGTGTCGTTTGATAATTATGTGTTTATGATTTTTTTTGTAAATAAAAATAATAACATATTTAGAGGGTATTTTTATTTCTTTTTGGGCTGGTCTATTTTGTAAATAATTATAAATTTTGAAGTAATGCTAGATGGACTTAAAAACTAAACTTAAAAATTTGACTTGATAATCTCAACCATTGAATATATAGTGGGTCCTAATAAATGCTAGGACCTATAGTAAAATCAACGATTAAAATTATCAAGTATAATTTTAAATTTATATAACATTGTTTTAAATTTTGAAAACATTAAAATAGATGTTGTTAACAACGAAAAACAGAAACACTCACCCCATATAATCATTTAAAGAGGTGTAACCTTCAAATCAAATTAGTAGCCAAAAAAAAAAAAAAAAAGAAGGGCTTTTTTTAATTCCAACTATAAAACCAATGTTTACCCCTTTTTGGTTCCCGCTCGTTCATCTCTCTCACGAAGCCAGCGACAAAAGAGCAGCGAAGCAGCTCTCAGATGGAATCAAATTTTTAAGGTCAGATATCACTCTGTCTTCGTAACTCCTCTCTATGGAATCAAATTTTTAAGTTTGGGTTTGTTATATGCATAGTATATACGTAGATCTGTATATATATGTATATTTTGCCCTAGATCTATGAATATATTATTGTTATATTTGGTTAGATTTGGGTGTGAATGTGTGTATTTTTTCGCCTGTGTGTGTGTGTTTTCGCCTCTGTGTGTGTATGTAACAGACTACTGTGTGAGTGTGTAACAGAGAACTGTGTGCGCGCGTGCGTGTATAGATATATAATCTGTATATATATGTATATATGGCATAGATCTGTATATCTTCATAATATATTCATAGATGTATTAATCAAAATTTTCATGTTATTTGATAAATCTGCATATATGGCAGTGTGAGAGGATTGAGGGATTTGGGATTTGGAATTAAATTTTAACCAAAATAATACTAATAAAATACTCTTAAAATATATAATACCAAATATGTTTTTTATTTTTATTTGTATACTTTTTTAAATATAAATGACTACCAATATATTTTTAATTTTTATCACAATATAAATTTTGCTTTTAATTTTTAAAAGCAAAAACATTACTAAACGCACCCTAAGAAAGAGGAGGATGAAAGGATATAATTGCAACTATATATGTGACAAAAAAGGGAAAGGTCATACCTGCAAAGAGAATGCCCTGGGTTTGCTTTCCATTGTCATTTTCTTACCCTGGGATAGTGACTAAAAGCACTAATTTTCTATCTTCTTTTTTTTTTTTAAAAGAAAAAGAAAAAAAATACTTATCTCACTTGGCCTAGTGATGTTCTCCTTATCTTGTCTTGTTTCACCTACCTCTGGCTAGGAGGCTTATTTCCTCATTGTGATATAATGATGAATTTGCATTTTTGTTGGCAAAACTTTCTTTTCACTTGATTTTGATTTATAATATTGCAATTTTTCCCTTTATATCAGCATATTATGTTATGAAGAGAAGTGGCAAATTTTGACAAGAGAGTAAGCTTCTAAGTAGTGTTGGCTATGTTGCACCCACTAAAAGAAAAAGTTTTGATTTCTGTACTAGAGTAAATAAAATAAAACTCAGTTGACTGCCCGTTGATGGGTTTTCGGAGGGTTGACAGGGTACATATACAAATCTTTTGGTATTATTTTCACAAAAGTTTTGATTTTCTTACTGGAGCAATGATACGAATGGCAAGGTACTGTATTATACTTCTTTAGCATGCTGACCCTCTTTCTTCTTGTCTAGGGTTTTAAGTTTCTCTACCATGGGCTTGGATGCAAGGGTTTTTGAGCTAAGCAACAAATACAAAACTCACCGAGCATGGGCTATATCTATGCACACTTTTTCTGATCTATCACGTGTTTCTCCACTGGTGTTTTTATACCTCTTGAGAGAATGTTATGCTTATGGTAAAATTCATTCCTTCCGTCCAGTATTTATTTATTTGCAATTCCTTTTTCATATGTTGTTCTAGGAATGGTTTATTGTCACAAAGAGCACTTGGCTAGCTGTGCTGATTATAGATATGGGTGGTAATCGTGTCATGTTGTGTCATTGTATAACATTGTCAATCTGCACTTGACCCGTTTACTTAATGGTGTTAGGTCTTCTGACACGAATAGAGCTCAACTTTAAATACGAAAACCTGACATGATTTGTGTAACATGATTAATACACGGGTTGTGTCTAGGTTGACACAACACACATGGCATGTTAAACACGCCTAACACGACCAATATATCAGCCTATTTAATCATTAACCAATTTAATCATTTTAGACCTATTGAAAATAATGTAAATCAAACCCAAAAAAATATATTTCACATGACTAACTACGTATTTTATCTACATTTTAGACCTACCCCAAAAATTTATTTAATGGGTCATGTTCGTGTCTATGGTGGGTCAATTTCATGTTCGTGTCCTTGGCGGGTTAATTTCGAGTCACAATTAACGAGTTGTGTTCATATTATTGGCAGGTCAATTTCGTGTTTGTGTCGACATGATTAATGAAACGGGTCAATTGTGTTAATAAATGTTACACGGGTTGAATCCGAACAAGACCTGTTTACAAAGTCATGTCAGTGCGTTGTGCAATTTTCGTGTTCGTGTTGAGAAACATTCAACAAAAACCTGCTAATTGTGTCGGTTTTGAGTCGTGTTGGAAATTGTCACTCCTAGTTAAAGAAGAGAAGACTAGATTATTTTGATTCTCACTACCAAAATAATATGTTGACAAGAAATCTATTGAGGTTGACATGTGGCAGGCAGCTAGAAGTATTATCTCATTGTTCTTGTTTTCAAAGTTGGCTACTTATTTCTATTTATGCTGCACATTTTAGAAGAGACGCTCAGGCAACTAGAATTTTTCTGTAGTTCCTTTCATTTTTTTATTCCCCCGGATTATATATGAAAATGTATGGGAAATTCATAAAGAAGTTATAGGGGTTATTGCTGAATAGAGCACCTTCTCTACATAGATTAGGCAGACATGCATTCCAAACCGTTTTATTGGGAGGGCGTACTATCGACTATTCGAAGGGTTTACTTTGAATAGATTAGACATATAGGCTATTAGGCATTCCAACCTGTTTTAGTTGGAGGGCGTGCTATCAACAATATAAAGTGCTTTTTTTGCATTGTCTTGATAAAGCATTGCTCATTTAAAGATGTGGGAAGATATATTTTGAGATAAGAAGCTCCTTACAATTAGGAATATGTTCCGCTGTTTAGGAACAACCCATGAAATTGCGAAATTTAAGTTCATTTTTACCATTTAATAACTCATAATCAGATCTTGTCAAGCAACCATTTGCAACCCCTCTCCTGTGAACTTTTATGTCGCCCAGCTCTCTATCATTATATCTGGTTGAGGAATCTAGGGATCAGTCTAAGTAATGAGTCTCCCAAAATATTTCTGCATAGAATCTTATGTGTGATACTTTAGAACGTGAATTTTGTTCTGCTTCAAATTAAATCAAATAATTCATATTTCTACACTTCATATGGAGACCTGAAGCATGAGTGCAAATAAAAAACGTCTGAAGTAGCAACTTTTGCTTTTTCTTGTAAACTGATTGCCTTTTGCTTGCATTCGTTCATGGATTCTTGCAATAATTTTTTTACAGATTTTATTTTCCATTATTTTTTGTTATTTGACAGGTACATGCAAAGCAACCAGAAAGTTTCGTTCTCTTCAACAACAAATCCATCAAGTTTTATATAATGCTCCCCAACCTGGACCAGCCGTTTTTGTTGCTCGCTGCCTCTACATCTTGCCTATATTTGAATCATATTGCGAAGGCTTCAGTCACTTAATCCTGTCTGCTCTTTGTCGTTTTCTGAAAAGGGGAACCACCCCGGAAGAAGACTTGTTTGAAGCAAAAATCCTTGCTGTTCAATTATTTCTTGGTATTGTTGGGGGCAGTATACTTCATGATGAGAGGATTCTTATTAAGATACTTGAAGTTTTTGATGTCGGTTTGGTCAACATTGAGAAAGTTATGTGCAATTCAGATGTGAAGAATGGCAACATTGAGAAAGTTATGTGCAATTCAGATGTGAAGAATAGCAGTAGTTTAGACGCATCAAAAGCATTCATTGAGCAATATATTTTTGTGTTGTTGGAATCCCAGTCATATATGACAGCAGTCACGCTGTTAGAACACTTCTCTATACGCGAGTCTGGGGAGTCTTTTCTGCTTATAATGATGGAAAGCAAACAATACAGAGCAGCAGAAAAGTGGGCGACGTTTATGGGGAGGCCAATATTGTGTGTCCTTGTCCAGGAATACATTGATAGGAATCTGTTAAAACATGCTTACGAGATTATAAAGAAAAACAATCTTCGGAAGGAATTTCCAGAAGTATATCATAAGGGTAAAGAAAGGTATTAAGTTTATATTTTGTACTTCTGTGAAGGTCATATCATTTGTTTCATGTTTAATTGCCAGAATTCTTATTAATTTTGAAGGTTTCTTTTGCAATCCCCATTAAGAGTGACGATTTGTTCTCAATCAAGTTGCAGCTCATTAAAGAAGCTTGCTGAAAAGGGATGCTGGGGTGTTGCAGAGGCTAGGACGAACAGTGATAGACAGCTTCTTGAATATTTGGTGGGCATATTTCTCTATGAACAACTATTAACCTTTTTTCATTTTTTTGTTTATTTGGAGTATGCTTTTTATATTCTTATGCTCTCCCCTTGGAGATTTGCTGATCAAGTTTTCGGCGTTAATGAAATTCTCCTATTTCTCAATTCTCTTTTAAATCTTGATTTAGTTTGAAAGTGCGAGTGCGACTTTAATTGCCCTGACACGCTTCTTAGAGACATGAAATTCACCTTGAATGACGTAGAGGCTAGAAAGCACGGATATAGACACATGTGTTGTATACGATACGGATACGGGGATACGATAAAATCTCAAAATATAGGACACGAGTACGGAGAGGATATGGTTAATTAAAATAATATAATGTATTTTTATATATATAATAACATTAATAATAAAATTGAGCAATTAATTAATATTTTATAATTAGATAAATGAGTTAATATTAAATTTAATTAGTGGGCTAATATGTTATGGGCAGTGGGCTAAACCAAATTGGGTAGTGGGTGACAACTAATAAGGTGTGATTGTAATATAGCATAAAATATAAGAAGTTCAAGGGTTATTTGTAATTTAGCAACTAGGGTAATTGGTCAACGATTAGACCTGATGGCATCAAAAAGAGAGTGTGTGTGTGTGTGGTCAAAGTCAATTGAGGTTCGAAGTCGTAGAACTGGAGAGGCTTGAAGTCGAAGTCGAAGTCGAAGTTGCACATCTGGTATGGTCTTCTTCCTTGTAGTCATAGTCGATCGAAGATAAAGTCTTTTTCCTTTCTCGCCGTCGTTGGACCGGTGGAACTTGGGAGGGAAGGGAACAAAAGTCAAACAAATGATCAAAGCTTTTCCCCTTTTATTTTTTCTAGAACCCCGCCGTATCTCCACATGTATCCCCAAGTATGCCTCGCGTATCCTAGCCGTATTTGGCTGCGAAAATGGCTCCTCTCCTGTATAGGACACTTTTGGAAGTATTGGACACATGTCCGACACTGCCACGGTGACCCCCCCTCAAGTATTCATGCTTCCTAGCCTAGAGGTGGATGAATAGATCTTTCGTGCTCAAAATGGAAATTAATGCCCAATTAAAACTTAATTCACTCAATTATCAATTAATTAATCAAATAAAGAGCAAACTCCTTAATTTGACCTTTTAAACCTTTGTAAGGATGAATTTATGCAAATACCTAAATTCAACAATCAACTCAATACATAATCCACTAACCTTATTCCTATACAAAGAGTAGGGTAGGGTAAAGAGAAGCATAAACATAACACTAGAAATTTTACGTGGAAACCCTTGCGGAAAAAATCATGGGACCAAAATCAACCTAGCCTAATCCACTCTATTCAAAGTCAGATTACAAGTTCAAAACTTTTACCTCACCCAATACCATATTTAGATTTCTTCTCCCTTGAATCTACACTCCGGCGTCCACTGTAAGCTTTTGAATACTAGCTTCATTAGGCAACGAACCGAGCTACACAATCGACCATTGGAATCATCCTTAGATCTTCTTCTCTAACTATGACTTTCTGGTTCTTATTAGATCTCTCTAATTCTTCAAAATTGAAGGTTAAAGCGCAAGATGATCTTGGTAGATTTGTGGCCTTTGAATGTTAGGGCGTTTAGGGTTTTGTTCTAATCTCTCAAGATGATGTATAAGATTATTTTCAGGCTTGTGAGTCTTACCTTGGTGAGAAAATGTTGTCCCCTATTTATAGGTCTCAAAAATAAAGTTCAATTGAGAATCAAGAAAGCTCAAATTCATGAGAGACAACTTGAGTTGTTGACTAGCGGTCATTGGGTTGTTTTCATTAGAATGCCAAAACGAACAAATCCTGACTGAAGCTTTAGGGACTGCTCGAGCCATTTTTTGACCACTCGAGTGGTCTAGTCAGTGGTGGCTATTTTCTAGTTTTCTATTTTTTCTTGCTTTCTCCTTAAGTGTTTAGAGACCGCTCGAGTTGTAGGCCAATGAGCTTTTAGTGGTTATGAGACGAACCCTTGGTGCCCAACACCCTCTGTGCCCATCATCCCTTGTTGAGCACCAAGGGGTGTTGCTCAACTATGGTCCGTCTCATGACGTATTGAGTAATTTTAAAACAAGCTTTGAATTTCAAAACGTTTTTTCAATAAAAATGGAACGAGTTATGTAAGAAGTACATCCTAAATCCATTTATTATTAACCTAAGTAAACCAAAGTAAAAACACCAAGACAATTAGTTCTCTAGGTTATTATTACCTTTACCTAAGCTTTGAAGGATTCTAGGAAGTCTTCAAATGTGACTTTGTATATTAGACTTCATCTTCCTTTTTTACTTTGGTCTTCAACTTCATAGTATCATGATCATGAATTTAATTGAGATATTTACATGTGATCTCATGACATTAATTGTTACAAAATTAATTTCCTAACAATCTCTTTGAAGGAAATTTCGTAACAAAATACAAGAGAAATAAATTAAAAATTATAACTCGATAAACCACACAAAACAAAAGTCAGTGTTGAATGATGAATTTTTTAATTTACATATTTTTGGTGTCAGCTGAAATTTAAGTATTGAATTGAATTAAACTGTTTGACAAATATAAGGAGTTTAAGTCTATAAATTATTATTATTATAATTTTGCCATTTTTTTGACTATCTCTTCATAACTATCTTATTTCTACCATGGTGGTGGTGGCGGTTACACAGTGGGGGTGGCAATGGTGGTGGTGGTGACAATGGTGGTGGTGACTACCCAGAGCTTGCACCGATGTATGAGTTTGCTCGACACTCCACAGGAGGATGGATGTGTAGCCATGTAGTTATGTACTCATTAGCACATCATTTGTATTATGAGACCTTAACATTATGTAAAAATGTGTTTGCTTGATGAAAATTAAGTGTATAAATGAATGTTAAACTAATAAACATACTCAATTAATCAATTAGTAAGTTTATCTTTATAAATAAATGAATTGTATTTGCGTTTTCATTTTTTTTTTTTGCATTTCCATTGCGTTTTTGAAACGTTTTCATTTTTAAGCTGACCAAAACGGTACTCTCAACAATATTTCGATCCTTCGATTTGGGTTGATTCATTTTCTTCTAAAAGACTTGCCCCAATTTGACCCATATAAATATTAATCTAAGAGTCTCGATCAAGCAATTTTAGCCATAGTTGTTACTATCGTATGATATGCGATACATATCGTATGATGCATTACGATATTGAGCCAAAACGATATGGATTGTTGTTTTGTATCGTTTTTGCGTTGTATCGTCCGATATACGGTACGTTTTTATGATACAAATTTTTTTTTTAAAAAACGATGTCGTTTTGGGCTTAGAGATTGATTTTTTTATCCCTATAGGCTAGGGTTTATAAAAAAATTAAAATACCTCTTTTCTTCTCCGTTCTTCATTCTTCGTTGTTTGCTATCTTCACTCACTCTTGGGTGTTCTTTAGACTTCACGACAAGGATCATAGCAGTCGAACTTTGACAACGATCACACCAGCAGCAGCAATCGAACTTCGACAATGATCACAGCAGCAACAACCTTAGACGACGATCACAACAGCAGGAGCCTTAGACGACGATCACAGAAGAACCCTAGCCCCTTCTCTCTTCTCTCTGTTTTTGACGACGACGATGATGAAGCCATCGCTGTTCCTTTGTTCTTGACGACGAGATCTTTTCCTCTCTCTCTTCTCTCTGTTTTTTTTTTGTATTGTCTGTTTTTTTTTTCCGGGCAGCCTGTCCTCTTCAATATGTTTTAAAATTGGAAGAATTATACTTAGACCCCTTAAGTTTTATTACTTAATTATTTAAATCTCTAACATTTGAAATATTATATACAGACCCCTTAAAATTTATATACACGTAACACTTAAACCCTGCTGTAAATATATCCATTAATAAATTATATTTAGACACCCTAAAGTTTGTAAACATATATTTTATTATTAATTATTTAAAATTGCACTGTATCTTACGATACACTTTTTTTAAAAAATGATACAACTTTTGATACACGATTTGACAACTATAGTGTATATGTATAAAATAAATTAATTAAATCGTGTAACAGCATCATATGACAATCTGTCTTATTATGATTAGATAATATTGAATGCTTTGTTTTGATGTGAATGCTCTTATTAATCAATTTGCTTGATTAATCAATTTGTTATATGCTCTATTTGGTTAATCAATTTGTGAGTGCTTTGTTTAGTGATGATATTAATCAGTCACGATGGAAGTCGAACCCATATTTGTTAATTTTACATTTAGATGACGTGATTATGTCAATTGATTATTTTTAGAATACAATAATGTTCAATATTTAATATTTTGTCTATTTAAATATGTTGATTTTTATTATTTTGATTGCATTTAAATATTTTATATTTGTAAAGTTAAAACTTGAATATTTAAGAGTAATCAAAATATGAAACTAAAATATTTGCTTATTTTTTATATTGTTCGCTTCGCTTATCGCCTAGGCCCTCAGGAGATCAGTTCGTTTCGATTTGCTTTACGCCTTAAATAACACTGATATACACTCCTAGTCTGGATTGTGTTGCTTTGCTTGCCACTCCTACTTTAAGGTATAGTAATGTTAGTCTGTCCAAGACAAGTGGAAAGAGTAATGTTAGTAATCGTGGTATGTTGAAATGCCACTCCTACTTCACGGTATAGTAATGCCATTCTAAGCATGACCACTTGAGGTTAGAGGCATTCAGTGATGCTGATTGGGCAGCCTCAGTTGATGATAATAGATCTACCTCGGGAAAATGCACTTTTTTAATAGGGAATTTGGTTACTTGGCGTAATAAAAAACAATAAGTAGTGGCCATGTCCAGTAATAAAGTAAAGTATAAGGCTGTGACTCATGGCGTTTGTGAATTTATGTGGCTTTAGAGTTTGATGCAAGTCCTAGATATTTCAATTGATGGGCCTATGAAGTTGTATTGTGACAATAAGGCTATTATTAATATTGCTTATAATCCAGTTTAGCATGACAGAACCAAACATATTGAGATTGACAGACATTTCATCAAAGAGAAACTAAATAAGAGGGGATTTGTATACCTTTTTGTGAAATTAGGAAATCCATTGGCAGACGCTTTCACTAAAGGACTTAGTAGCAAAGTTTTACATCCCATTATTTGTAAGTTGGGCATGACTCATGAGAGATATCTATGCTCTAACTTAAGGGGGAGTGTTAAGAGATGTCTTATAGCCATGAAGGTATTTATGTACTTACAGTCTTATTATTATAAATATATGGGGCTAAGAGAGATAACCCTAATCTAATTATTGGGGCTTTCTCTCAACAGCCACTACATTCATACAAACTCTCTATTCCTCTCTCCTCCTTCTTTCTCTCTAAATATCTTAACAAATCTCGTAGACGTTTAGAATACTACATTTCTGTTAAATGGTGCAAGCATTTGCCCCAAACACGGATCTGTTCATATCCTCTTTCTCACGAGTTAATTCATGTTATTGGACAATAAAATCTTTCAACGTTGAATAGAGTAAGTGATTGCCAAGTGAAAATCTGTGAAGGGTCTTCGAAACAACATTTGCCTCCTTAACCATTAATTGAGGACCATCTTCTAAGGCTTTCTATTGCTAGATGTTTGATTTTTTTCATCCAATGGATCAATATGCCAGAGGACCTTGTTTGACTTGATCTATGGGGTAAAATGACTCTGCTATTTTGTGGAGCAAGAGAAAGACAAGGTGGGGGAAGGGAGGGTGCGGTGAATCGACTATTAAGAGAGCTAAACGGCAAGCACAAAGAAAGGAAGGAGAAGAGGGAGAGAGAGAGGGAGAAGTTGAACTAAGGAAAGAAGACTCCAGCTAAGAGTGAGAAAGGGAGAACAAGGCTAGAATATTGGACTTAGAGTGAGTGAAAGGGGAATCTAAGTTGAGAGAGTAGCCATATTGTCTTAAATCGAGTTGAACTCATGTATTTAAATCAGCTTAAACCCAATTATTAAATTTGGGTTCGGATATATCATATTTGCGTCCAAAGCAAAAATCTCCTCGAAATCGATGTCATATTTCAGTGCAAAATCTTTAGCAACCACTCTGACGTTATATTTGTCAACACAACCATTAGCTGGAGTTTTAATCTTATGTACCACTAAAAACCAAAACGTGCTTACCAAAAGGCAGAGATACGAGATCCCATGTCTAAGTTTTATGCATTGGTGAAAGTTTCTCATTCCTAACATGTTGTCAAATGGGGTCAAAAGCAACTCCTCTTAGGATGTGGGTTCAGACGGAGAGTGAATGAAAGATAAAAATGAGTCATGGTGATAATGAGTATTAGATAACCAAAGGGATCAACACACTTACAAATGTATTTAGGATAGCAAAAAAAAAAAAAGAAAGATCCACATCATTAGAGGTCGACCAAGATGTTGAAAGAGGTAAACAAGTTGTAACTGCATAGGATTTAGTCTTTAGTGAACAATAAGAAGCACCACTGAAGAAGAGGAAGATTGAGATGAAGAATGAATATAAAAAATAAGCATGTCATGGTCCAAATATTCAGTAGAAATATTATCGAGGAGAGTGTCAAGAAGAAAAAACTGTGCTTAAGAAACACTGCGGTGGTGTTTGGATTTCCGGAATGGATAGGAGAGGTTAACAATTTTTGTTCATTCCCATCCAACCCAATTCATGCCAGCCACCTCCATTGGATTGGATTTGTGGGTTTTTCCATTCCAAGCCATTGTTCGGCTGAGTAGGTAAGAATTTTGTCCGGCCCACATATTACATAAAATTATAAAAAAAAATTAAAACCATTTACCATTTATACCCCTTATGTTATCCAACCCGAAATTGTGATCTATTTCCAAATCAAACTGAAAGCATATGTATATATATATATATATAGATAGGTAGATAGAGAGAGAGAGAGAGAGAGAGAGAGAGAGAGAGAGAGAGAGAGAAAGAAAGAGAGAAGGGGAGAGATAATCAAGCAATCTGAGGGGATTTTAACTTTTATGCATAACAAAAACAAAAACTTTAGCAAAAAATTAAACACCCAAATTATGTACGGTAAAAAGTGACCTAAAAATCCAAAAAGTTAAATGTAAAAAATAGATTGGAATAAAAAAATTATCTCCTCTGTATTGCAATTACAACTCTTTCCTCATTTACTTCAATAGCACCATCTCTACACACCTTGCAATAACTCTTCTGTGCAACATTTTCCTTCATCTCCACTTCTCCTCTTTTTCTCCTCCGGTTTGACCACCAACAAAGCCTTCTTTCATATGAGATCAACTCGCCTTCTTCGTCTGAGATGAAGTCTTCTTTCTCGTCATGGGACCAATAGCATTGAGAACCAACAAGGAGGAGGAGTAACGGCTGAAGAAAACAAAAGGGAAAAGAGGAGGGTTTTTCATATGCAGAAGGGTAAATCTGCCATTTAACTTAGATGTCCAATAGGTTGTTTTTTAACCCACCTTCCAGGTAGGTTTCATTTAACCAAGTATAAAGGCAAAACAGTACTGTTCATTTCGGATCAGGGTTTGACCCAGATCAAATATCCAACCTGATTTTTTGATTCCCAAACATGGGATATATGAAACCCACAGGATTTTTAGCCAATCAAAATGGGGTTAACCTCCTTTAACCTATTATCCAAACACACCCAACATGTCTACATAGAATCTTTTGTCAACAAGGTCATAATAGCGATACCCTTTTTGTCCATCATCATAACCAAGGGAACCACATATCTAATGAGTAGACAACTTATATGCTTAACTTTAAAGAAGGAAACAAGTGAAATCATAAGCAAGCAAATGATAAGTGGTGAGGAGGTTTACCAAAAAAATCGTTTAAAAAGAAAGGCATCAGATAATAGAACAAATCGGTTAATTAGATGAGCAGTAGTGAGAATCAACTCTCCCCAACAAAAGTTAAAAACAAAGACAAATAAAAGCAACGGGTAAGCAAGTCTTCATGATGTTTATGTGCTTTCGCTCAACCTCGCCACTTTGCTTAATAGCCTATGTCCATGAGGATTGTTGATTAGTTCCCACAGGATTCTACTAAGTCAAGAAAATCTTTTGATTATATCTACATTTCCCACCAAAAGCATTCAATGACTAAAGCATATTGTGTGTGAATGATGGCATGAAAAGCAACAAAACTAGTGAAAATTCTGATCAATATTCCATGAGATAAAACTAGCAATATAGAGTACAATTATCAAAGAAAGAAAAATAATACCAAGAATCCTTTTAGTGGCAATACGGGCAGGACCCATTTTTTAATGTCGCATATCGACCATCGACTTGAAGGCATTGAGACACATTGGTTGCAGGCTTGCAGCGTAACAGAATGTTATCGGGCCATCCATGTGAAATGCTACATAGTAGGCATGGCAAGAAACTCGAGTCATATCCCGACATTACAAAATACCATTGGGTGATACATTGATTCGATGATGATGAAACTCGGTGAAATCATGCGAGACATTTTTGAGTCAACCACGAGTTGAGTGAAAATCATGGTCTATATAGAACGTGCATCAATCTCGGAACACAAGTGCCTTTCAAAATACCGCTCAACCAAGTCATAGTGATATAGGCATTGAGCCATGGATTAGGCAATGGACGATGAATTTGTTAGTGAAATTGTTTTTGAAAGGCAAAACCATAAATGTGGCAAGTTTGCAGCCACTATAATCTAAAATATCATCAATAGAAACAAAAAAAATCAAATGAATACCAACACAGAAGACATAGGGTTACACGAAGGAAAACAAATCAATAGAAAAGGCACCCACAGCTAGAACATGCAATTTCCCCAACACATACTACCCTCCAACTTTACAGCCTGTTCCACTCATCTTTTTGGACCGAAGGTCTTGTACAATATTTGTTGAGAAGAATTGGAAAAACTAACCAAGATATAAAAATTGACTAATAGAAATCACGATTAAAGATAATTGATGGATACAATAAATGTCACAGAGAAGAAAAGTGAAGTTCTAACAAGTCCAACACCTATCAACGATTGCCAGAATAGTAGTAGAGGACAAGAGAGAGATAAAATAGTAAGAAACAAAAAAGTCACATTGTAGCACCCAAGATTTTTAAAATCAGGATTCTATCTTGGATCGAAGAGGCAAGCTCTTAGGATCGGATTGAGAAACGTACGATACTACAAACTAAAAACTAGGACTAAAAATATATGTAACGATATAGACCTCTTTAAAATAAAAGTAAAACAAACCTAGCATACATATAAAATGTAGAAATGTTATGATAAACATATAAAACTTTGAGACATGATCAAACTTAAGAAACTACAATCTAGATATTGAAGAAGGTGGAAAATCAAAGGTGGGTTGTTTTGTTATGTGAAAAGAAATCAGAGAATTGGAGCGTTTTGATCTTAACTTTAAAAGAGAGACGGAGGTAGGGGAGAGATCATAAAAGTTGAAAGACTATTGAGTAAACAATATTTGATTGTTCGCCATCCAACAAAAACATGCAGATGAGAATGAAAATAGAAGACATATTTGGCTCTGATTTCTCACCCCTTAAAATTTTGTAATAGATTGATAAGTATATGATTGTTGTCATATGTCGGAAGAATAGGTAAATATTAAAGCAATAAATATGGGTTGAATCATCTTAATAACTATAGGCTCCTAATGAATATACCCAAAAAATTATAAACTCACAATTGGGATCAAGATCCTACGATCCTACAAGATTTGGATCACTATCCATTAAGATTCTATGAACTAGGGATTTTCAAAAGACTCGGATCAATTTGTCTACATCAGCTCATAAGATCCTATGATCTAAATCGAAATTTTGGCAACCATGATAGCACCTGAAACAAGCACCAAGTGGAACAAGATATGTTTGGAGTTAATAAACACAAAAATATAGGAGAAGAAATAGAGAAAACAATAGGTTGGTGTAGAAAGAAATCTACGCTACTACTCCATAATGAACGTTAAAGAATGGACTGACCGAGACTTATCATTTACAGTTGGTACAAGAAGTAAATCTTCACCGGTCAGTCTTAATTACAACGACAAAGAAAAATCTTAATAAAGGATCAAAATAACTTGAAAGTTTCCTCAAGCAAAGGTATTGCTAAAGGTTGCTTTGAAAAATTACCTCAATTTCAACAAATTCTAAGGCTTGTAAGAAACTTTGGAGTCAACTCTGCAATTTCTGCAAAGTCAAGGGTTAATTATGCAAACATGGGTCAAAACTATAACTTTTGGAAACTTTTGGATCAAAATTGTAATTTTAGAATACTTTTGGGATGGTTAGGTAATTTTGACAAGTTTTAGAGTACATACATAATTTCAAAAAGCTCAAGGACTTAAATAGAATTTTAGAAGTTGAGGCATGGACAAGTGTGTGGGTAAAATGTGCTAAAATTANACACCTATCAACGATTGCCAGAATAGTAGTAGAGGACAAGAGAGAGATAAAATAGTAAGAAACAAAAAAGTCACATTGTAGCACCCAAGATTTTTAAAATCAGGATTCTATCTTGGATCGAAGAGGCAAGCTCTTAGGATCGGATTGAGAAACGTACGATACTACAAACTAAAAACTAGGACTAAAAATATATGTAACGATATAGACCTCTTTAAAATAAAAGTAAAACAAACCTAGCATACATATAAAATGTAGAAATGTTATGATAAACATATAAAACTTTGAGACATGATCAAACTTAAGAAACTACAATCTAGATATTGAAGAAGGTGGAAAATCAAAGGTGGGTTGTTTTGTTATGTGAAAAGAAATCAGAGAATTGGAGCGTTTTGATCTTAACTTTAAAAGAGAGACGGAGGTAGGGGAGAGATCATAAAAGTTGAAAGACTATTGAGTAAACAATATTTGATTGTTCGCCATCCAACAAAAACATGCAGATGAGAATGAAAATAGAAGACATATTTGGCTCTGATTTCTCACCCCTTAAAATTTTGTAATAGATTGATAAGTATATGATTGTTGTCATATGTCGGAAGAATAGGTAAATATTAAAGCAATAAATATGGGTTGAATCATCTTAATAACTATAGGCTCCTAATGAATATACCCAAAAAATTATAAACTCACAATTGGGATCAAGATCCTACGATCCTACAAGATTTGGATCACTATCCATTAAGATTCTATGAACTAGGGATTTTCAAAAGACTCGGATCAATTTGTCTACATCAGCTCATAAGATCCTATGATCTAAATCGAAATTTTGGCAACCATGATAGCACCTGAAACAAGCACCAAGTGGAACAAGATATGTTTGGAGTTAATAAACACAAAAATATAGGAGAAGAAATAGAGAAAACAATAGGTTGGTGTAGAAAGAAATCTACGCTACTACTCCATAATGAACGTTAAAGAATGGACTGACCGAGACTTATCATTTACAGTTGGTACAAGAAGTAAATCTTCACCGGTCAGTCTTAATTACAACGACAAAGAAAAATCTTAATAAAGGATCAAAATAACTTGAAAGTTTCCTCAAGCAAAGGTATTGCTAAAGGTTGCTTTGAAAAATTACCTCAATTTCAACAAATTCTAAGGCTTGTAAGAAACTTTGGAGTCAACTCTGCAATTTCTGCAAAGTCAAGGGTTAATTATGCAAACATGGGTCAAAACTATAACTTTTGGAAACTTTTGGATCAAAATTGTAATTTTAGAATACTTTTGGGATGGTTAGGTAATTTTGACAAGTTTTAGAGTA
Source organism: Ilex paraguariensis (assembly GCA_963454935.2). Taxonomy (NCBI): domain Eukaryota; kingdom Viridiplantae; phylum Streptophyta; class Magnoliopsida; order Aquifoliales; family Aquifoliaceae; genus Ilex; species Ilex paraguariensis. The sequence goes on from CAUOFW020003058.1 coordinate 1,179,831, forward strand.
CATACATAATTTCAAAAAGCTCAAGGACTTAAATAGAATTTTAGAAGTTGAGGCATGGACAAGTGTGTGGGTAAAATGTGCTAAAATTATAGTTGTCAAATCGTGTATTGGAAGGTGTATCGTTTTTTAAAAATAGTGTATCGTATCGTATCGTGTATCGTAAAATACGGTATAATTTTAAATAATTAATAATAAAATATATGTTTACAAACTTTAGGGTGTCTAGATGTAATTTAATTTTAGGGAGTCTGTATATAATATTTCAAATGTTAGGGGCTTAAGTAATTAAGTAATAAACCTTAAGGGGTCTAAGTGTAATTCTGTCAATTTTAAAACATATTGAAGAGGAAAGACTGCCTGAAAAAAAAAAAAAAGACAATACAAAAAAACAAAACAGAGAGAAGAGAGAGGGAAAGATCTCGTCGTTAAGAACAGAGGAATAGCGATGGCTTCGTCGTCGTCAAGAACAGAGAGAGAGGGGCTAGGGTTCTTCTGTGATCGTCGTTTAAGGTGGCTATTGTTGTGATCGTTGATGAAGTTCGATTGTTATGATCGTCGTCGTGAAGTATGAAGAACACCCAGGAGTGAAGACAGCAAACAAAGAAGAATGAAGAACGGAGAAGAAAAGAGGTATTTTAATTTTTTTGTAAACTCTAGCCTATAGGGATAAAAAAGTCAGTCTCTAAGCCCAAAATGACATCATTCCTTAAAAAAAAAAACAGTCTTTATACGTATCGTAAAAACGTATTGTGTATCGGACAATACACTGCAAAAACAATAAAAAATTACGATCCGTATTGTTTTGGCTCTGTATCGTAATGTATCGTACGATACTAACAATTGTGATATATACATATAACATCATCTCTGCTAGGGTTTGGTTAATGTTAAAGGAGGAGGATGAGGGGGATAAAATAAAAAAACTACAGTAGGCGTTTACTTTTCTCGCCTGGCTCGCTTCTTTGCTTCATCGCCTAAGCTCGCTTTACTTAAACTCGCTTCGCCTCGGATGTTCAAGGCGACCAAGGCTCGTTTCACTTCGCTTTTCGCTTAGGCTCACTTTTCACAACATTAGTGTATACCATAGCATTACGCCAACTTTCCTCTTGTTGAACACATGCATTGACATCTCTCAAGGTGGGAAAAGGAGATCGACCTAAAACCTAAACTCGAATTTGATCATACTCCATGTTTAGGCCAGCAAGAAAATCTTTTACCTACTCTTTTTGCATCATCGGCTAAAAGGCAGTTGCATCGTCAATACAAATGGTTTGAAAACTCTGATAATAGTCAAGTGCCTGACATTACCCTTCTATGAGTATTTCTGTGCAACTGTAGACCATATCTTTTGTGTTGTGTCCATCAACAATAAGGTGCGACTAATAGAGGACTACATTGAGTTAATCAACCAAGTCATAACAAGAGCATTCTCTAATTTCCATTTCTCTCGTGTTGGTCTATTTGTTAAAGGGTCCTTAAGAGTTTCTGTAATGTAACCAATTAGGCCACGCACAATAATAGCCATACTGCAAGATCGTGACTGGATTAATAGTTGGTGCCATCCAATTTAATCGTACTATTCTGAAGGGATGAGCTATCTCCAAGAGTCCCAACATGACTCATCCCATTCACCTCGCTACCACCAGAAGCCTTACTATCGGCTTTGAAAGTCTTATTATTGGCTGTCATGTCCACCGAATAAGAATAACACCCTAAATATCAAAGAACTGATTCAATCACCTACAAACACACAAAGCCAAAGGAATCCTTGTGAGGAATAAGTAACCCACACAATAAAAATTGGAAAAAGGGACCAAATTTGATAAGTGATAAAATGGTACAAAAGTAGTTGTTTTAGAAAGACAAAAAAACGCAAGAAAAAACGTAGATTTGGGCAAAAGATCAATCAAAATAGATGAAACAACAATTAGCTAAGGGCAAGAAGATAATTTTAGATCCCCATAGAGCTATTTGGATTGCCTCAAACAAGCCAAAATAAGCTATTTCAAAAAATTAGACCAATAATTCTGAAAATAGAAAAAATGGAACAATACATCAAATGCATTCCAAAAAATTGAGAGTTTTTTTTGGGAGTACTAGAACTCTAGTCGATCATATTGAATTTTTTTAAAATTTGTTTTAGGGTTCAACAAAAAACAAGAAAAAAACTATGGGAGGAAGAAACAAGATTTGCGTTACTGGAAAAAAAGAAAACAGAAATACAACCAATTTACGATGGATTGAGCTCTGATACCATGTTAAGGTATGAAGAGAGAAAGAAGGAGAAGACGTAGAGAGGAAAAGAGAGTTTGTATAAATGTAGTGGCTGTTGAGAGAAAGCCCCAATAATCAGATTAGGGTTATCTCTTTTAGCCCCATGTATTTATAATAATAAGACTACAAGTACATAAATACCTCTTAGACACATAACTCATAGATCTATACATACATTAACAACAAATTTAAGTTGTCATATTATGGCTTTGATAGCAAATATAGAAGGATTGATATATATACAAATATAGAAGGATCGGATCGATATATAATAGAAAGAGAACTATTATTTTACACGAAGAAGACCAGAAGACTTACAACAGTAGTAGAGTAGGAAGAAACACTGTCAAGCAAAATGTACAAGACTGCAAAACTAAAAACTGAGAGAATCTGAAGAACTGAAATTTTTAGTTCTGCATCCACAAAGGGTGAGACCATCTCTTTATATAGATAAACTCCGGATTTCAAACAGGATTACAAACGACTCTATAAGTGTTGTGTTGGACGTCATTAGTGACGTGGTTTTCCTGCAAATTATTATTGCTTTCTGACGACATGGTTGACATTAACTTTTGCAATGATTATTGATTTTACATCATTGCTGACGCCTGTCTTCAGTGAATCTTTATTCCTTTTTTTTTTCCTGCATTTAGCAAGGGCATAAATGTCATTTAGGTTGGACATTTCCAGATCCAAATCTCCAAGAGTTTGGAAAGCACCTAAGTGCATTTCCAAATCTTCATTGCTTTCAGCATAATCCATAGGATCTTGAGATCCATTTTGATCATCTGATAGATTATTTTCTTGCATAATTTCCTTATCTTTTAATGAAGAATACGGCTTTATTATTATTTCCTTTCCTTTTGATAAGGAAGAAAGTGTTTGTTGGGGTGGGGTTTATTATCCCCTCGAAAAGATGCAATTAGTTGTCATTGCGTCAATTCAATCTTGTGAGTTTTGAGCTGGTGAGGAGTGAGATTCGGATTGAACTTTTGAACCTGAAATTTTATCTCCTCAAACAAATCCCGAGTAGGATTAGGAATAATCTTTTGTTTTTTTTATTTGAAGTTCTTTTAGGGGATATCTTTTTATATGAGGTGCACTTCTCTCTCTGCAGTATATGTGCGTGCACGTGTAATTAAACTGGCTCCACTGTAATCTCAATTTATTTTATTTATTGTCGGCAAATTGTTACTTTTTATATATAGCACATCAGTTTTTTTTTTTACTTACCAAGTTATTCATATCTTGAAATTTGCATTAGTAAGGTGAACTCTGCCCAATGGGTTTAGGATTCGGGTTTTGTAATTTTTTCACAGTTTAGTTTGTTGGTTATTTTCCAAAGTTAAGACAGTTCCAAGCTTTCTGTTGCCATCTTCAATCTTTGGTCCGAGGGTCAACTCATCTAACTAATTTTTTAGGAAATAATTTTTTTCTATGTAAAATCACATATTTTAGGGGTGCTCCAGATATTTGTTGGAAGTATAGGGTTCTGGAATCATTATAACAGCTCTGTTATTTGGGATGGTATTTGCAAACTCTTTTTTTTTGATTAAATTGGGAAAAAAGATTAACCGGTCCTTTTTTTGTCCTTTTAGAACCATATATGCTGAACAAGAAATAAATAACTGATACTAATGGGTTGCTCTTAAAAATAATTAACAAAGGTTTATTTGGCAATGGAAGCGGGCTACTTAGAGAAGGTTGATGAACTCTGTGAACGATACTCCCTCAAAGGTTTCATGAAAGTCAAAGGTATGCTGGCTGTTCCTTTTCCTTTGGTCATACGTGTAGCTCATGCAATTTAGAGTTTTCATATGTGCAGATGAGATCAGGCTTAATATTCTATTTAGCTGCCTTAAAGAACTATAATGTTATGACTTATCCTTTTGCCTTAGAATTCTGATCACACACATTATCAAGCTCTGGTAACTTGTTTACAAAGATAGAATCTGTGTCAGCAAAGCATGAATTTTGAACTGATGTGTTGTTTATATTATTTCCACATGCCTATTCATATCTAATTGCAAATTTTTCTTGTATTAAATCTATATTGAAATTTCCATGTCGACATTAACTAAACATTGCTCTTTGAATGATTAGGGCCACACAACCGACATCAACTAAACAACAAAACATCTCAAAACATTTGAGTTTTGCAAGTAAAGAGATTAGGGCTTGGAGAGAATGAAAGAGGAGGTAGGGAACACACTTGTAGATCTCTCCACCCCATGTATATATATGTATGCAAGAATAATGTAAAGACCAATTTATCCTTTAGGGGTATTCTTATTGCAAGAGAACCACCAAATCACAAATGAAAAACATTGAATAGATTCATAGGTTCGATACCTTGTAATAGAACTCGTGCGTGAGAGAAATATTAGATCGCATGTAGTCGGCGAATGAGGTGGGTTCATTAAAGCATTCACTCCTCTTTTATATCTTGCATCTATAGTATCTTTGCCCTGGTGGATTCCCTCTCATTTAATAAAAGTCTGGAATCTTGGGTCACAGAGTATCATTCCTATTTATTCTAACACTCCCTTTCAAGATGGGCTAATATATATTATATAATCCCAGCTTAAAATAAATATCTCTCAACTGAGATATATAAGTACTAGTTAAGGACTTGATAAACATATCGGCAAGTTGATCTTTAGACTTGACCAATGGTGTGATAATGTCTCTCCGCACCACCTTTTCTTGAACAAAATGGCAATCGACCTTAATGTGTTTCGTTTGTTAATGAAACATAGGATTAGAAACTATGTGGACTGTTGGTTGATTGCCACAGAATAATTGAAGTGGAGTTTGAGCTGAAAACCAATTTCTTGAAGGAAGTATTATAGCCATGTTAACCAATATTCTTGAAGGAAGTAAGAAGCAACCACTGTTTGTTTCTTACTCTTCCACGTGACCAGATTATCTCCCAAGAAGGTGCAATAGTAGATCGTCTATTTGAAAGAAACCCTGTCCAATCTGCATCTGTGAACCCATCCAACTAAAGTATTGTACCAATATTCTTGAAGGAAGTAAGATGCAACCGCTATTTGCTTCTTATTCTTCCACGTAACTAGATTACCTCCCAAAAAGGTGCAATAGTATATCGTCTACCTGAAAGAAATCCAGTCCAATCTGCATCTGTGAACCCTTCTAATTGAAGATGCCTATGCGGCTGATATAACAACCCACGTCCGGGAGCTCGCTGGATATAGTGAATAACACGAATAACATCACAATGTGGTACTCTATAAATTGACTAATCACACTCACAAAATATGATATCTGGCTGAGTAGTAAGGAGGTAATTCAAATTCCCCACTAGGTTACGGTACCATTCAGGATCAAAGAAACATTCACTCTGTGTCCTTGACAGTTTATGATTTGGATCCATAGGAGTGTCAACTGGTCGGCCGCCTAAAAATCATGTTTCCGCCAAAAGGTCAAGCACATATTTCCTCTGGAACAAGTTAATGTCCAATGCATAGTTGTTAAAATCGTACGATTTGCGAGTCGAATCGTACGATTCGGTTCAATTCACGGGGTAGGCGATTCGAATCTTATGGCTGAATCGAATTTGGTCTGGAATCGTATGCGAATCGCAGGAATCGGACGAACCGAACTGAATCATATGTATCGTACGATTCGGTCTATTTTTTTAAAACCAAAGAAAACGTAAAAACGACGTCGTTTTGACTGCTCACGCAGTCAAATGACGTCGTTTTTGCCAAGCTCCCAGACCCTAATAAATAATACAAGGGACTTTGTCTCTTTCTCACTTTGCCAAAATCGTTTTCTGTTAGAGGGAGACCCACCACACGACGTCGAAGCTCCATCAGCTCCGAGGTAAGTCACTGCCTTTTCTTCGTCTTTTCTTCTCTTCTTCTTCTTCTTACCCGCAACAAACAGTGAGAAAGTGTTATAGCAGGCCTTCCGTCTTCCTTGCTCTGTTTTTATAAACTCTATGCTCTGTTTTTTATTGTTGTAGTTTATTAATTTCTGATTTTTTTTTCATTGTTGTGGCCTGTGGGTGGATGATTTTGGCATTACGAATGAGGATTTTTGTATATAAACAATATGAATGTGGGTTTTCATTATATAAATGATGCTATGGTTTTCACTTTATCAATACTCTGTTTTTATATAAATGATGCTCTAGTTGTGGCCGGGGGGTTTTCATTTTAGGTGTTTGTGGTTGTATTGAGTTGTTTTGGGTGTTTGTGGCTGTCCATGGAGTATTGAAACATGGAGTATTGAGTTGTTTTGAGTTACATATTGTCGTTGCTGTCCATGGAGTATTGAGTTGCTGGTTTGATGTTCTGTAATGTTGTTGATTTCAGTTGAGTTGCTCCTTGCAATGAATCAGTTGGTGGTTTATGCAATTTAAAATATTAATTTGCACATTTTGGTCTTTTGTCTGTAAAGGATACTATCGTNATTGAGTTACTGGTTTGATGTTTTGTAATGTTGCTGGTTTCAGTTGAGTTGCTCCTTGCAATGAATCAGTTGGTGGTTTATGCAATTTACAATATTAATTTGCACATTCTGATCTTTTGTCTGTAAAGGATACTATCATTTTTTTCTTCTTCTGGTGAATAGTGTAAAATCCTTCATCTCAACAATTTCATTGATTGCTTTCTAAAAACAAACTATTGTAAGATCAACATGGATAAAAAGGCCTATGAGTTTATGACTAGCATCATGCATTATTTTGCTGTATTCTTTTGTGGTATCAATGTTTGGCATCTCTTGCTTTTCAATCTTTCTTGGTCTTGGGTATAATGAGGTGAGTGCTAGGTCCTAATGCTGGTTGCTGGTTTGATGTCCATGGAGTATTGAGTTGCTGGTTTTTTTTTTTCTCTTTTCAGCTGCTGTTGTTGTTGTTGTTGAAGAGTTGAAGTTGAAGTTGAAAATGGTAAAGAAGAATATAAAAACGAAGCTGAAAAAGAATGAAGATCCGACATGGGATCATTGTTCTCGTGTGAGTGATAATAGAATGCACTAGAAGTGCAATTATTGTGGCCTTGACAAATGGGGTGGTGTGAGTAGAATAAAGCATCATTTTGCGGGGACTCGTCTTGATGTAGCACCATGTACCCAATGTCCACCGGATGTTACAGAAAAATTCTCCTAAATGTTGGAAGGTGCGAAAGGAAAAAATGAGGATCCTAATGAATGCTTCATAGAGGATGTTGAAAGAGGGACCCGAACCATGGATTCTTTTGTGATTAAAGGTAAGTGGAAAGGTGCTAGAGGAAGACAACAAACATTAAATGAATTGATGAAGAAAAGAGAACCGGTGGTTCAAGACATATGTCGTTTCTTCTATGGACATGCACTAGCTTTCAATTTAGATAAAAGTCCATTGTTTGATAAAATGATGAAATCGGTTGGTGCGTATGGCAAAGGATTAAAACTCCCTACCTATTATGAGATTAGAGTTACTTGCTTGAAGAAAGAAGTGGAAAATGTGAAGGTGAGTTTGAAAAAATATAGAACAGAATGGAAGAAAAGTGGGTGCACTTTGATGTCGGATGGGTGGACTGATGGGAAACAACGTTCACTCACAAACTTTCTTGTTAATAGCCCTAGTGGAACGGTGTTTCTTAAATCGGTGGTTACTTTCGGGGTTATAAAGGATGCTAAAAGTTGTTTGAGTTATTTGACTCAATGGTGGAGGAGATTGGAGTGGGGAATGTGGTTCAAGTGGTGACGGATAGTGCTTCGGCATATGTAGCTGCCGGTAGGTTGTTGGAGGACAAGAGGAAGAAGTTATTTTGGTCTCCTTGTTCTGCTCATTGCATTGACTTAATGTTGAGTGATATTGGTGATTTGCCAATATTTCGTGACACCATTTCAAAAGCCAAAGAAGTTACACTTTTTATTTATAGGCATAGTTGAGTGCTTAGTAAATTTATAGAGTTTTCAAACAATATGGAATTGACACGACCGGCGGTTACAAGATTTGTCACTGCATTTCTCACCCTAAAAAGTTTTGATGATCGAAAGTTTTGTCTTCGACGCATGTTTTCATAGGAAGATTGGGCTAATGGGCCTTTTGCTTTAAAGATAGATGCTAAAAAAGTGGAAAGCATAATTTTGTATGATCAAAAATTTTGGAAAACAATCAAGTATTGCTTAAAATCTATGATTCCACTTGTTAAAGTGTTGAGGTTAGTTGATGGTGATGCTAAACCGGCCATGAGATATATATATATATGAAGCAATGGATAGGGCTAAGGAACAAATTGCCCAAAATTTCAAAGGAGAGGAAAAAAGGTATGAAAAAATTTGGAAGATTATTGATGATAGGTGGAACATGTAACTTCATAGGCCACTTCATGCGGCAGGGTACTTTCTTAATCCCAAGTAAGTTCACAAAAACACTTCCTATTTACATTTACTCATATATAAAATAAATTGTGATCCAAATTTTAATCCCAAGTAACTTCTTTTGAGGTTCCAATATGATTCAAATTTTAATGCCGATAAAGAAGTAAAAGTTGGCTTGTATAGGACCGTTGAGAGAATGTACCCAGATATTGAAACAAGAATCTCTATTGATGAGCAACTAGAGAAGTTCAAGAGGGCTGACGGTTTATTTTCTATGAGCATGGCCGTGTTAACAAGAGACAAGAAATAACCCGGTAAGAATTAAAGAACATGATTTTACTTTTATATTATAAANCGTGACACCATTTCAAAAGCCAAAGAAGTTACACTTTTTATTTATAGGCATAGTTGAGTGCTTAGTAAATTTATAGAGTTTTCAAACAATATGGAATTGACACGACCGGCGGTTACAAGATTTGTCACTGCATTTCTCACCCTAAAAAGTTTTGATGATCGAAAGTTTTGTCTTCGACGCATGTTTTCATAGGAAGATTGGGCTAATGGGCCTTTTGCTTTAAAGATAGATGCTAAAAAAGTGGAAAGCATAATTTTGTATGATCAAAAATTTTGGAAAACAATCAAGTATTGCTTAAAATCTATGATTCCACTTGTTAAAGTGTTGAGGTTAGTTGATGGTGATGCTAAACCGGCCATGGGATATATATATGAAGCAATGGATAGGGCTAAGGAACAAATTGCCCAAAATTTCAAAGGAGAGGAAAAAAGGTATGAAAAAATTTGGAAGATTATTGATGATAGGTGGAACATGTAACTTCATAGGCCACTTCATGCGGCAGGGTACTTTCTTAATCCCAAGTAAGTTCACAAAAACACTTCCTATTTACATTTACTCATATACAAAATAAATTGTGATCCAAATTTTAATCCCAAGTAACTTCTTTTTAGGTTCCAATATGATTCAAATTTTAATGCCGATAAGGAAGTAAAAGTTGGCTTGTATAGGACCGTTGAGAGAATGTACTCAGATATTGAAACAAGAATCTCTATTGATGAGCAACTAGAGAAGTTCAAGAGGGCTGACGGTTTATTTTCTATGAGCATGGCCGTGTTAACAAGAGATAAGAAACAACCCGGTAAGAATTAAAGAACATGATTTTACTTTTATATTATATATAAACTAACCTATATATCAATATATGTATCTTGTTTAAATTTTTTAGTTTAAATCTTTGTTTTTTATAGCTTTGTGGTGGGAAAGTTATGGAGATGATTGCCAAGAACTCCAAAGATTGGCTATAAGGGTATTAAGTCTCACGTGTAGCGCCACGGGATGTGAGAGAAATTGGAGTGCTTTTGATCATGTACATTCCAAAAAAAGGAATCGTTTGGAGCAACAAAGATTAAATGCTTTGGTTTATGTGTANAATCAAGTATTGCTTAAAATCTGTGATTCCACTTGTTAAAGTGTTGAGGTTAGTTGATGGTGATGCTAAACCGGCCATGAGATATATATATATATGAAGCAATGGATAGGGCTAAGGAACAAATTGCCCAAAATTTCAAAGGAGAGGAAAAAAGGTATGAAAAAATTTGGAAGATTATTGATGATAGGTGGAACATGTAACTTCATGCGGCGGGGTACTTTCTTAATCCCAAGTAAGTTTACAAAAACATTTCCTATTTACATTTACTCATATATAAAATAAATTGTAATCCAAATTTTAATACCAAGTAACTTCTTTTGAGGTTCCAATATGATTCAAATTTTAATGCCGATAAAGAAGTAAAAGTTGGCTTGTATAGGACCGTTGAGAGAATGTACCCAGATATCGAAACAAGAATCTCTATTGATGAGCAA
>CAUOFW020003058.1:1191519-1245482 GCA_963454935.2 Ilex paraguariensis
AGTGGGTATTAAATGTAATTATAATGGGGTATTAAATGTAATTATTCATAATGAACCGAATATATCACTGTTTTGTCGAAACGGTACTGTTTCGATCGAAACGGTTCGAAACAATGCCCTTTCGACCGAAACGGTCCGAAACAGTACCGTTTCGACCGAAACACTGGAATTTTGTGATTCAACTACTGTTTCGTTTCGGAGTGTTGAAATTCCGAAACGTTTCGGACGTGTCGACACGACATTTTGATCCTTGGTGATATGTCCATAACTTGACTTTTGATTGAATTGAAGTATATACTTATAATGAATCAATGATAAATACATATTTTCTTGATATATGATTTATTTTATATTGTAGTTGGCGCAAATTGCAAATAATATATAAAAATCAATCACGGTGGGATTCGAACCCACATTTTCTATCCATAAAGGCTAGCGTCTTTCCATTTAGACGACGTGATTATGTCAATTAATTATTTTTATAATGCAATAATGCTCAAAATTCAATACATTGCTTTTTTAACTATATAGATGTTATTTTCTATCTTTGTTTGAATTTTGTGTCGAATCTTACGATTCACGATTTGATACGATTCTCGATTCACAAATTTAAGATTCTGATTTACGATACGAATCTCGATTTAACAACTATGGTCCAGTGTAGATCTAGCAACTTCGATACAAAGAAAATATTTAAGTTTACCTAAATCTTTGGTATGAAATTGATGCTGTAAAATCTACCTTCCAAAAAAAGAAATTGATGCGGTAAAATCTATTTCAACTTGGCAATACCCGTTGAATAATCACCTATAATCACAATATCATCAACATAAATTACAAGAAGGATATTACTTGCACCAGTTCGTAAATTAAATTTCAAATGATCTGTTTGGTATCTCTGAAGACCAAAATTCAATAGTGTCTGAAAACTAATAAACCACATGTGCGGAGTCTATTTAGCCCATATGAGGCTTTCTTTAGTTTGCACACACTACCCTGGTGCTGCCCCTGAGTAATAAACTCTGGTGGTTGCTCTATTTAAACTTCTTCCGCAAGATCACCATGTAGGAAAGTATTTTTAACATCTAATTGAAATAAGGACCGGTTAAGATTAGTAGCAAGCAAAATCAAAACTCCAATATAAGAGATTTTAGCAACAGGAAAAAGGGTTTTCCTAAAAAAACACGGAAACGGATACGGATACGTGATATGAATACATTGACACGACAAAATTTTAAAAAAAGGATATGAGTACGACCAAAATACGTCTATAATAAAATATTTATATAATAAAGTAGTTTACAATTCAAATTTCAAAAGATAGACAAAATAATTTTTACTATTTGTGGTTGAGATCGATTTAAATTTATGTTAAAATTAATCTAACGGTTAATATTAACACTCTAAATTTAATAGAAAAAATAGGCCCTTAAGGGTGTGTTTAGAGTGACTTTTTAAAAGTATTTCTAACAACTAATTCTCATAAGTATTTTAAAAAAAATAGTGTTTGAAACCGTCTCACCACCACTACTATCGTCGCTGCCACCACCATCATCACCGCCGTTGCCATCACCACTGCCGTTACCATGGTCATTGTCACCCACTGCAACCATCATCGTCTCCTACCACCAACACTGCCGCCCACCACCTCTCACCCCCACTATAACTGATGTTTAAATTTATTTATCTTTTCATTATGTTTGTGATTTAATTTTGGATATGAATACAAATATATTTATTGTTTACTATTTTTTATTACTCTGCGCCTTCAGACACAGGTAATAACTAATATTTTATATTTTAATATTATTTAACAACTTAAAATTTATAATTTTTAGCAATTCTTCAACAGTAGTAACTAAAATTAAAAATTTTTACCTTTAAAACTATATATTATCGTTTCATTATGATATATCCATAAATAAGTGTGACCAATTAAAGGAATCAGAACCACATTTAACTAGTTGATTTGTTTACAAGTATTTATTTTTAAGATTATAGTATAACCAATTTATTTTTTTATACTCTTTTGACATATAATAGTAGATTACACTTAAAAAATACTCATGTCTTCAAAATCAGATGAAATTTTGTTGATATTTTTGTATTGTATGTGAACTCGAAAGGAGAGGGTATATATCAACATTAAAAATTATACATCTTATCTTGTTTCATGTTTAGAAGTTTTTACGAATTATCCACATATTTTATTAATTATTAGATATATATGATGCATATTTGATATGTATTCTTAAGTATCCGACAACTATCGTATTCGATTCAGGTATGTCGATCTTGATGAATTATTTGTGTTTCATAGGTTTCTGCATAGTCAACACCATGGGTTTGGGTATAGCCTTTGACAACCAAACGTGTTTTGAAATGATCCATTTGGAAGAAATTTGAAGCTATATACCAAATGACATCCAACAACCTTGCTTACCCAGAGGTGGTGGGACAAGATCCCAAATCTGATAATGATGAAAAGCATTCATCTCGTCCTCCATAGCTTTTTGCCAGATGAAACATAGTAAGAGGTTCGTTAGTAACACAGAGATGAATACTTTTACGGTGAGCAATAGGTAAAGAATCAGGCACATTGGAGGAGGTTGGATCCAAGGACGATGAGGAAGACGGTGGTGGAGCTATACCAGGTGGCCTGGACTGACGGGTGTACCCACGAAGAGGTGTGGGAGGATGTGAACTTGGAGTCATGGACAACTGAGGAACAGAGGATAAGGGAATTGGAAGTGGATTAGACCCTCGAAGACAACTCAAGAGAACTCTCAAAAGATACAGAAGGGATAGAAAAATAAAGTGTAGACTCCCAAAAGATAACATCAGCACTAATGAAATACCTACGAAGAGAGGATCATAACGACAATAGCGCATCACCCCAACAAAAGTTAGGAACATGGATATGAAATAAGAGTGTGCGGGTCACATCTAACAAATGACGATTATTGCGTTTAATAACATCATTTTATTGTGGTGTACAAGTATAACAAGTCTGGTGCACGATGTCCCGTTCAACAAAATAAGCTTGAAAGGGGTTGTAGGTATACTTTTTGGTATTATTAGATCGTAAAATACGTCGTATATTGCATCCAAATTGTCTTAATTTACTTGCAAAATAATTGAAAGATAGAAAACAATTTTGAGCAGGATTTCATTAAAAATAATCAAGTGTTAGGAGAATAATCATTCACAAATGTCACAAAATAATGAAATTCATTAATAGAAGAATAAGTGGGGGGTCCTTCAAAAGGGAAAGAGACACGACTATCTATCCTAGATTTGAATGGTACATGATGGTGTTTATTAAGTTGAGAAGCTTCACAAAGCAAAGAGGACACGTGACTAAGTTTGGGAACTTGAGACTTGATAATTGGAAGGGATGAATGTCCCAGACGGCAATGCCATTGAAGAGGAGGTAGTGAGATCTATAATGCTCTGAGAGGGGGGGGTCGAAGTCAAGGTAATAGAGGCCACCTAATTCATGTCCCATACTAGTCATCTTCTTTGTCTTGAGATTTTGAAAGACGCAAGTCTAAGGATAAAATGTTACTGAACAGTTAAGAACTCGAGATCTTACTAATGTATAGCAAACTAAAAGGAGACTAAGGAACAAATAAAACAAAAGATAAGGACAGGGAGGGGCTAAGTTGCATAATACCCAAACCTAAAACTTGAATTGATGATCCATTAGTTAGTGTAACATGGCGAGACGGGGCTATAGGGTGAAAATTTGGTAAGTGACTAGAAGAGCCAATCATATGATTGGAAGCTCCATAATCAATTATCCACAGATTGGAGGTGGAAGAGAGTGCACAAGCAAAAGTCGTACCTAATTGAGCCAAAGTAGTAGTGGAGGAAGACATGGCCTGTTTGTGAGACAGGAACTAAGCATACTCCTCAAGAAATAGTAATGAGATCAGGAGACGGTGGCTGAATGGATCCAAAAGGTGGGAAGTTTAGCTCACTAAAGTGTGGCTCGCTAAAGTCGCAACGTACAAGAAATATCAAACGAAATGGGTTAATAAATTTTAACCTCTCTAACAACTCCCCACAACCTTGGAGAAATACTCTGAGGTTCAGAGCACAATGATCAAGACCTGTGTTATTTAAGGCGCAAAGCGAACTGAAGTGACCAAGACTCCTAATGCCTAGGCGAGAAGCGAAGCGACACGCTTTACCGAAACGAAGCGAACAGTTAGAAAAAAAAAATATTTTAGTTTAATTACTTCTAAACAATCTAAGTTCTAATTTTATATATACTAAATGTTTAAATGCAAGTAAAATCATAAACATTTAAATTAAAACAAATACTAATAATATCTCAAATCTTAATAATAGTCATAGCTTAAACATTTAAATTCAACCAACCACTAATAATATCTCAAATCCTAATATTTAAAAACATCAGACATAGTGACACACAATTCAAGCAATTAAAGAAACCATCTCAAGGACTCAGAAATCAATCCTCATCACTAAAGAAACCATCTTCTTTATTATCCTTAGATTCATATCTCTCTGTATCCTCCTACTCAGCCTCATCTGAAATTGTCTTCCTGATCTATGAGTCCGGTGGTCGATCTTGTAAACCTTGGTGTTACCTTAGTAGATGGTGTTGATCTAGTCCGTTAGCTATTTTCCTGAACTCCAGAAGCTCGAGCAACTTCACCCCAAGTCAAAGTATTATCACTAAACACAAGTTCATTATCTCCATCTATTTCTGCATCCATTCTCCCAATCAATCACTTATTGCTATCATCAATCAATCACTTATTGCTATCATCAATATCCTTCAAAGATATTGGGTCAATTGTCACAAGAATCATATCGGCGTCTCAAAGCTCTATTATATTTAACAAATCAAATCATTGAGACGAGATTGAGCTAGTCTATTTTTTTTTTTTTGTGTGTATTTGTAATAATTTATTAACAATACATTAAAATTTATAATAAGATAAAAAAAAATGTAATTGAAGAGGTTTGAGGATGATACTCATTATGCTCAAACACACTCCAATTTCGCTCACAATCAGATGCACTACAAGTAAGGCTTAAAATTTTTTTTGGAAAGTTTTTCAAATTTGGAGTTGTAGACCCGTATACACTCCACCAATCAATTGTGAATAATGAATAACAATTAATTAACTAACGTCTTTAAGCAATGATAATGAAATAAACTTGTGGGATAACATATATTACCCGGTGCCCTCGTTGTTCTTTGTCTAACTGTCATGGGCAACTTAAAGCGGTTTTCACCTTTCATGTAAATACTCAACTCTTGACCAATTTTATCTTGTATCGCAGGATTTGGGACCAACCTTTCTAAACATTTATATAGGCCATTCATGACTTTTTGATCTTTCTCAACATCTGGATGGGAATAAATAAACTCTGGGTTTACAAAATACCCAGCTGCATGCAAAGACCGTTGCAATTGAACTTCCCACCTTCAGCCAATGATTTCAAAGATGTGTTTGTACTTCTCTTCATTGCCATTAAAAGAATTAACAATCGCTTCTTTAGCCCGGTCCATAGCTTCATAAATGTACCCCACATGAGGCTTCTTCTCACCATCAACCAATTGAAGTACACGAACAAGAAGGCCTGTAAGCTTAAGAGAGTAGACAACATTACTCCAAAATGAAGGGATTAAAATGATTTGTGCTGTCCTTTTGCCTTGTTGTTCTTTTACCCATTTGCTTGTAGTCCATTCCTCTAAAGTGAACATTTTTCTCAAGTTACTTTTTTGTTGGTTGATCCTTGTTAGAGTAAGAAAAGCCGTAGCAAATCTAGTTTTTGCGGGCTTAATCAACTCCTTTGACTGGGTAACTCGTTTCATCATATTTAACAGAGTTGGATGGTTTTAAATATAATCGTGTAATGTTATTCCTCTCTCAAATGTTCTCTTGAAGTTTGGCAACTTGAAGATATCTTCCAATATCAAGTCCAAGCAGTGAGTAGCACATGGCGTCCAATATAGGTTGGGTCATTTTGCCTCCAAAAAATTTCCAATTAAATAAATATTTTTTATCAACTAGTGTGCATAAAAAAATTCAATATAACAAGTAGTTATCTTTCTTTTTCAAGAAGCTCATACCTGTTAACACATTTGCTGCCGCACTGTCAGTGACAATTTGGATCATATTAGCTTCACCAATACGCTCTACAAAATTATCAAGCAATTCATACATTTTTTGCCCATCCTTTGAGTATGCTGAAGCAATAACGGATTTGAAGAACATGGTCCCTTTTGGACAATTCACTAAGAAATTAATCAAGGTTCTCCCTTTCTTGTCAGTCCATCCATCGGCCATTATGGAACATCCATATTTTGTCCAATCCTCTTGGTGATCTTTCATCAATGACTTAATATGCCCTACTCCTTTGTTGAGCAAAGGGACCCGAATCTCATGGTAAGAGGGGGGTTTCAAACCAAGACCGTATTGTCCAATAGCTTCAAATATTGATGCAAAACTTTCATAGTTCACAACATTAAAGGGAATTCCCGTGTCATACATTCATCATGCAAATGTTGTGATGACTCTTTCTCTCATTTCCTTTCTAAAAAGATCGTTGGCATCAATATTCGTTTGTCTCCCCTTGGTCTTTCATTCGAATTAGGGGTGAAGTATACATCCATAGCCATGAATCTTTTTCGATGCGCAACAGTCTCTACAATATCATCTTCATCCTCTTCCAAGTCATTAAGCATCTCATCAAAGTCTGGAACCATGTTCATTAGATTCTTCTTTTCCTTTATTTTAGCCATGTATTCTCTAATCTCCTCCCTAACATGAGCAAGGCATTTTGGATAAGTAATAACACTCGTAGAGTTCCCCGCAAGGTGTTGCTTGACCTGATAGACACCTCCATTTGACTCTTTTTCACAAAAATTGCATTTGAACTTGTTTGAGTTTTGACGATTTACCAAGTGTGCATATTTCCATGCCGGATCTTTTTTGTTCCCTTCGGAGGATAATGTCATTTATTAAATAACACTATCACACTACAATCAAATGAACAAAACAACATAAGAAATCAGCAAAAACAACATGCCATGTACTGAACCCATTTTTAAAGTATATCAACCACAACTGTTTTTGTAAATCTATTTTTATGTACATTCGTAGGTTTATACACATGTACTGAATCACATTTCAGGACAACAATATAGAACAACAAAACAGCAGCACAACACTATCAGATTCAGAACAGAAAATAGAAGCCGAACAGTAGCACAATTTGGAAAAAAAAAGGAGCAGATTCAGTTGAATCAGAAGCACAATAAAAAAAAACCGGAGCAGAATTAGAATCAGAAAAAAAACTGAAGTAGGAAAAAACAAAACTAGAAGAGAGAAGAAGAACTAGAACGAGAAGAGAAATAGAAGAGAGAATAAAAGGAAGAGAGTCAGGAGACTAACCCGTGCAGCAAGGAAAGAAGAAAGATCAGCCACCGATCGTCTCTGTCCAGTCCAGCCTGTGTGTCGACTGTGTCGATCGTGTAGGAGCAGCACAATCAATCGTGTAGGAGCAACGATCGATCCTGTTCTGTTTGTTTCCAGCTCTGTTCTGTGTCCAGTGAAGAAATCTGATGGAAATTAGGGTTTTGAGTTGTATTTATGGGATAGAGGAATAATTCGGTGTACCAATATCTTTTAATTTTTTTTCCAACTGTCCAATCCAACGGTCCATAATAAAAATAAAACAATTTCGCCTCTAATGCCTAAGGCGTTCGCTTTTTCTCGTTTTTTCGCTTTTTTCTCACTTCAGTCATACTCGCTTTGCCTTGGGTGTTCTTGGTGAGATGCCTTCGCTTCGCCTCGCTTCTCGCCCGGTTGAGCGCCTAGGCGAGCTTTTCAAAACACTAATCAAGACTAAAATATTGTTTGCACATCTCTTGAGTGGGAGAGAGATTCTCAGTACTCAAATACATCTAAGTCAAACCAGTGTTTAGGTAAAGTAGGATAGAACTAATATGAGGTTCAATGCTATTCAACATGAGGGAAATAATTTGTACATCTTCTTGTTCCCATTACGCAAACCCTAAGCCACTTTCTTTTAGTTTATCTCCCACTAAATGTGTACGAAGGCCTTTGCCATTAAGAAAAACATCAACTGACCGAGTCCACAAAACATAATTATTGCCATTGAGTTTAACAGAGGTCATTGGAGCATGAAAGAGTGAAGCAGTAGAAAAGTTGGGAGGTAAAGAAGGGGCTGCTGAAGAATCCATCTTAGAAGCCATTACCACAGAAAAAAAAAAAAGAGTCCAGTGGGAATTAAGGCTGCCCAGATGAAATTATCTGAAATCAACAGATCCGACCAAGACAAGAAGAAATTGGGCAAAAGCAGATGTAGTAGATAGCTGAACCGGTGCAGTAAATGGATGGAATGGCCTGAAAATGCCTGAACCGGTGCAGTAGATGGCTGGAATGGCTTGAACCGATGCAGCAGGAGGCTGGAATGGCATGAACGGGGTTGACAGGGTGGCCCAGACCATGAACCGGACCTGTAAGGCCAGAACCGAATCTATATAAGGCTGAACCGGATGAATGTGTGCCTGAACCAGATGGGTTAGTCCTGAACTGGAATTCTTTGGGCTTGAACCGGCCAGAGGAAGCTGTGGTGGACCAGTTGGACCTGGGCTGGGTTGCTATTCTGGACTGTGGGCCTGAGGAACCTGGGCCTTTCCAGATTAGGCTGGACCTTGTACTTGGGCTGGGCTTAATCAAATAAGCCGAATTCTGCTGAGGATATGATATCCACGATGCGGATATCCAAACCAGGGAAAGGAGGAAGATAACTCTGTAGCCAAACGGGCTCGTCTTCCTCACACAAAGCTGACTGTGATACGACTTCACAACAACGTCGTTGCTGGTGACAATGCAGGCCTCCGTCACACAGAAAAGAGGAATTCGAGCACCAAATCACCAATAGAATTCCAAGACGAAGCAAACTGAAGCCCAATCGAAACTTCGATGAATTTTCGATTGCAATAACAATGGTGAACTCAACAACTCCAGCGAGGCTTCTCTGGCGACGAACACAACTGTGGATAGGAAACTCAACACCCAGCCATTAAACACTCAAAAAATGCAGGATCCAACGATTCTCAAACCCACGCAGATATCAATCTGCACCTTGATTAAGTGAATAGAAAAGAAAGAGAAAGGAAAAGGAAAGAAGAAGTGAAGAGAAAAGGAGAGAAGGAGACTAAGGTCTCTGGTTGTTAGGCCTGCTCTGATACCATGTAAGTAAAGAGACTAGGGTTTGGAGAGAATGAAAGAGGAGGCAGAGAGCACACACGCACATCTCTCCACCCCATGTATATATATGTATGCATGAATAATGTAAAGACCAATATACTCTTTTAGGGGTATAGTTATTACAAGAGTGCCATCCCTATTTATTCTAACAAGTTTCTATCTTCACATTCTTTTCGGTGGAAAAGAAATGAAATTTTGATGTTTGGATGTAAGTTAAATTAGAAAGTGCTGAAATTGGGGCGCATTCCAAGATTATTGAAGGATTTTCAATGACCAAAAGAAAGAAAACTTATTCTTGCTTAGACAGCTGGAGCCTATTTCCCCAATCAAGCTGATATACACCAGATTGCTGAAGTTATTTTTTTCTCCCTGAGCATCATAAAAATGGAAATGCAAATGCATGATTTCTAGATCATCATTATTTTGTCTACTTTTCCCAGACTTTTCCAAATATACGAATTCAAATTCCCCTTTTTTCATTACTTTATTTGTTTTGTTTATATGTTTTAAGGATTTAATGTGCATTGTTCAGTCGATTCTCCAAAAACTTAAGCTTTTGGGGCAAGTGCTTTTGTTCTAAGATTCTATATTGAGGTCTCTCCATATGCATTTGATTCCACATTCTGTTTTTCTGTTTGCACTTGATGCTGTTTGTATGCTTCTTCGGATGTGAGAAACATGTGAGCGGAAAATATTAGAACTTCACATATATTTTGAGCCCAATTTGTAATAGCTTATGCACTTGAGCAAATGGATGCCTAACAGTTATTCTTGGGGGTACCTTGGCTTCCTCAAATAAATCAAAGCTTCATACTCTCTGCTCTTGGACACATCCATTTTTGCTTCTTCTAATACGTAATGCAAGGGTACATCATCGGCTTCTTATAGAAGTTCAATAATTTTTGTGCAACTGCTGTTTGTAAACAGCATGTTTTGGTATTTTCAGCAACTACTTCAAGAAAGAAACAAATCTCATCAATTCCTTTTAATGTTGTGCAGAACCTGAGGCGAGCCTTGTGCAGAGCCACTATTTGCATCTTAATGAACTATTCATAGAAGACATAAATTGGGTTGATGAAGTCAATGGGTTACTTGATGCAACATGCCACATTGAAGATTGCAAAGTTGTGGGCATTGATTGTGAATGGAAGCCTAATTATGAAAAGGGCAGCCTACCAAACAAGGTAAGTGTGATTGTTGACATGATTAGCGATTAATAAAAAAAGTCAGAAAAGGATCCATGATGCTATTTGAAACATTTTGCATTTAGAGCTAAGAGGAAACCACGGAAATGATGTTTTGATTCATTGTTGGGTTCCCACTATGCTTTGCATGTAAGCAAGCATATCTGGTTGGGTAGTTTAATAGTTTTACATCTTATAATTGTTGAGTAGAATATGTCGACTTTAGATTAGATCACAATGTGGAGGTTAGATCTGCAGTAATGACAAGTGATCAGCCGTCTAAACACTTTAAAAGTCCAATACAACACTAGGATTTTGGTTTAGGAGAAAGAAGAGAGAGAAGAAGAGATTCTAAAATTATAATATGTAGGATGTGTATTGCCTTCACCCTAGCGCCTTTTTATACTATATTGAGGGAAAATTGCACTTTCACCCCCTAAACTATGGACTCAATTTTACTTTGCCCCATGAACTATTGAATTTTTCACATTGTCCCAATCGTAAATGCTTGCTACCTTTTTGGACAGAAATTGCCAATTTGTTGGGACAAAGTGAAAAAAAAGATGTAATTTTAGGGGAAAATGAAACAATTTTTCGTTAAATTTGTAATGTACGTTAATAGTTGGGACGATGTGAAATTAATCACATAATTGAGGGTGTAATGCAAAAAGATGATAGTGAAGGGGGCAATGTGAAAAGGGATCATAGTTAGGGGTCAAATTGTAATTTACCCTTAAATTGATATTGAAATCAATTAAAATAGTCCTATACTGTATAATAAAGACAGTAGGAGAGTAAGATACCATATGAAAGTAACACTCTAACACTCTCCTCGAGGTGGAGCATATGGATAAAAAATGCCCATCTGGAAAAAAGACTACTAAAGGTGACGTAAATTGATACCTTACTTATATCTTGCTTGTTAAATGCCAAGAAAGTGTCAAAGGAAACCTAAGTCTTTACATCCAGCTAACATAGTGGTCAATCTAAACTCACTACAATAGAAAGTATAACTCTAATAGAGTTGAGACGAGCAATAGGAAAAAAAATCTCATACTAATCCACACAATGTTTATGAGTGTTGTCCTCAGAAACGAAGTTCTGTGTTTGATTCTCATGAAGTAACTTTCAAGGCGTAGACAAAGAAGATAATGATGAGCAAAACAACAAAGATGGGAAAAACTGTTGAAATAAGACAAAATTAGAAATAGGATGTATACAAGTTACAGGCACCTTTTCGTAATGCGATGGAGAGGTCAAAAGACGAGGGAGTAATAAGTTTCTTAGGAGGACGGGTGTCAATCTTGTGCCATTTTTTGGTTGTGTTATTTTTGGTTTGTGCCATGTTTGTTTCAATATTAGTAAAAAATATTTAATTCTAAAACAACTCATATAATACTATGTAAAAAATTTAAAAAATCACTGAATTCCTTTTTTTTTTGCTTATAATGTCAATAAATCGTGTTATTTGTGTGTAAGTTTAATTTAACCCATTTGTTGTTTGTATTATTTTCAAGTTTTATGTCATGTTAGGTTCGTGTAGAAGTTAGTATTGAGTAGGGAGATAGAGCATAAGGCATAACCTATCTATTCTTGGAGCGATGCCAAAACCTAAAGTGGATGCATGTGCTGGTGGAGGAGAAGGTACAAAGTTTGGAATGGGTGGCAACATAAGCTTCCCTTGACTAGGAGATACCAAATAAGAACTCTAACATTCTCCCTCAAGCTGAAGCATAAAGATCAACGGTGCCCAACTTAGAATAAAGATTATTGAACACAGATTGAGCCAATGGTTTGGTAAGGATGTCACCTAGCTAATCACTAAGCTTGATTTGTGGTTTGATAATCTACTTCCGCATTATGAGTTCTCAAATAAAATGATAGTCCACTTCGATGTATTTTGTCTTCTTATGAAATACTGGATTACTAATAGTAAAAATAGCTGCATGGTTGTTGCAATGCATCTCCATAGTAGAGAACATATTAATACCCATATCACAAAATAGTGAATGAATCCACAACATCGCACATGCAATATGAGTCATGTTGCGGTGTTCATCCTCTGCACTCGAACATGCAACCGCATTTTATTCTCTTTTCCTGTACTCTTTTCAGTTATCGAAGAATACGACACACAACTTCATACTAAGGTTTACGAGGAGCGTGCATGAATTGACTAACCACACTAACAATATAGGCAATATCAAGACGTGTTACTGTAAGATAAATCAACTAATCAACCAATCTTCAATAGTGCCCTATATCATCAAAAAATTCACCACTTTCAACATCTAACTTAACTGTAGAGTCTATTGGAGTATCAGTCGGATGTGCACAAAGAGTCCTAGTCTCAAATGATAAATCTCATACATATTTCTGGTCGCACAAGTTGATGCCTCTTTTGACTGAACAATTTTGATCCCAAGAAAGTATCGAAGAATAGCTAAATCTTTGGCATGAAATTGCTTTTCCAAATTAATTTTAAAGGAGCAATGCTATTGGAACTTAATTTACTGACTTAATTTGTGACCTAATTCACTATGACCTTTGGATTGACTGTGGAGCCCATCAAACATTGGAACTTGATGTTGATCTAATGGTTCTGCTAAAGCCACATCATTATGTCAGTAAATTAGGTTAGATTTTTAGGTCCAAATAGTATTACTCATTTTAAAGTGGACAATACCATATGAGTCATCACTGCTAATGATATTGTCATCTACATATACAACAAGAATAATAACACCTGTGGAAAACCGACGAATAAAAAATGAATGGTTTGAGCACGTAGTGATTGTTGCAGACCACTAACTATTCCTTATCAAATACAACATGACCTGGAAGTTGTAACATATATACCTTTTGAAGGTTTCCATGGAAAAAGACATTCTTAATGTCCAGTTGATACAAAGGCTAATCACAATTCACTACAACAAAAAATAAGAACTCTAGTAGAGTTAAGATGAGGAACCAAAGAAAAGTCTGACTATAGTCCACATCATATGTCTAGGTGTAACTTTTGGCAACCAGTCGGGTCTTTAAACATTCAACTGAACCATTAAGATGATACTTCACTGTGTAGACCCAACAAGAAGTGATAGGTTGTTTACCAGAAGGAAGATTTGTAAGGTCTCATGTTTGATTCTCATTCAGGACTTTCATTTCCTCATTCATAGTCAATTTTCAACCAGGAGATGTCAATGCTTGTTTCAAAGAACTAGGAACAAATACCGAAGACAAAGTTGATGCAAAACAATGAAAGGATGGTGAAAGTCGATGTAAAGAAACAAAGTTAGGAAGAGGATGTTTTGTACAGTTACGAGTACCTTTTTTCAATGCAATATGCAAATTAGAAAAAGATGAACTAGCTTACAGCTCAGGAGGTATTACCTCCGTAGAATCAGATGATGGCTGTGAAGCTGGAGCATATGAAACAACTTCTCTGTCCTTAGAGCAGTGATAAACCTTAAAGGGAGTAGGATTCGGGGGGAAGAAGCAGATATATAATCTGATACAATAGGCAACAATACCTTTCTCTGATCGGGAAAGTCTAAATTTGAAGAAAGTGAATTGTCTGACACAGAAAAGAAGGAAGATGACTCAAAAAAGGTAACATTAGTGTTGACATAGTATCGATGAGAAATAGGGTCCTAGCAGCGATAACCTTTATGAGTATGAGAATATCCCAACAAAATACAATTAACTGAGCGAGGAGAAAGTTTATCTCGACTAGATCAAGAAGGTGAACAACTACAATACAACAAAAGACACAAGGAGCAGTGAGACCACCAAATGACGTTTTACCGGGATAAAGCAATGTATATGCATATTAAACATTAAGGTGCTTGTAATATCCAATAAATAGCGATGCTTACGTTCCACAATGCCATTTTGTTGTGAGGTGTGAGGGCGAGTGGTTTGATGGATAATACCTTGGTCAGCACAAAAGATTTTCATAAATGATTGGTTATACTCGTGGGCATTGTTAGACTTAATAACTTTAATACGAATATCAAATTGAACCAGAATTTCATTATAAAAGGTGGTAAAGACCTTGGGTAATTCAATCGGTCTTTCATAAGAAATAACTAAGTTATACGAGAGATATCATCAAAAAATATTATAAAATATTGAAATCCAAAAATACTTTTGACTCTTGCAGGATCCCAAATGTTTGTATATTTGTTTGGAAAAATTAATGACCAACAAAAAAAAGAAGAAAATTGGCTACAAAATCAAAGTATAAATAACGTGATTTTATACCATCAATAATGCACTAACTCACAACTAAAGTTTATAACGGTTTCATGTGAATATTTATGATTGTAAACCCCCATATATTTATAATAAGGTGTAAGTGCTAGGGGTGCTTGTATACACTAATGATTAAAAGATGAGTTATATATGCTGTAATAGATATAATAGTGTTTTGAATCTTGTTTGGAGGGAAAGAATACGATGATGCTTTCCTAATTGACACGCGTTACATTCTAACACATAAGAAGGACTGAAGAGGAGACACAATAACACTTAAGGAAGAAATAGAACCACCAAAATCTAAATAGTATGGGCCATTTATGCCCCACATCAATTAATTTCTTCTTCTTGAGGTCCTGAAAAACACAAGAGGAAGGATAGAAGGTTACGAAACACTGTAATGACTTAGTCAACTGCAAATTGTCAATATATTCACAAATTGATTCCTTATCTTTACAAATAGAATACAAATGAAACCAACATTTGATTTTTCTTTGATGAAATGTCTATCAATCTTAATATGTTTGGTTTTGTCATGTGGAACTAGTTTGTGAGTGAAAACTTTGATTACATAAATGAAGGAGGAGAGATGAATAGAAGAAAGAGAAAGAAAAAATTATTATGGCTCAGACTTTTACAACTTAATAATGAAAGATGTAGAATAGAGACCCTTTATAGGATGGCAAAATAATACTACAAAATGATTAAACTATCACTGATACTAAAACACTTTGACATCACCCTCAAACTCATGATGTGGTAGTAGAAAATATCAATAATTTCTCAAGAAGAAAATGGAAGTGCATAATGGTATGAGATTTTCTAAAGAAATTTGTCAGGAAAAGAAATGATGCCTAAATGAAGATGAGGGCGCACAAATGACAATCAATCTCAATATATTTTGTAAATTCATGAAACACTGAATTGTGGGCAATTTGAATTGCATTTGTGTTGAAGCAATGCATAGGGGTAAGAGCAGACAAAGAGATACAAGATCAACAAATAAACATTGCAACTAGACTATCTTAGTTTTGGTGGAAGCTATAATATGATATTTGGCGTCAACAGAAGAACGAGTAACAACAATTTACTTTTTGTTCTTTTAGGAAAGAAGAAAATACCAAGAAAAAGACAAAAGCCAGTGGTGGACTAGTAATTCGTAGCGTCATCAACNTGAATCTTGTTTGGAGGGAAAGAATACGATGATGCTTTCCTAATTGACACGCGTTACATTCTAACACATAAGAAGGACTGAAGAGGAGACACAATAACACTTAAGGAAGAAATAGAACCACCAAAATCTAAATAGTATGGGCCATTTATGCCCCACATCAATTAATTTCTTCTTCTTGAGGTCCTGAAAAACACAAGAGGAAGGATAGAAGGTTACGAAACACTGTAATGACTTAGTCAACTGCAAATTGTCAATATATTCACAAATTGATTCCTTATCTTTACAAATAGAATACAAATGAAACCAACATTTGATTTTTCTTTGATGAAATGTCTATCAATCTTAATATGTTTGGTTTTGTCATGTGGAACTAGTTTGTGAGTGAAAACTTTGATTACATAAATGAAGGAGGAGAGATGAATAGAAGAAAGAGAAAGAAAAAATTATTATGGCTCAGACTTTTACAACTTAATAATGAAAGATGTAGAATAGAGACCCTTTATAGGATGGCAAAATAATACTACAAAATGATTAAACTATCACTGATACTAAAACACTTTGACATCACCCTCAAACTCATGATGTGGTAGTAGAAAATATCAATAATTTCTCAAGAAGAAAATGGAAGTGCATAATGGTATGAGATTTTCTAAAGAAATTTGTCAGGAAAAGAAATGATGCCTAAATGAAGATGAGGGCGCACAAATGACAATCAATCTCAATATATTTTGTAAATTCATGAAACACTGAATTGTGGGCAATTTGAATTGCATTTGTGTTGAAGCAATGCATAGGGGTAAGAGCAGACAAAGAGATACAAGATCAACAAATAAACATTGCAACTAGACTATCTTAGTTTTGGTGGAAGCTATAATATGATATTTGGCGTCAACAGAAGAACGAGTAACAACAATTTACTTTTTGTTCTTTTAGGAAAGAAGAAAATACCAAGAAAAAGACAAAAGCCAGTGGTGGACTAGTAATTCGTAGCGTCATCAACCTAGTTAGCATTAGAGTAAGCCCTGAGTTCCAACAAGGAAGGAAAAAAAAAAAAAGGAAACTACAATGTTGGTTACCCCGATGATAACGATGGACAATAGCCCAATGATCAGTGGAAGGTGAGATGACAAACTGACTAACAATATGAATTGCATATGAGAAGTTTGGGCGTGTAGATGTAAGATACACCATACTGTCAACAATAGTGTAATATAGCGTGGGATTAGATAATTTAGTTCCATCAGAGGAATAGTAATGTGCATTGAGCTTTGAGGGCATCTTAGTCGTTTGAGTGTCTAACATTTGGGCCTATTGGATGATATCCAATGAGTACTTAGATTGAGATAGGAGATAACCCTTAGGAGAAAAGGCGGCCTCATACCTAAGAAATATCGGAGTTGACCCAAATCCTTCATTTCAAAATGATCTTGCAACTACCTCTTCAAAAACAAAATACCAGTAGTGTCATCACTTGTAATGATAATATCATCAATGTATAATAAAAGTACAATAGATTTAAAGGAAGGGGATGGCAGAAAGAGAGCAGAGTCATAGCGCAAAAGCCCAAGTCACAAATGATAGAAGAAAATTGGCAAACCATGCCCAGAGAGTTTGTTTAAGACCATATAATGCCTTGCGGAGTTTGCACACCTCACCAGTACTATGAGGTAATCCAAGAGGAGCTATAATGACTTCTTCAATCAAATCTCCATTGATAATGGCATTTTTCACCGGCATCTGAGAGAATCCATTGATGAATAGCAACCATTGCACACAGATGTCATCTTAGCAACATGAGCAAATTTCTCTTCATATTTTATGCCATACTCTTGGGCAAATTTCTTAGCTACTAATTGGACCTTGTATCGTTCCATAGAACTATTAGATTTGGTCTTAATTTTGTGAACTTACTTACAAACTAGGAAGCCCAAATAATTCCCTAGGGGTGTTTTGGTAGTGTCAGACGCGTGTTCGTGTTGGTCACAGCTAGAAGTTTACTAAATAGTGAACTCAGTCGAGCACGACTAGGATACGGTTAGAACACAGGTAGGACATGGCGAAGTTTTTTTCGTTTTTTAAATGGTTGTTAACTATTAATAGGAGTGTGATTTTTTATTTGTTTTCTTTGTATTTTTCATTATGTAACTTATATAACATGACTAGGATACGGCTAGAACACGGGCAAGGCATGACCAAGTTTTTTTATTTTTTTTAAAGATGGTTATTAACCATAGTTTTAAAACCCGGCTCTGACATCAATCCGGTGAAAGGACCGGGTTAATGGGTCACTGGTTCAACCGTTGGGTAACTGATTGAATTGGTAATATAATAAAAAATTAAAAAATAATTATAAATAATAATAAATAGGCTAAAAAATCACAAGTAGAGGCAAGAGAACACCTAAAATGGACTACACGATGATTCCAATCATATAAAGAAAACTCAACTAAACCAGACCTATAAAAAAAAACAAAGATACTTAACACCAGCTTAGACATGATATCTAACTCAAAAGAACTCTTTAGAATAGTTAAATTAAGCTCATTTTGTGCAGTTGTTCATTCTTTCTTCTAATAAACCCACAAACAAAACCAATCTAAAATTTTATTTCTTTCCTTTCCCTTCATTTCTTAGCAACCAAACAGACCGAAAATTGAGAATAAACATCCATTCCAAGCGATAAGTTCATACAAGCCCCAAATTACTCATAATGCATTACAGCATGGGATAAATAAACCAAAAAAAAAAACCTAATGAACAAAAAATACAGAATTTACAAAATCATAAATCGAGAGAGAGAGGAATTGGACAATCATGGGTTAACTATTATCAAATTAAACAAAGGTTAACTTCATTTCTAATCATGTTTCCATTATAAGGGTTCTTGTGTTAGTGGATTTCTTTCCCTTGAACGGTCCCGAATTTTTTAAGTTGTCTTGGTGGCTGAATTTTTTCAATTGGTTCCTTTGTTGCTGTATTGATGCGAGAGGGAGAGAGAGGGAAACTTACTGGTGGTAACTGGTACTGTAGTCCCTGCTGGTGGAACCGTGGAGGTGAGGTGGTGGAGGCGAGGCAGGGTCAGTGACGTTAGTCGCTGTTGATTGCTGCTGCTCGGGACTACTAGAGACCTTCGTGGCCGTGGGTAGTCAGTTGTTGGGTTGGTGATGGAGGCGAGGTGGTGGCCGTGGGTGGACAATTGTTGGGTTGGTGGTGGAGGTGAGGCATTGTGACTAGAGTCTGGATCAATTGAGTTTAGGGCAACAGTATAGAACAAAAGAAGATAAAATAAAAGTGAGAAAAAGGGAAAAAAAATCTCAGATTTATATAATGACATTAACCCGTTCGGTTTGGTAAATTCATCCGGTTCTTATGAGTTCATTGGTTTTTGACCGGTTCTGTACATAAACGATTTTTTATTAGAATCAGCCCGGTTAGGGGAGCGGTTCACTGGTTCTCCGGGTTGATCCCGCTAGGCCGAACCGGGTTTTGAAACACTGTTATTAACTATTAATAAGAGTGTGATTTCTTTATTTTTTTTTTATCTTTGTATTTTTTTTTATGCAACTTATATATTATGAATCTTAATGGATGAAATGATGTTTGATGAAAATAGTGGATGTTTATTTTGATCTATTTTAATTTTAATCAAAAAATTAATGTTTGCTAGGTCTTGTTATTAATATAAAATATGTTTTGTTTTTAATATATTATAATTCTATTATTACCTAAAAAAATATATTATATTATTTTAATTAGTGGTATCATTGGCGTACCCGCGTATTATATTTTCGAACTTTGTTGTATCATCGTATCTGTACCCGTGCTTTCTATCCTTCAACCAATCGTGTATTTATAAGACTATAATGACACCAACTCCCAGATGCTACTGTAGGAGGTAGGTTCATAAAGAGTGTATAGAAGTTAAGAAAGAACAAAAATTAATAGAATTGTAAGAGTTAGAAAAATCAAACTAATTTGGACATTTACGAGGTCACTGTGGATAGCAAAAAACACGATTTACATTGTCAGAACTTGACTATGTGATAATAAAGAAGGGAGGCACCACATCTATTGAAGGGACACCTAGAGTCCTGCCAGCACAAGTACGTACAATAGGAGGACGAGGGAAAGGTAAATTAGAAGAGAAAGGCACATCAGAGACAATTATATCACTGGCATAAGTATCGGCGGGAATGTCAGCAGGAAATGGGTTAGAGTAAATGAGATTAGATTCATACAAATATGAAGGACTAGATGGAATAGTGAATAAAGGAATATGCTCTGTGAAAATAACATGACGAGAGATATAGAATTTGTGTGCATCAGGATCATAACAACGATACCCTATTAGACCCTCACCATAACAAAAGGAAAAAAACACATAGTTGAACAAATAGAAAGTTTAGTACGAAGTGTACTAGGAAGCAAGACAAACCAAATGCATCTAAGAGAAATAATTAGGTAGCTTGTCATATAAGAGATATTTCATAAGTGATGATAGTGGGAATATAATTAATTAGATGAGTCGTAATAAGAACTGTTTCCCCCAAAAAAGAATTTAAGACATTTGCTGACAGTAAGAGAGATCGTGTTGTCTCCATAATAGGTCGGTGTGGGCGCTTTGCTAAGTTGACAAATAGTGTCTTTAGATTTTAATGGATTACGAAAAGAATTGAAAGAATATTCTTCTCTTTGGTTACATCAAAAACATTTATTAATAGAGGAATATTGCGAATGTATTATAGCATGAAGAGTAGTGAATACAAAAAAGAATTCAGAATAATGCTTCGTTTGATAGACCTATCAGTAGTTGGTATAGCCAACAATAAAAGAGAGATAAAATTTGAACCTTCTTTTGTGGGAATAAGAGTAGGTCCTATACATTAGAATGAACTAGATTAGAAGGTGCCCTAGGGCTAGCCGTACTATTGTTAAAAGGTAATGCACTAAGTTTAGCTAACTTGCATCCACTACAACTAAAAATGTCATGACACTCTTAGTTACCCAAACCACCATTAGAGGCCCAAAACTTCAAACAGTAATATTTTTTTTGATAAGCTTCAAATGAGATTGTGAAACATGACCAAGAAGAGAATGTCACAAATAAAAACTAAGAAATTGTGGACTCTAATGAAAAAAAGCCAAATCAACAGTAGAAATAACAATATCTAGAACATTCAACTCGTCCAACCCATATGACCCTCTCTTTTTAGTGCCTATGTGGAAGTTGGATCTTGCACAACACAATCAGACGGATAAAAGTGGATTGTAGAGTCAAATAACTAACTAACAGAAATCAAATTCAAATTCAAGGTAAGCTAGGAAATATAATAAATATTTGGAAGTGTAAATTGTGGAGAAGTAATAGACCTAAGAGTGGCTAAGGACATTTGAATACCATTGGCTGCAAGCATAGATATAGATGGAAGAGAGAACCTGAGTGAAAAACCCAGGTAGTTTAAGGTATATTTAAAGGACCCAGGTGAACGAATTTATGGAATGAGAGACATGAGAGAGTATTAGGTTTTTGAAATAATTGAAGTTTTTGCAACTGATCAACAATTGTAGTCAATTTCAAACTAATGAATTGAGAAGAGTTAGAGTTTCCACTTGTTGTAATTGCAACAAAAGAAAGTCGAATAACAACAATCAAATCACTTGAACCAAATCTGTGCAAATTCAATTAACCCCAAATCCAAAACACAAAACCCAAAACCAACAACCAGTAAAATCCACAAACTCTTGGCACCAGTCAGTTTTAATTAGTGATAATTAAAAGCAGCAAGTTAACAAGCTCAAATCAAGCTGGTGACAGCAAGAAAACAGCCCAAATCCATGCCCAAAATAAACTGTTGACAGCAAGAAAATAGCCCAAGGCAAGGCCCACGATCCAAAACAAAGCCTAGCATAACAACTAGCCCACAATCAGCAATCAAAAGTTTTCAGCAACACAACACAGTAACCATCAGACTACAAGCAACAACGCAGAAGCCAGCAAACTACAAGAGAAAGAATCAGCAAAATGGGATAGCAGTAACTCAGCACAGAAGAAGTACTAAATGTGCAGTGACCAAAAACTAAAAGCAGCTGACAGGCAGAGTGCAACAAATTATTGGCACAAACCAGTTAAATGGCCTTCAAAGTCTTCGATCAAGCACCAATAACTTCAAATCACACCTTTTAGGAGCAGGAGCAGCAGCACGTCAACCTAAGCAGTGTGCAAAATCAACCCAAAAGCCTAGGTGAGACAAAAGCCCAATACAAAGGTCCCAGCACAATAAAAACACAAGCCCAACAATCTGTAATAGTTACCCAGCAAGAAGCACACCCAACGTGAGCAACCAGCAGCAGGAAAAAGTTCGCAACTAGCAAAAGTACCAATAGGTGTCTTCAAGGAACCCGCATGCATGAGTTATCATGTCTTACCCCAGTAGGATTGCAACAGATCAGATGACCAGCAACTCAGCAACCAGAGAAGAAGACAAACCAGTAGACCAGCAGATCAACAAAAACCAACAGCTAGCAAACCAGTGAAGAAGACCCGGCACAAACCAGTGAAAAGAATTGCAAGCTGAGACAGAAATCCTTTTTTTTTTTTTGGCACAAACCACTTCAAGATGTTTCGAACCACTCAACCAAGCACTATGAACCCTAATTTGAACTTGGTAGGAGTTATTGGGAGTAGAAAATTTGACAAATCTTTCCAAAAAACCAGATCACGAAAAATAGCTCAAAAAATCTTCAAAAAATTGAAAGCCCAATTACAAGATCACGAAATCAAAAAAATAGTTGTACCAGGTTAAGGCCCATGAAAAGTCGATTAGGTTGATGTATTCAATGGCTTCAGTATGATGATGTCATTGTGACAGCATCTTCTGTAAGGATGACATCAACCCTACAAAAGAGGAGATGAATAGAAGAAAGAGAAAGAAAATATAAGTAAGGCTCAAGTAGTCTATTACAAATTAATAATCAAAGATGCAGAATAGAGACCCTTTATAGTAGGGCAAAACAATACTGCGGAATGACGATTACTCCTAATACTAAAATACTCAAACAGTGATCAATGCTGATTGCTGCTTTATTATCACAGTGCAGCTTCCTCGGCTCTGTAGAACTAAACGAAGCTCCTTCAAAATGGATTCCAGCCACTATAATTCACAAATACCATAGAACATAGCTCTACATTCTGCCTCTGCACTACATTCTTGTTGTCTCATGCTACCAAATTTGTCCATATAAATGTTCAATTCCCAGAGATTAATCTTTTTTCTGTTATTGATTTAAGTTAATCTGCATTTGAAAGAGTAACCCATTACAGGAGCTAGTTTAAGATGCCACAGGTTTCTATAAACTGCGTCCATATGAGACTTATGAGGTGGGTACATTAAAAATTGAGTTACTACGCTGACTACATAAGCTAGAGCTGGACGAGTGTGAAACAGATAAATGTGTTTGCCGAGCGGTCTATGGTATCAATCTTTATCAACAGGAATATCATCAACAACTCCTAACCTATGATTTTGCCAATTGGAGCCGATTGGCTTACAACTTGCAGTAAGTGTCTCCGTAAGTAGATTAAGTGCATACTTATGCTGTGAACAAAGATATCCCATCTAGATCCCGCAAACTCAAATTTCCTAAATCCTTAATCTCAACTTCTTGGGCCAACCACGTCTTCAATTGCACTATCTCCTCCATATCACCATCAAGGACTATAGTATCCTCAACATAGTTTGGGTGAATCTCTCAAACCATGCTCGTGGGAAGTGTTTTAATCCACATAATAATTTTCAGCATACATACCTTGCTACTATTAGAGGCAAGTTCAACACAGGGTTGAAGCTCAGTTTTCACATTGAATTGTTGAAGAGGCCAACCTTAATTTGCATCCAAGGAATGTAGGGCAAGAATTCAATTCATCTTTGCCACCGGGGCAAATGTTTCTAGATAGTCAAGCATTTAAGTCT
The DNA here is from genome assembly GCA_963454935.2 of Ilex paraguariensis. NCBI lineage: Eukaryota > Viridiplantae > Streptophyta > Magnoliopsida > Aquifoliales > Aquifoliaceae > Ilex > Ilex paraguariensis. The sequence continues at coordinate 1,215,389 of CAUOFW020003058.1, forward strand.
TTGTGAAGCCCTTACCTACTAATTTGGCCTCATACAATATCAACGGAGCCATCTACCTTCTGTTTTATTTTAAGAGCCCATTTAGATCCAACTGGCTTAGTCCCTTCAGGTAGCTCAACTAATTCCCATATGGTATTCCTTTGCAGGGCATTCATGTGTTGACACCATGCTTCCTTCCACTTGGGATCATTAAGTACATGTAAATTTATCGGGAACAAACATAAAAGAAAGTTGCAATACAAAATCCCAATAAGATGGTAAGGGGTGATGCAAAGATACAAAGTTGGGTATGGTGCAAGCTTGAACACCTTTATGATGAGCAATGAGAGTATCAAATTCAGACTCAAGCAGTGAAGTTTTAGTGAAGTTTTATTGAGGGAATCAAGTACAAAAAGTGACAAGGGATTACCTGAACCAAAAAAACTACTTGGCAGCATGGTGGAATAAAGACGGTGTTGTCCCTCTGTTGTCTTAAATAGATCAGCAATTCCTTTCTTCTTGGTGTTGTTCCTTATTATTCTCTTACTCTTGTTCTAATTGAAAGAAAGGCCCAAATGAAACAAATGATAGAAACACTCAGACTTATCTTCACTGAGATTTTCCCCTAGAAGAGGAGTCTTGGATGGGAAATAGGCTACTGTTTCAAAGAAAGTAACATTCACATAAACAAATTTTTTACGTGAAAGAGGGTGATAATATTTGTAGCCTAAGTAATCAAGAAAGCTGCATTTGGTTACTTCAGAGACAAGAAGGGACATGAATAAAGCAAACATCCCAAACGCTCGAGGGGGTTTTGAGAAACTACTAAAAGGAGACGAAGGAGAAGAAGAGAATTATAACATCGATATGACCTCAATTGGTGTCCGTCTATTTGAAAGTCCATAACTCGAAAAGGCATTCTTTTCATGAGATATGCTGAGGTAAGTTTAGTATGTCCCCAATACTACTTGGGAACATTTATAGAGAACATCGAGGCCTAGAGACTTCTAATAGATACCAATTTTTTCTCTCGGTAACTCTATTTTGCTAAGGTGTATAACTAAAAATGGTTTGGTGAATAGTATCTTGCTCAGCAATATAGGAACAAAGTTTTCCATAGCCGTATTAACATTCGAATGAACAATTTGTATTTGAGTAGATGTGAAATGTTTGAAAATAAGATAACTCCATTTTTTTCTCTCAGCAAGCGATATGAGAAAAATTATCAATAAATGTCACAAGCCAACTAAATTAGACAAACAAGCAACTCTCCGTATAAATCCATATGAAGAATAACAAAAGTGAAGAACTCTCACAGAAATAAATTTAAAATGACATACAATGGTGTTTTGCAAGCTCTCATATTCACAAAGGAATTTAAAAACATCCAGCCTTGAAAACAAGGAATGTATTTTCGCAACAAAAGAAATGAAGTGTGCTAATCTTTGACGTAGTAGCAAAATCTGCTCCTTTGTCCCAAACTGAGAAAAATCATGCAGTCTCCAACAAGTCTCTCGATTATGCCTCAATCACAATATAATTTAGTTTTATCGTAAAAAACATCATCATTTGTAGGACCTATCTTAAAATTTTTTATTCCCCAACCGGTTATCTCTAGTAGTCGTAGTGGGGGTGGAATTGTCATAGAGTAGCATGATCCCTTGCCTACTCTCATCTGGAAGAGGTTCATTTGCAAGGATTTGACTCCTAATTTAATCAAATTCAGGATTCGAGCCAGGAAGAAATTCAATAATCCTCTCCTATTCAATTAATTTTTGTTGTTGAGGCATTTGTAGCTAATGCTCGGTCGAGTCTTTGATAGTGATCCGATTCTTGCCAAAACCAATATATGTTATGAAAATAGGTCACCGACATGGAATTTTAATGCTTAGTATTGTGAATCCAACATTTCAAATTGTAAATATGTTTTCCATCTTTGAGTAGATATGTGATACTACCTCCAAATCTCCATGGCAGTGCATAGAAACAAATACTCAATTGTTTGGTTGTATAGAACGTAGCAAACAAGGTATAACAATTGAATTCTCAGCCTCTTATCATAAAGTGGATCATAAATTTGCGATTCCTCATTTTACCAATCAAGTAATCCCTCGTTCTCTTACTCTTGACCAACAACTTAATTGACTGCGACCAGGTGAGGTAAATGTGGCAATCAATCTTTACTGTTGTAATCTATAGGTGGGACCTTTAGTCTGAAGCCCAATCTGCACCTTTTTACTGTTTCTGAGAAGCCGTGCTAGATTTCAACATCCTTAAACTGATTTCTACCTCTTCTCAAAGAGCCAATTGCACGCTAAATGGCTCAATTGACCAAAAACAATAAGAAACACATACTCTCTCAAAATTGCATTTAATCAACCTGAAAATTGCAGAAATGAGCAAACTCACTACCGGTTGAAAGGACCCATTTCATTGAAGCCAAAAGCTACCAACTGACTGCTTTGAAGCCTTACAACTCCAAAAAAAGCCACTTTGGACCATTGGGTAACACCTGGGAAGCCAAAATGGGCACCTAAAGTTACTGTTCCAAGTAGCAAATCCGTCAAAATAGGTTAGACAATGTGGATCTGAAAAATCAAGCTAATTTTTCCAAAAATCAAAGAATAGGATTCAAAAAACAAATAGGCTCAAAAATTCCAAAAATATCATAGATGAACTTAACTCATCCAATCAATCCTGGTTGTGGTTTTCTTAAATAAATTTTCTCTGGACCGAAAGATCAGAAAACCAGAACCTGCTTCATCTTGCAGATTAAAATTTTTCTTACTGTCTTCTATGTGGTAGATGAGTTCAGGAATCAGGACGTAACCTGCTCTACTACCAAGTTGAATTAGTCTAAATTGTAAAAAGAGAAAAGGAAAGAAAGAGAAAACCTAAGAGTGCAGAAGCTACCGGAAAGAGAGAAAAAAAGAATTAGGGTTCTGTTTCTTGGTAACTTTTATTTATAAGTACAAAATTATATTGACCAAAAAGCAGTTAATAATAATAAAGGTAAGGCTAGAATACTTCAAACAATTTTAGTGCCTATTTAAATAATGGGCTTGCAAGATGGGAGGAATAACAGATAAACACAACAAAAATATAGAATCTTGTCAAAAAAATACTCTGAACAGTGATTTTCTTGTGTCAGCATAACTACAGTAACAAGTATCAGCCATAGTGCACATACCTGTCGACATTGAGACATTGAGTATTATATACAATTGTACCTTTTCCCAAACGTCAACTACTATTTGTAAACTCAAATCTCCTATGCATTGTGCTTTAAACAATTTTGACGATATTTTTGTTGTCTTATCTTTGTGTGTGTCTGTGTGAATGCATGCATGCCTGTATGCTGCAAGGATGGGCATGGCTATTCTTGTGCAATAGCTGCTGGTTTATCTATTGATATTCTTATGGCAGTTAACTCAGATTTTACTTTAATTGGTATATATATGATGGAGTTAATGCTAAAATTAATTTTGGAGTTAAGAGAAACGGACACTCTATAAAAGGTAATACACCTGTGACGGACCATGACTCTTCTCGGTCACTTTGGACACGTCACTATCTGTGTCTATGGCTAAAAAATGAACTTATAATTTTGGACACTTGTCTGACACTCTTTTGGTGACGTGTCTGACACTCCTTTAGGATGTGTCTGCTGATAGATTATAATCATGTGCTTACCTGTTAGTAACAAAGCTTAAGAACTTGATAAATGACTCTTATATTGTTAAAGAATATGTAATCGTTAAAACTAGTCATGTTAAAGTTGTACTTAAATTTACAAGAAAAGCAAAAGATACATAAATATTTTGCTAAAGAGGAATTAACAAGATGAGATCAATAATTATAAATTTGCATGTCTGCTACACATTGTGCAAAAATTGATCAATAGTGACTACTATGATCCTTTAGTTGACCCGACATAACATTTGTCATAAAGTAGTAAATTTTTTATCAGCAGTAACATAACTATTTCTATATTTGTGATAAATTTTATAATTTGGGAAATAACGTATAATTACTTGTAATGTGTCTCTGAAGTGTCCGTGTTATTCTCGTCTTTGTGTCATTTTGTATTCGTGTCCGTGTCCGTGTCCATGCTTTTTAAGTTGGGAGGAGTTTGTTCTTTTCCATAACAGTACAAACATTATTGCTCGAGCAGGATTTTTTAAGATATTTGCTGATTACATGTTTTTTTCTTTGTTTAATAGAATAATTGTTTTCCATATACAGGTTTCTATCATGCAAATTGCTTCTGAAAAGATGGTTTACATCTTTGACCTCATAAAGTTGTTTGAAGACGTACCTGATATTTTAGACGACTGCCTGACACGCATTTTGCATTCTCCCAGAATTTTAAAGCTTGGTATGTCAAACCAAAAATGGAGTATTAATAGATTCTCACTCTTTAAGCATGCGCTAGGTTGAAAAGGAAACTTGTTTCTATTTCTGAGAAGGAAATCCATCTCTACAACAGTTTGGTTCTTTTAGGTTACCAATGGCCCCCTATATCCCAGAGGAGTGTAATTATTAAAGCATTCATCTTTGTTTTGGTTGGGGTTGAAATTCTTCTAAGTGGTATATATTGGATGATAGATCCTCAGCAGTTCATGTTCTAGTGTTTGTGGTATGGTATAAAAGACTGGGATTTTTATCTTCCCAAGGGATAAAACGCATTACCTACATGTTAGTGTGATTGTTTTTATGGTTTGTGCAACTTGTAGGCTATAGTTTTCAATCTGATGTGAAGCAGCTCGCTCATTCTTATGGCGATCTGGAGTGTTTCAAGCACTACGAGATGCTGCTGGATATCCAGAATGTGTTCAGAGAACCCCGGGGTGGTCTTTCCGGCCTGGCAAAGGTAATTCTGAAATCTAACCATATCCGGACTTGCTTGCCTCCTGCTGCTCCTACTTATATCTTGTATACGGTCTCAAATTCTTTTCAGAAGTTATACTATGTCAAATTCACTGATGAGTTTCTTCTGCTTCTGTATTTTCATAAGTGGTCTTGTAATCATGATCAAAGAAATACTCAACCATATTTTTCTTTTTTTGTTTTTGGTGGCAATTATTGGATTAGAAAATTTTGGGAGCTGGTTTGAACAAAACAAGACGAGACAGCGACTGGGAGCAGCGGCCTTTAAGTCAGGATCAGGTACGTTGTTCAATGTTTCTTTTCATTTGTTCATGTGCTCGATATCATAAGCTGTTGGGGAATAATGAGCAGGAGTTGTATGCAAAACTTTTTTTAATTGGTGGAGTACTTCCAGTGGCATGTTTGTTTACATCCTCAGGATGGTGATGCGATAATGCCTGATCTCTGGACCATGTATGCAGGCTACAATGACCCTAGTGTTTGCACATTTCTTTTCAAAATTATATTTCTCAGTTTTTAGATAAGAATAAATATTTAGAGGCGCTGAGCTGGGTCTATGATTTTTGTGTTACACAAAGTAGTCACATAATGGAAATGAAAGTGGGAGAAAAACTCCACTCTCATTAAAAGATTTTAGCAAAGAACTTACAAATGGCGGTAAGTTTGGTGGTTTTGCCTCTAGTATGACAATGTTGATTGGCCTTTTGAGTATCTATGTGCGATATTTTTTTTCGTAAAAAGAAGCCTCTTCAAGATAGGGCCACATTGGACCCATCCTTGCAAAGTAACTCTCAAATACTTTCAATCACCCACTAATCATAAGTATCGATTGAACCCAGGAGTGACCAACGAGAATGCAACCTAGGACGTCTGAGTTTACGTTTGCCCCAAGTACAACCCCACATAACTGGTTTACCCACCCAGGTTCATCAATGTGAGATTTGTTAGTAATATTGCCATGGATCCATGTCTCTCGTTTTCCACACTACTACTCTTGTACAAGAAGTAACTTTGTGGAAATTATATGTACTGATGCTTGTTCAGTTTGGTAGATAGATATAAGTGATAAAATGACAAAAGATTTGAGAAGAAGATTGGAAAAAAATAAATTTTAAGTGAGTGCCATCCTCTGGCAGGCCTCCAATATAGAATCTGGTATTCTGAGAGAGTACCATGTTTAGTTTTGGTTAGTCGCTAGAAAGAAAGATGAATGAATGTGTGAGAGGAGAAAGAGAAATTGTTACCCTCCCTCTTACTCCAAACTCATTATTATATATGATAAAACAGAAAAGCATGTATAGCATACAGGAGTACACTTATGACAATATATAAAATATATAATAACACTAATATTGTCAACAGTCCTAAATTTTACACGTGAGATAAAATCTATTTACACCTCGCTCATATGAGACTTGGGCCTGCACTTAGGCCAACACACAACCGAAATAAGCTAACAAACGAGTAATTCAAATGAATTGGACTTACTGTACTGAACAGGCCTAACTTTGATACAATGTTAGAGCCATCTAACCCTTAATCAATTGGCAATGGTTGAAAAGCCCCCTTAACCCTATAAACCAATCATGGGTGGTCATAATAATCTTTTTATGTGGGATACAAGCTCTTTACGCAACACCTATACAAGTGCATGCATCCTTCTAAGAGAAATCTTGTTGGCTTTTGAAACACGAAAGTAGACAATAAAAGCTTGAAAAGAAGTTTTGCTAACCAATTTTTGCCCTCCAAATTGGTTAAAAAGGTTTGTTTCTCGTATTAAATTAGGAACTATTGCTAACAACTCATCTTTAGTTTTGATTTAGAATAACTTTTTAGGAGGTAAAGCTGCATGCGCTCAAGAAATAGAAGGCAGTAGCGGGAAGAAGGGGAAAGAATTGGTTGCATTGCGTGCCAGAAAATGAACAGCAGGAAATCCTTTCATTCTAACATTCACAAGCATGCGGTGGTCACTTCTCACCAAAGAAAACTTTGGTGAAAATTCTTTAATTAGGTTTTTACTGGCCCTCACTTAACAAAAGACTATGTTTCATTTTGTAAATAATGTGATAGATGCCAGCGTTTGGATAGTGTGACCCAAAGGAACATGATGCCCCTCTCCCCAGTACTCGTTATAGAAATATTTGATTGTTGGGGCATCGACTTTATGGGTCCCTTCCCTATGTCGTTTGACAATTTATACATCCTACTGGTAATGGACTATGTACCTAAGTGGGTGGAGGAGATCCCAACCAAGACCAATGACCACCGGGTCGTGGTCAAGTCCCTCAAGGAGAACATTTTTTCGAGATTTAAATCCAGTACAAAAGCTCAATAATATTACTGTTTTCCAGGAAGAGAACAATTGATGTGTTTTTTCTTCTTTGTAAGTTTGATCTATGCTTTCATGGTATCAGAACCTGGTTGCGACACGGTTGGAAATAGAGAACGTTTGACTAGTGCACAGAGTTCACGCACTGTTCACTGCGAACAATACCTTCTCTATTCACTAGTCATCTTTTATTATATAATTTGTTTTGTCGCAGTTTTGTCGTTTGTGATTTTTGTGAGATTTTTTGTGACTTTTCTACTTTTTCGATTTTAGGGTTATCTGTTATTGATTGAAGGTTTTAAAGCATCTTTGATGGATTTTGTGAAGATTTGCTGAAAATCTATGAGAAGTTGTCTCTTAACTTCTGGTTTTGGTTTCTCTGTTCTTCGATCCTTTGCTGATTTGTTCCATGTGGTTTGCTATTTGCATCGTATTGCACTGTGTAGTATTGAACAGTAGGCAACGTTGTTCCATTTCCTACTGGTTTTTGGGCTGTTTTGTGCAGGGTCTGAGTTTGGCTTGTTGGTTTTGTGTTGGGTTTGACCTTGAGCTGATTGGGCTTGTATTATGTTGGTTTTGAGTTGGGCTTGTTGGTTTTGTATTGGGTTTGTCTACCAACAAGTATTTTGGATATTTTTCATTTGCAATGTGGCAATCGGCAAAGGCCATCAGTGTAAAATTGACTACGGACAACTATGCCTATTGGGCATACGTAATGAAAAACTTTCTATAGGCCAAAGATATGTAGAGTTTTGTCAATGGTGTTGCAAAAGCTCCAACTAATACTAAGACACAGAAGTATGCAAATTCGAAGAACAATTGAGATTGATATCAACAATGCTAAAATTATTACTTGAATTAACAACTCAGTCGNTAACAAAAGACTATGTTTCATTTTGTAAATAATGTGATAGATGCCAGCGTTTGGATAGTGTGACCCAAAGGAACATGATGCCCCTCTCCCCAGTACTCGTTATAGAAATATTTGATTGTTGGGGCATCGACTTTATGGGTCCCTTCCCTATGTCGTTTGACAATTTATACATCCTACTGGTAATGGACTATGTACCTAAGTGGGTGGAGGAGATCCCAACCAAGACCAATGACCACCGGGTCGTGGTCAAGTCCCTCAAGGAGAACATTTTTTCGAGATTTAAATCCAGTACAAAAGCTCAATAATATTACTGTTTTCCAGGAAGAGAACAATTGATGTGTTTTTTCTTCTTTGTAAGTTTGATCTATGCTTTCATGGTATCAGAACCTGGTTGCGACACGGTTGGAAATAGAGAACGTTTGACTAGTGCACAGAGTTCACGCACTGTTCACTGCGAACAATACCTTCTCTATTCACTAGTCATCTTTTATTATATAATTTGTTTTGTCGCAGTTTTGTCGTTTGTGATTTTTGTGAGATTTTTTGTGACTTTTCTACTTTTTCGATTTTAGGGTTATCTGTTATTGATTGAAGGTTTTAAAGCATCTTTGATGGATTTTGTGAAGATTTGCTGAAAATCTATGAGAAGTTGTCTCTTAACTTCTGGTTTTGGTTTCTCTGTTCTTCGATCCTTTGCTGATTTGTTCCATGTGGTTTGCTATTTGCATCGTATTGCACTGTGTAGTATTGAACAGTAGGCAACGTTGTTCCATTTCCTACTGGTTTTTGGGCTGTTTTGTGCAGGGTCTGAGTTTGGCTTGTTGGTTTTGTGTTGGGTTTGACCTTGAGCTGATTGGGCTTGTATTATGTTGGTTTTGAGTTGGGCTTGTTGGTTTTGTATTGGGTTTGTCTACCAACAAGTATTTTGGATATTTTTCATTTGCAATGTGGCAATCGGCAAAGGCCATCAGTGTAAAATTGACTACGGACAACTATGCCTATTGGGCATACGTAATGAAAAACTTTCTATAGGCCAAAGATATGTAGAGTTTTGTCAATGGTGTTGCAAAAGCTCCAACTAATACTAAGACACAGAAGTATGCAAATTCGAAGAACAATTGAGATTGATATCAACAATGCTAAAATTATTACTTGAATTAACAACTCAGTCGATCAAACTATTTGTGTTCATTTGGCTAAGTTTAGCACAACCAAGGAAATTTAGGACTATTTGACTATTTGGTTTGTTCAGTTCATCTTTACAAAAAGATATCAAGTTGAGAATGAAATTCAAGCTATATGTCAAGGCGATAGGAACATTATGGAGTTCAATTAAGTTAGTACTGGATATTGGAATTAGTTCGCACTCACTGAACCTACTAAATTGAGTACTAATAAGGCATACCGTACTTTTAGAGAAGAACAGAGATTCATGCAATTTTTTATGGTACTAAGAGATGACTTTGAGGGCTTCGTGGTTGAATTCTCTATCATCACCCATTTGGTTCATGAGCTCTTGGCTAAGGAGGTGTGTCTTAAGACACTTTGTGTAAAGGGGGCTTCTTCTATTGCTCAATCATACTATATTGGTTATTCCTTCCAAGGTAACGTGTCAGGGCCGAGCTACTTCGGATGAGTGTAGCTTTTGTCGTGAGAATGACTACTAGAAGGTCTTGTGTGCTAAATTGGTGAATAAGAATGAACTGGGACCACTAAATCAATCTTTTGAGCCCAAAGACTGCCATATGACAGCAACTGCACCACCAACAGACTAGTCACTCTCCTCACCTCTTAGCTTGAATCTGATAGCTAATTAGTTGTAGAAGTTCTCTCTTTTCATTAGCCTAGTGCACACTCGGTCTCTCCCTCGGCATGTTCATTTACTTTAGGTCCATCGGGTATATCTCGAACGGCTTAAGTCTTTGAATCAGGTGTCACACATCACATGACTAATGATTTCTCCTTATTTGTATCTATTTTTTCCCCTCCCTCTGTATTTGTGCTTGTAGCCAATGATAGTCAAAATGTCTTTGGTTGGTGTTGACATAATTTTTTCTCTATAACTCACTTTTTGATGTCTACTATATTCCTAACTCACTTTGAATTTAATGTCAGTTAGTTAGATATTTGATTTTGGATTTTTTAGTTTTTTTTTCTCTAGTTGTATTTGTCCAAGAAGCTAATTGGGACCAAAGAACTAAATTATGTTTTGAAACGATCAAATTGTCCGAAACGTTAACGTTTCCATTTCTATTTCCATGGGAAATGAAACGAATCATTGATTGAACATCAAAATTTCTATGTTTCAAGATATTTCGAGGTATTTCGGCATATTTTGACTTGTGTTTCAAAATATTTCAACCAATGTTTCAGAAACACATTTTCAAATTTTTTCTTTATTTCCATCTTGTTTTAAAAATATTTCCGAAACCTTAGTGAAACGTTTTCTTTTCTAAAGCTTACTGAAATTATGCACCAAAACAAAATTTTGATCTATGATTGGGGCAATTCATAGAAAGGGAGGGTTGTATGAGATATATAAGCTTCTTGCTCTAGAAGTTGATGCCTCTAGTATTTGATTTATCTTCCTTTCATTTGAATCCATAATCATGTAGTTCTTATTTGTGGCATTCTCACCAGTGTTATGTTGCTCATTCTCATTTGAGGTTTTAGTTTCTACCCGTAGTTTGGGTTGTTTAGAGTGTCATGCAATTTTTAATTGTAGTAGATGCAAGTGGGATAATTTTACTGCATTACCTTTCAATAAGAGTATTACTAGCTCTCTTACACATTTTGATCTTGCTTCATAATTATATTTCGGGATCTGCTCCTATTTCTACTCAAGGAGGGTCCATATATTATGTCTCCTTTCTTGATGACCATACTAGGTATTGTTGGGTCTATTTGATAAAACATAGGTTTGATTTTTTTTTTCTATATTCACGGTATTCTGTGTTCTGGTGCGCACTCAATATTCTTCTGTCATTAAGTACTTTCTATATGATCAAAATAGGAGAATATTCACTTCTTTTTCGTGATTTATTAAAATCTAATATTATTGTTTATCAATCTTCTTGTACTGACACACTTGAGAAGAATGGTTTGGTTGAGCAAAAATATCGGCACATTATTGAGACAACATGTTTTTTGTTGTTGTCAGATAACATGACAATTGAGACCCCTTTATTGCTCAATATTCGTTACACTTCCTCAGATGGCTCCCTCGTTGCCTAGTCATAGATTATGTCACACTATGTCTTATGATGTTCATGTGGTTAATTTGTTGCTTCACATACCACTGTTGATGGGCTGTAGTTCTTTGCATTCTTTGTATCTTCGGGGAACGTGGCATTGATGTCTATTATTTCTGTAACACTTAAAATTTTGTAAAAGACATTAGTTAATAAGAAAATCATTTAATCCAAAAATTCTCATTGGTTTGGAAGTATTTTCTTATAAATATGAACATTTGCTGCAGTAAAACTTATCTATTGAAAGTATGGTGAAGTTTGGATTGAAAATTGGGCATTCAACGGGATAGCAAGAGCAACCTATGAGAGTATTCTATGTCACAAACTAACCAAACATCAACATCATCCATCAAACCATTAGCATGCTAAAACTCAAGTACGATATAAGTTACAATTATTATTTTTAAATCGGATACAACTCCAAAAGTTTGTACATAATTTAGGCAATGCACGCACAATCCTACTATTTGACCTTAATCCTCCATGGTTGGCTCTACAACTCAAACCCTTTATCAATCTCATAATTTACATTCAACTCTGTTTCGACATTCAAACCATCTAAAAAATGTTAAGGAATGAGCACAACTAGCCCAGTAGAATAATCTTACCCAAGCATAAATAAGGTGTTAAATACATATAAAAACAAGTCAAGTTCCAGTTTGATAATAAATGTAGAGTTTGATAATAAATGTAGCGTTACAACAGAAACATGTGGGTAACAGTTATTCCAAATATTTTATACATGATGTAAAGCAAGTAAATCATCAAGAGGATAAGTGATTCGACTATAAAGAATGCCACACACCAGAAGACATCTTGTTCACTCAATAATTACAATTCTTGGGGAGCTATGAAATAGGAATTCTTTGTTAAGGTCGATGTATATGTATTAGATACCGTATCAGATACGATTCTCGTTAGATACTCAAAGATACTAATCAAATACACACCAAACGTATCCAATAATAAATAAAATATATGGATATTTTGCGGATACTTCTATATGAAAAGAAGTATGTGTAGTTTAGTTTTAATGTTCACTATTTCCTTTTAATTTCACATTTAATGCAATACATCAACAAAAATTCATAGGATTTGAAGATATCACTAAAAATTATAGTTGTCAAATCATTACATAGTAGGACAATTATAAAATATATATATTTATAGATGTATCATTGTCATACCCGTATTTATTTTTTGGGGTTTTACCATATTTTCATATCCGTATCGTATCGTATCATACCCGTATCTCGTATTTGTATCTATGTTTCTTAGCTGGGGAGCTATGGGGCCTTTCAACATTCTTTCGTTTTAGTGATAGGAATTCGTACCATCCCATAGGTAGCTACACACATCCAACTCTATGGTCCTCCCAAGGACTAGTAGGAATCCTTGAAAGTTTGCAAGGGCAAGGGGCCAAACACATCTACTCATAGTTTTAAAACCCGACTTGCACATCAACCCGGGAAAGGGATTGGGTCAATGGGTTACTGGTTAAATCAGTCAAATAATAAAAAAATAAAAAATAATTATAAATAAGCTAAAAAATCACAATAATTATGAAAATAACATGATTAATATATATTAGATCAAACAAAACCTCCCAAAAATATCAAACATGTATCCGATGCATTCAATTCAATGCATAATGTATCCAAAGCAAGGCATATGTAAATTGTAATCCACTTGAAAATAAAAATACTACCACTATTATCAAATGACTAATCTCAACGGTGCAATTCAATTATAAATAATGAACAAGAAGAATTCTTAATATTTAAAACCTAGCGTCAAGAATCCTCAACATCACATTTCATAGGAGCAGTATGCAATAACTAATATGATTTATCCTCTAAGCCACCTATAAATTATCATGTATATGAAATTATGAATGCATTCATGGGATGTCAAGGACGTTCGTATGGATTGTATAATTGTTAAGATGGGTAATCTGATTATCAATGAATATGAAATATGATAAATGTTGAAATTAAAATAGGCCAAAATTTATATAAATACAAATTAACTGAATCTAAAAAAAAACAAAAAAAAAACTACATATAACATAATATAACAGCACAGAGAGAGAGAGAGAGGTCTAATACCAGATGATGTACCTCAGATTGTCGACTGAAGGAAGAAGATGATGAAGATCTGTGTATGTCGAAGATTTGAGAATTGGAGTAGTTTGTGTCTTCGATTGAGGTGCCGAGTGCAGCGATCAGTGAGCAAGAGTGTGTGTGTGAGAGAGAGAGAGAGAGATGACTGACCTTTGAAGCTGTGAGAAGCAATCGGCGTCGAGGAACAACAGAGGACAAAGACAAACAAAACAACAGTGNCTCGTTAGATACTCAAAGATACTAATCAAATACACACCAAACGTATCCAATAATAAATAAAATATATGGATATTTTGCGGATACTTCTATATGAAAAGAAGTATGTGTAGTTTAGTTTTAATGTTCACTATTTCCTTTTAATTTCACATTTAATGCAATACATCAACAAAAATTCATAGGATTTGAAGATATCACTAAAAATTATAGTTGTCAAATCATTACATAGTAGGACAATTATAAAATATATATATTTATAGATGTATCATTGTCATACCCGTATTTATTTTTTGGGGTTTTACCATATTTTCATATCCGTATCGTATCGTATCATACCCGTATCTCGTATTTGTATCTATGTTTCTTAGCTGGGGAGCTATGGGGCCTTTCAACATTCTTTCGTTTTAGTGATAGGAATTCGTACCATCCCATAGGTAGCTACACACATCCAACTCTATGGTCCTCCCAAGGACTAGTAGGAATCCTTGAAAGTTTGCAAGGGCAAGGGGCCAAACACATCTACTCATAGTTTTAAAACCCGACTTGCACATCAACCCGGGAAAGGGATTGGGTCAATGGGTTACTGGTTAAATCAGTCAAATAATAAAAAAATAAAAAATAATTATAAATAAGCTAAAAAATCACAATAATTATGAAAATAACATGATTAATATATATTAGATCAAACAAAACCTCCCAAAAATATCAAACATGTATCCGATGCATTCAATTCAATGCATAATGTATCCAAAGCAAGGCATATGTAAATTGTAATCCACTTGAAAATAAAAATACTACCACTATTATCAAATGACTAATCTCAACGGTGCAATTCAATTATAAATAATGAACAAGAAGAATTCTTAATATTTAAAACCTAGCGTCAAGAATCCTCAACATCACATTTCATAGGAGCAGTATGCAATAACTAATATGATTTATCCTCTAAGCCACCTATAAATTATCATGTATATGAAATTATGAATGCATTCATGGGATGTCAAGGACGTTCGTATGGATTGTATAATTGTTAAGATGGGTAATCTGATTATCAATGAATATGAAATATGATAAATGTTGAAATTAAAATAGGCCAAAATTTATATAAATACAAATTAACTGAATCTAAAAAAAAACAAAAAAAAAACTACATATAACATAATATAACAGCACAGAGAGAGAGAGAGAGGTCTAATACCAGATGATGTACCTCAGATTGTCGACTGAAGGAAGAAGATGATGAAGATCTGTGTATGTCGAAGATTTGAGAATTGGAGTAGTTTGTGTCTTCGATTGAGGTGCCGAGTGCAGCGATCAGTGAGCAAGAGTGTGTGTGTGAGAGAGAGAGAGAGAGATGACTGACCTTTGAAGCTGTGAGAAGCAATCGGCGTCGAGGAACAACAGAGGACAAAGACAAACAAAACAACAGTGAAATTAAATTGGGCAAAAAATACCCTAGATTATTTGAGTTAAACTGACCGGTTCACCAAATTTGTTATAAAACCGGCCGAGTCAGTGGGTTTTATTTGGTTCATTTGCTTAAACAATTTAATAACTAAACCGGTCTGGTTCAAACTCCGATTCATCGGGTTAACCCGCTGGGCCGATTTTTAAAACACTGCATCTACTAACCCTTTGTATCAATTTTCATGTGAACGAATATTTGAAACTTGTGAAAACTCGCAAGGAACCAAACACATCTACCTGATATACTTTTAGGTGCATTCAAGTTCGTTAAACCAAGAAATATATATTAACATCTCAATGTTACAAAGAAATAATTTATAACTCAAACTATGAGATCAAATCGTGCCTTTAAAATCCCACCATGGGATGCAACAAAGAATATTTT
The DNA here is from genome assembly GCA_963454935.2 of Ilex paraguariensis. NCBI lineage: Eukaryota > Viridiplantae > Streptophyta > Magnoliopsida > Aquifoliales > Aquifoliaceae > Ilex > Ilex paraguariensis. Next base: position 1,230,903 of record CAUOFW020003058.1, read on the forward strand.
AGACAAAAGCAAATCGAGCAATAATATAGTGAAAAACATATATGAGATAATAACTCAAATATTCACAAGTCTTCATTCGTCCACCTTTATCGATTTTATCCCTAAATGTTCAAAGACATCTGTAGTTGAAGGCAAGTGAGCAGAGGGTGGTCTGTACTGGTTTTAAAGTCGAAAACCAAGCAAAAAATTGTCCCATTGGGTAGTAAATGGTGTTGCTCATGGGGGATCCAATGATGACTCAATTTATGATTTCAAAACACAATTAAGGTTCATAAAAACTTTTCTTTGAAAAACGTAGGAGTCATTTTCAGTTTTTCCCAATTCCAATACACATAGTATGAAAATTAGGTATTTTTTAACAAAATCACAACATAGACATGTTAAACGTAAGTTAAACTTTTATCTATGTACTTTATTATATATGACCTATATTGAAAATAAGCATGCCCAAATTTTGATTTCACATCAAGTAAAACCAGATAATGTAAAAATTTCCACGTCACTATAAATATCCTCGTGGAATTGTAAATCAGTTTACTACTTCATAAGCCTTCCAATATGAATCCCCATTCTTCCTAGACATGTTAAAAGCTCCGGATCTATCCTCCATATAGTGGGAGGGTCATATCCAGTTGTATCACTTTTATACCATACTGCATGTTTTATGTCAAAATCTTTACTTTAATAATTGAAATTGTTAAATTATATATATTAAACATTCAAAATCCTTTTCCATATATCGTAAATATTAAAATAGATATTTTAAAATTTGGGAGCTTACAATTTCCTTTATCCTCAGAATTTTGGACTTATTTCGATTCTAACTAGGATGGTGACTCTATGGATCGGAAGTCTACCACTAGTTTCTGTCTCTTTGTTGGTGATTATCTTATTTCTTGGAAAAGGAAAAAAAACAAACTGGCGTTGCTCCCCTGACTAGTAGATATTAAATCTGGGAATAGAATAGTACCCGAGGTAGAAAAAAAAGAGGATGACTCAAAAAAAGTAGCATAGGCACTGACATAGTATCGACGAGAGACAGTGTCATAACAACGATATCTTTTTTAAGTATGAGATTATCCCAAAAAGACACTTTACCGTGCATGGTGAGAGTTTATCCCGACCTGAACCAAAGAGGTGAACAAATGCTACACAACTAAAGACTCGAAGAATTAGATGAAAGGGTGATGTGTCAGGGTAGAGCAATGAGAATGGAGACTTGTTACCTATAATGGCATTCTATTAATAAACATAAATTGTTGTAAGAATAGTAAATTGTAGTAAGAATAGCGTTTGGCCAGTAAGGTTTGGGTATATGCATGTTAAACATGTGAGTACGAGTAACATCCAATATATTTCGATGTTTGCATTTTGTAACACTATTTTGTTGGGATGTATGTGGACATATAGTTTGATGAATGATACCATGATTGGCATAGAATGTACACATAAAAGATTGTACATACTTAAGAGCATTATCAGAACAAAATATCTTAATACGTTTATCAAATTGTACAAGAATTTCATTGTAAAAGGTTAAAAAAATTTTAGGCAACTCAGAGTGATCCTTCATAAGAAACGGTCAAGTTATATGAGAATAATCATCAACAAAGATCACAAAATAATGAAATCTAAAAATATTTTTTATTCTTGAAGAACCTAATGTCAGAATGAACAATAGGAAAAGAACTACGGTGAAGCTTGCCTAATTGACAAGCTTCACATTCTAATGTAACTTAAGGACTCAAATTAGGAATGACCTGACAAAACTTTTGCATTGACAGATGACCCAATCAAAAATGCCACAGGAGGGGAGACAAGGTACCACTCAAGGTAGGCATTGTTGCTCCAGAATCAAAAAAATAAAGTCTATTTTGCTCATGCCCCAAACCAATCACCTTCTTTGTCTAGAGTTCCTGAAAAAATACAGGAAGATAGAGAGAAAGTCACTGAACACTATAAAGACTTGGTTAACCGATTTACAGATAACATGTTAAAGGAAAATTGAGGGATAAATAAACCAGATCTTATTGTCATAGAGTAGGTAGGATGAAGATCCTAAAAGAATAATTAGCTAACACAATACAAGAATTAGAGGAACGAAAGTTAGAAACTAAGAAATACCAAGTCAAACCAGCTGTGGAAGTAGATAAATGAGAAGAAAATGACAATAACTATTGGATAAGTTGACTGACTTGAGAAATTTGGGCATCAGTAGAGTCAGATGTAGATCCAATAGAAGTAGCAGGCAATGGCTGAAACCTAGGTGAAGCCAAATCATCATAGGCCTGATTAGCATTGGCCGACCTCCCATGCTTGTCCCAGCAATAATCCTCTGTATGTCCAGTAGCTCCACAATACGAACATTTCCACTTGAGGCAATTATCTCGATCACTACAACCACCTCGGTCACCATGACTAGAACTTCTACCACCATAGTTACCAACTTAGGTTGGATGGCAACCATCACCATGACTACCACTATTTCCTCCCCGTGATACATAACGACTGTCATCGCTAAAAATTAAGGCGGAGGAATCTTGTGAAGATGAAAAAGGTCCACGAATAAGAGAAGTTCACTGAAGATGAGAATAAGCATTAGCAACAATAGGAAGCTTTTCACCGGTTAAAATCTTATCTTTAAAAACACCATACTCAGAATTAAGGCTTGACAAAAGCAACACAATTTGAAGTTCCTTCCCAACGTAGAACCTCTAGATCTGCACTCAGAGGCTGATACAACATAAGTTCTTCCAATAATCCTTTCAAGATGTCATAGTGTTCAGCTAGGGATTTATTTCTTTGCTTGATATTAAATAATTGCTTGGTATTAAATGAATGCTCAAAGAGTTCATAGATTCTGGATACATTATATTTTTTAGAGTACATCTCCTCAAGGGAGTCCCATATCTTCTTAGCTTTATCAAAAAGTTGAACATTAGAGGCCATAGATGATTCTATACTCGGCCACAACCAAGTCATCACCAAGGAATCAAAACCGCTGGACCCCTCCTTAGGGGGATTGTTAGTCAAACATTTGACTTTCTTTAGCCCATAAGAAAACCTTAAAAGCATGAGCCCAAAAATAATAATTGTGTCCATTCAATTTTACAGAAGTGATTTGTCTAACCTGATCGTCCAAAGAGTGAACCTGTCGAGTTTGAGCTGAAGTATCTTTGACTTCATCTGAAGTCGACATAGTAAAAAAAATCTCAAATAATTGAGCGATAATNAAAAATAAAGTCTATTTTGCTCATGCCCCAAACCAATCACCTTCTTTGTCTAGAGTTCCTGAAAAAATACAGGAAGATAGAGAGAAAGTCACTGAACACTATAAAGACTTGGTTAACCGATTTACAGATAACATGTTAAAGGAAAATTGAGGGATAAATAAACCAGATCTTATTGTCATAGAGTAGGTAGGATGAAGATCCTAAAAGAATAATTAGCTAACACAATACAAGAATTAGAGGAACGAAAGTTAGAAACTAAGAAATACCAAGTCAAACCAGCTGTGGAAGTAGATAAATGAGAAGAAAATGACAATAACTATTGGATAAGTTGACTGACTTGAGAAATTTGGGCATCAGTAGAGTCAGATGTAGATCCAATAGAAGTAGCAGGCAATGGCTGAAACCTAGGTGAAGCCAAATCATCATAGGCCTGATTAGCATTGGCCGACCTCCCATGCTTGTCCCAGCAATAATCCTCTGTATGTCCAGTAGCTCCACAATACGAACATTTCCACTTGAGGCAATTATCTCGATCACTACAACCACCTCGGTCACCATGACTAGAACTTCTACCACCATAGTTACCAACTTAGGTTGGATGGCAACCATCACCATGACTACCACTATTTCCTCCCCGTGATACATAACGACTGTCATCGCTAAAAATTAAGGCGGAGGAATCTTGTGAAGATGAAAAAGGTCCACGAATAAGAGAAGTTCACTGAAGATGAGAATAAGCATTAGCAACAATAGGAAGCTTTTCACCGGTTAAAATCTTATCTTTAAAAACACCATACTCAGAATTAAGGCTTGACAAAAGCAACACAATTTGAAGTTCCTTCCCAACGTAGAACCTCTAGATCTGCACTCAGAGGCTGATACAACATAAGTTCTTCCAATAATCCTTTCAAGATGTCATAGTGTTCAGCTAGGGATTTATTTCTTTGCTTGATATTAAATAATTGCTTGGTATTAAATGAATGCTCAAAGAGTTCATAGATTCTGGATACATTATATTTTTTAGAGTACATCTCCTCAAGGGAGTCCCATATCTTCTTAGCTTTATCAAAAAGTTGAACATTAGAGGCCATAGATGATTCTATACTCGGCCACAACCAAGTCATCACCAAGGAATCAAAACCGCTGGACCCCTCCTTAGGGGGATTGTTAGTCAAACATTTGACTTTCTTTAGCCCATAAGAAAACCTTAAAAGCATGAGCCCAAAAATAATAATTGTGTCCATTCAATTTTACAGAAGTGATTTGTCTAACCTGATCGTCCAAAGAGTGAACCTGTCGAGTTTGAGCTGAAGTATCTTTGACTTCATCTGAAGTCGACATAGTAAAAAAAATCTCAAATAATTGAGCGATAATAATTAAACCAATAGTCTTTACCAACACAATCACACAACCAAACTAAAAAAAAAAAGGAGTTCAGCCCAAACCACATTTCACACCACCGAAGAATCTGCCCAATATCACCAACGAACCAGAAAATACGAATCAGTGGCCAACAAATCAAACCCCACACAACATACAGCAGCAACACAGAAAGACACAGTGCAACAGGAGCTTAAAGAAAAACTGACCAATCACCAACCAACCAGAAAGGGCAACACGCTGCAGCAACCTAGCATCAGAAATCACACAGGAGCCAAAGAACACACAACCAGTACCAGATTGTCACTCCAACAGGCTGGAACAGTGGTGCCGACAACCTAGGTGATGGAAATCATGTCCAAATCCAGCAGGAGAAGACTAGGAACTTTGGGAAACTCCTCCTATGGGCTAATCGGCACCCACAAGTTCAGATTGAAGCAACAAATCAGCCAAAACAGGTCCAAGAACAGTAGATCTGAAAATCGACTCTATTATATCAAAAAATATTCGAAAATAGAAAAACTACTCAGATGGCTTCACAAAAATACAAAAAAATCACCATAATATTCCTCATCAAAAAAGGTTGCCAGAGGTAGTTTCTGACTACCGGAAATTGCTGAATTGCTGACAATAGCATGATGTCATCCACTGTCAAGTGACGTTAGCCACTGCTAAGACTCTAAAGCTTTTCGGCGATATTTCTCGATGTTATACAAACTCAAGTAGATGCTCTGATACCAAGTTAAAAGGCAATAAATTGATATTAGGATTAGAGAAATACAAAGGAAGGAAAAGAAGAGGTAGAGAATAAAAAATCAGTTGTATATGAACTATGCTGCCCTACACCATCGTATTTATAATTAAGCAATATTTTGGGTAATTCCAATATTACCCTATAGATTTATGACTTAATACATAAAAAAAGAACTTTAATAGATGTAAGACCAAATCATTTTATTTTTTCACGTAGAGGTAGTATGTTCATCTTTTGTCTTCCTTCTGCAAAGAAAATGGTTGTGATTGTCTCATGTTTTTTGCATGTCGTAGCCTTTTGTGTTATAGTTTCCTGAGATCGTTTATAAAATCCTTTTTTGTGCACACTAACAATAAATTGAACTATGAAATTTTCGTGGGCTGGGGCATAAGATTTGTTTTTTCATTTGAATTTCCTTTCAATTTTGCCTTCTGAATATATAAGTGTTTTGTACTATGTAAATTACTCCTGCATAATCCTTAATGCAACCCTAGAGTTCTCACCATCCAACTCCTTCAAACAACTCTTTTTCCTGGTTGAAAAGCACTTCCAGCTATTTAATTACTCCCTCTTTTCTAAATCATCTCATTTCTCTCAAACATCACAACATCTCTGTGTGACCTTGATCTGGACAATAAATATCTTAACTTGAGGGCAGACACTGTGTGCCAATAATGCCAAATGTTTCATCTGTATCCAGTCTACCCCTCCCTGGGTGTTATTCTGTAAGGCTGCAAGACAAATGGAGCAACTCAATGCTTTTAGAGTGACAGAATCTTACGAAACTCAAACTAAGAGGTACTGCATATACTTTTAGGTTAGTCAAGGAATTTGTTAGACACTTACTATTATTCCCTTTTTTATTATTCAAATCAATTACGTTTTCTGTTTTTTTGAGATTCTCTAGCGAAGAACAAATTCATAACTTTCTGAAAAAAAAAGAAAAAAATTCATAATCTTAATGCCCAAGTGTTGTGATGAAATACGAGTAAGGTATTCAAATGAGCAGAGTGTAATACCCAGAAAGGAGGGTGATTGCCATTTAAAATGTGGGCCCAAAGATTTTGAAGAAAGTCTGGGCAGAATCTTGAGCGTCACCTGGTTGTTACTTTGGACATCGCTAATTTTGGGAATTATCCATTGACAAGTCTTTTAGTATTCCTTTTGTATGTGTGACATTGATGGGACTTGGTTTGGCCATAAGTTTTCCTAAAAAACCATAAATCATAGCACCAAATACAGTGTTTGCAAGTGAAAACTAACATTGAGTTCAAAAAATGAAAGTATGAAGCATTATTCAATGATTTGGTAAGCAAGAAGCAAAGACTTGCAATCAAGGAGGAAACCTATTAATAGAATATGCTGAAATGAATCAGATTCACTTTGTAAAATAAACCTTAGTGGAAACTCAAGAGACCTAGAAAGGTATGTGAGAAACATTTTTTAATTAGAAGCTCATGGCAAACTTCCAGAGGGCAGCGTTAGTAGCAGAATTGATCATCAAGGACAATGGAACAGGGCACAAATTCCAATGCCTGTTGCTGGCATGAGCACTGTTGCAAAAAGTCTGTATAGAGCAGGCCAGAAGGGGTTGTTGGCATTGCATACATCAAGTTAGTAGTTTATGGAGACAAATGATGATTTTTCTAAGTAGGCCTCGTGAGCTAGGCATCACTCGGACAAATTTTTACTTCAACCATCAAATCCTGATCTTTTACTTTGTTCAAAGAGCATGTATCCCACATGAAAAGTTGATTTATATGATTGGGGGGTTTATTTACTCACAACAATTGGTTTTGGGTTGAATGCTCTAACATGGAATCAGAGTTGGATCTTGGGTGGTCAGTGGATCAGTATCTCATCCATTTGAATTTTACGATAAATTTGTCCAGTTTTTATTGGTTCAGTTTGTTACCTAATGTGCGGGTCCCGTGTGAGGGAGAGTGTGAAGAAAGTTTGTGTCCCACATAAAAGGTAAGGATCACCTAACGTTGATTTATATGGTTGAGGGGCCTCTTTGGCTATTGCCTATTGGTTTCAGGTTGGATGCCTCTAACACTCTTAGGCTCACATTTCAATTATGCAGTTATGAGCTAGTCTTCAAGAAGCCGAGTTCCTAGGAATCCCTCAACCCTGCGCTGAGCTAATCAAGATCAGTACAAAACTAATTCAGACAGCTGGTTAAACCAGTTTAGCTCTGATTTGACAATCTTGTCCAGCCTAATGACTGTGGATGCTGCAAAATGTGAAGTTGAATCTATTGGATTGTCAGAACTGAGGCATGCAAATTAAGAGCCAAAATAGAAGTAATATGGATTGATTTAGGCAAATGGATGTGATTTGGAGCAAAGTCTACATAATTTAGGGTAAATATTTTAGTCATATTGCCTAGGTTTCTTAATATCAACTAACTTCACCTTGCCTTCAAATGTCATCGACTCACCCTTTAGTCTTGCAGCAGCAGGATTGAACTCTTCTCTAGGAAATTCCATGGTCATTACACCTGCTCTATATATTGATTTCTTTCTCGTCTTCTCTGTTAATGGTTAAAGATGAATTAATGGCATTTAACTGTCTATGATGCTGAACTTATAGCTAAGAGGGAGCTAAGTGAAAATGCATGAACCTTAAAGAGATCTGACAAATATTCAAATGTCAAAAGCAGGCTCTCTAGATAAATATGAGCTTCCAATATAAAAGTTATTTCCCGAAAAACAATAGATAAAAATTTGGTTGTCACCTTTGGTTGACATTAATTTGTATGAATATGCAGCTAGAGTATGCTGCTCTTGATGCAGCTGTCCTCGTTCACATATTCAGGCAAGTCCGCAGCAATTCCCATCCTGCTTCTGATGTGCAAATGAAAATTGAGTGGAAATCCTACATTGTAAGTATAGATATAAAAATAGCATAAACATGTGCGCGCGCGCACGTGCTTATCTATATTTTGTATTTCTATTTGTGTACTTCAGTTTGCTAATTTATCAGATCTAATTTGTATGGGCTCAATATACAGGTATACCACATGGATAACCTGAAAAAGACCAAGGAGGAAACTAGAAGTAAAAAGGAGCCTGATGCCGGGGCTTGTGACACTTGACAAGCAGCTTACGGCTAGAGTATATTACTCTTTTCGATGGAATTTTTATGTTTCCTATTTGTAAATATTTTCTTTTAGCTGAAAATATCGTTACTCCTGAAGCCACCTTGAGCTGTTGGGAGTATCTGAATTATAAGAAAAAAGACGTTACTTTTCTGCCAAACAGAGTACTATTTCCTCAAAACTCCAGTCTATTTTCATGTGGTCAGTCTGATCTGCATTTTATGATTTCTGGGTTTAGGCTTTCTTTCAGTGAGGTAGTTTTATTGTTGCGCTCCATCCATCTGACCGAGATTTAGGGGCCATTAAATTATATAAACTGAACATCAGCAGATTCTCGTTTGATTTGCATGGATCCCTTTTTCTTTTTTTTTAAAAAAAAAATCTGATTTTTGCATGTTTTAAACATCCTGTATTGGCAGATAGTCGAAAGTCCGAACTGATATCTTGTGTTATGATGTACCGAGTTCGTTGTCGTTTTAAATATTAATTACTTGCTTTGCTCCTATAAAATGAAAAGATACAAATATCAAGAAAATTTCAAAAATAATAAATTATGAACGTTGTAAAAAATAAAAAAGAATCACATGTCTTCTTCCACCACTTCAACCTATCACAACCATTTCAATCCCATAACCACTCACAGTTCCACCCGTAGCCTTCTCCCTCCCTTCTCTCGCAGTCTTTGTAATGTAGATTGTTCGATTTCTTCATTGTTTTGTACCTCTCAAAACAACCAGAAATACGAATGAAGTAAGCTACAATTTTTATCAAGTAAACAGAATGGAATTGGTCAAATGAAGTGTAATATAACAAAATACTACTTACAGAAGGAAGCAAATGAAATTGAACTATCAAATAGAATAGAGCCAGCATGACAATAGCTAACAAAATATACGATGGAATTTAGGCGCTAGGTAAAAAGTTGTGGACTTTTAAGGTGAACGGTCCACTTCCAACACTTTTACGGGAAGAGGTCTACAAAATTAGCTCTTGATAAAAATACCTTTAATGAAGGCAAGCGGTCCATAAAATCAATCATTGATAAAACCTTAATGAAGAAGGTTATTAAAAAACATCTATTATCATCTCATTCTTATGCTTATTACTACTACTATAATTATTACAACCACAACCATCACTGCCTCCTACAACTAACATCGCCGCCACCTTGCACCCTTCATTGCCACAACCACTCATATCTTAGTTGCCCACCACCACCACCCACCGCCTCCACAAATTACCACTCACCACCATTCGTGCCAACACCAACACCACCAATATCACCCACCACAACCACCACCACCCATTGCTATCACCTACCACCCAATGCCACCACCACTCATCACTACCCAACACCGCCACCAACCATTGTTGTCGACCACCACGACCACATTCTGCCACCATCGTTGCCTATCACCACTATTGCCCACTAACACTATTACCACCACTCACCACAACCACCGTCGCCCACCACCACCAACTGCCGCCACTTACCATCACCATCACCCACCACCATCGCCACTATCGCCACCAACAACTACCACCACCACCACCATCATCGCCACCCACCACCACCCACCAACACCACCATCGTCGTCCAACACCACCACCACTCATCACCCATCCACTATTGCCACAACTACACATCATCACTGCCCGTCACCACCACCACCCACTAATACTTGTTGCCACTAGTATCCCACCACTCTCATCACTCATCATTGCCATAAAAAACCACCATTACTAACCACTAACACTTGTGCCACCTTTATCCACCACCATCACCCATTGTCATACCACCACCACCGACGCCCACATTCTCTCCCTCTTTTTTTTTTTTTGTCTTGTCCCTCTATTTTTCTAAATTGATTGTTTAATAGAATGAAACTAATAGTTTACTTTACAAAATTTTCACAAATTGTAAACGACAAAAATATTGAAAATCTGAATTGAAAACATATATAAAAAATAGTGATCTCAATAATAGTGAAAAACACATGAACAGTAAACTATAGAAACAGTGAACTTTTAATAGAATGAAACTTCTAGTTCAAATTTTCACTAATTTGAAGTTCACCGTTATAAAAAGTTGAATTTTTTAGTTCATTGTCGAGTAGTTCATTGTTGGGTGGGTAGTTCACGATTAATTAATGAATTTTTTGGTTCTCTCTAGCTAAGGTGAACTTAAACTAAAGAAAAATGGGAAAGTAGAATTAAGAATTTGTCCCCACAAGACACATTTGTGAAATCAAACTATCTTATCAACCCAACAAAAAACTTGGCATCTATAAAGTTTTCCCAGATAAGATCCTTACATACCACCACCAAATCCACTAGCACATAACACAATCCTATGAAATTCATACTTTGCTTAACGCAACCCTCGAAAACTAATTTTCATATATAGATTACAAAACCCCCTTTCACCAAATATTTGATGTATGCATGTAAAGAGAGAGAAGGAACTTCAGGTGAGATCAAACTCCTATCTTTCTTTTCTTTTTCTTTCCTACTATTTTATCGTATCACAAATAGAGTTGAATCAGACAAACCTGAAGATCTAGCCTTGTTATTCTTGATTTTTTACTACTGGTAGACTTGGTAACAAAAACCTCATGGTAGACTTGGTAGTAGAACAACTTCTCACCTACTGAACTTAATAACATCTATGATAAAAAAAAACTAAATAACATCAACACTAATGATACTCAAAATTTGATCGAGGTTGAGCTGGGTCATCTAAATTCGAGTCATGCAGCTCATTACCGATAGCTAGAGGCGCTCAGGTCGGCACCCACCCCAACAAATAATACGCTTATAGGAATAGCAAGGGTGACAACTGGCACCCACCAAAATATGAAGCATAAACCGCAATGACCCTGCATTAAGGCAAGAGAGCCGCAATCGCCACAGTGCTAGCACTATTCATAGTAATCGCATAACAGACGCTTATGTTACAAAGAAGAAGCAAGGATCACGCTAGGAAATCAAGCAAGGCCTTGGAAGACTATAAATAAAAGGCATATCTCCCACAATACAATACGAGTAATTAAGCCTAAAAAAATATTATGTATAATCCCCTCCTTTATCAATAAAATCTTTCCAAAAGCCAGAGACTTCCTTACAGCCGAGCTCCCGAGCTAGTGAACCACTATAAATATTTTGTCTGTGAATCATAATCATTTGATAAAAGAGCTTAGGAACTCAGACTGGGTCTTCTAGTGACTCTCTAATCCTTATCAAGCACAACTCTATTCAATTGCGCCCCACACACCATCAGTTGGCCATGGGAAATATATGTTTTTTGTTCAAAACTCTATTGATCATTTTAGTAATTGATGGTTTATATGCGTAACATGAGCAAGAATCAGATGAACCCCTTATGTTTGCAAAACCAACAAGAAATCGCCAATAGGAAACAACAGGAGAATCCTTTAAACCCCCTGTCTAATCTTGAAACTAATCCACTGATGGCAGACCCCCTCTAAACAATGAACTCGAGGCCTTTCGTCAAGCCAACAATCACCTCCTCCTGCAAAATGAGGAATTACTAAACCTCATTCGTGCCAAACATCCCTAGAGGGCATAACCAGCTCAGGATGATCCCCAACAAGGGGAACATCAACACCCCAACCCTTAAGGGAAATTGAATAGGAGAATGAGCATAACCAATCAATTGACAATATCCGCCATCGAGCTCAAAAGAATGGATAGGACGAGAAGGTACAGAGCCAAAACAATGGGACTCATAGGAATGAATTCTCATCATTCCAGCGAGAAAGAAAAGAACAATTTTGGGAGCAATGCTCAAGGAAATCTAGTAAGAACTCAGCCACATGGAGGCTGTAAAAGCCAAAACCTTGATGACCATGCATGCCTCGGTTTAGCGGACGAAGTCCCCATTCACTCTTGAAGTGCTATATTATCCTCTTCCCCAGAATTTTAGGATGCCGTAGATGGAGACTTTCAACATAACAATTGATCCCATAGACCACCTCAATACTTACAAGAACTAAATGAAATTGCATGGTTTATCAAGATCCAGTGTGTTGCTGAGCTTTTGCTATCACCCTGCAGAGTTCAGCCCTAGCCTGGTTCAACAGGCTGACCCCATCATCAATCTCCTCATTCAGAGAACTTTCTATTTCGTTTGTATCCCATTTTATTGGAGCTTGAACCTACTAAAAGCTGAGTTATCACTTGCTGAATGTGAAACAAGGGCCGAGTGAGTCGCTACAGAGCTACGTCCAAAGATTTAACTTCAAGTCCTTAAAAGTAGGCATCCTTGATGAAAAGTTTGCCCTCACTGCCTTCATTGTCAGACTAGGAGTATATATAATCAAAAGATCAAATGTTCACTATCTCCAAAATCCACAAGCCAATATGGCTGAGGTTTTAGCCAAGGTAGAGAAGTACATCAATGACAAGGAGGCTCTTCTCTCAAAAGCTAAGAGCTCTACAACTCATAAAGAAAATGAGAAGAAAAAGGATTGGAGTCCAAGGAAGGACAAGAGCTGAGAATGATCTCCACGAAGGGACATAGATCACTCCTCGAATAGGATGGGTGACATTAGAGATCGCCTAGGTCCTTTACTTCAGGAGCTGCAGCCGAGGTATGCCTCACAGTAGTTCACTCCCCTCAATGTTGCGGTGTCACAGATACTATATAAAGTACAGAATGAGAAGTTCTTGAGGTGGACACCTCGAATGAAGGTTGACCCCATAAAATGGGACATAGCGAAATACTGTGAATATCACCAAGACCATGACCACCTCACGATGACTGCATCCAGCTAAAAAAAGAGATTGAATTCTTGATCCAGAGGGGACAGTTGTGCCGTTTCGTGGCACAAAATAATCAGAACCGAGCTCACCCACCTCTTGCACCTCAGTAGCAAGCTCCACCACACCAACAGCCCATGGGAGAAATTAGGGTGATATAAGGAGGATTTTTCAAAGATGGAGAAACCAACTCAGTCAGGAAGGTCCACATCCAGCGAGCCTGAGCTGAAAATTTTTTTGGAAATACAATCCGTGTCCAAAACACCCTAGTTGAACATGGACATCACATTTCAAATTTAGATTTGGTAGGCTGTTAGCACCCTCATAACGATCTCTTGGTGGTAAAGGCCATCATTGCCAATAGAACTATCCACCGAGTTCTTGTTTACAATAGAACCTCTACCGACATCATCTTCGCCTCAACCTTTGGAAAAATGGATATCATCAAAGACAAGCTCGAACTAGTAAGAATCCACTTGCTTGGATTCTCGGGGAAAAAAGTTCTTTCTCTAGGCTCAATCCAACTCATCTTCATAATAGGTGATCCCCCATGCTAGTTAGTGACAACTGTGCGGTTCCTAATCGTGGATGCCCCTTCAGCATACAATGTTCTATTGGGAAGACTTTCCCATAATGCCATGAGAGTCATCCCCTCGGCTTAGCACCTGGTAATGAAATTCCCAACTGAAAATGGCCTAGGCATGGTCTGAGGAGACCAACGCGTGGCAAGGGAATACTACATAGTGTCTATAAAGAAAAAAGAGGCCGAGAACATGCAATTAGATGAGCTCGACATGAGGAAAAAGCTGGAGACTAGGTCCACACCTTTAAAAGAGTTGGAGCCAGTCCAGCTGGACAAGGATCCAGGGCACCTAGTGTATGTTGGATCAAAATTGCTGGACGAAATCAAACATCTCCTCATTCAGTTTTTGAAAAAAAATATCGAGGTGTTCGTTTGGAAGCAAGAAAACATGCAAGGGATTGACCTATCAGTCATCATGCAAAACTCAGTGTAAATCTGACCTTCAAACCCATAAACCAAAAACGAAAGAGCTTCGCCCCAGACCGCTAGAAAGCCATAAACAAGGAAGTTTCTAAACTCCTCCAAGCCAAGGCCATCATAAAGGTGGACTATCCAACTTGGTTGGCCAATGTGGTCCTTGTGAAAAAGACCAATGACAAATGGTGCCTCTACATCGATTTTGTCGACCTAAATCGTGCATGCCCTAAGGAAAGTTTCCCACTCCCATGTATCGACTTGATTGTGGACACCACGATAGGGCATGAACTACTCAGTTTTATGGATGCCTTCTCAGGGTAAAAAAAAA
>CAUOFW020003058.1:1246750-1276017 GCA_963454935.2 Ilex paraguariensis
AAAAAAAAATCAAAATGGACCCCAATGAGTAAGAGAATACATCACTTGTAACCGAGCAGGGGATATACTACTACCAAGTAATGCCATTCAGAATAAAAAATGTTGGCGCCACCTACCAGCAATTGGTGAATCACATGTTCCAGGGACATATTGGATTATCAATGGAAGTATACATCGATGACATGCTAGTAAAATCGCTAAAGGCAGAACTTTATATTCAACACCTCAAAGAATCCTTCTAGATTTTCAAGAAGCACAAGATGAAACTTAATCTTGCCAAATGTGCCTTTGGGGTCTCTGCTGGGAAATTCTTGGGCTTTATAGTCAACAGCCGAGGTATTAAAGCAAATCAAGAGAAAAATTCGGGCAGTAATTGACATGCATCCGCCCTCAAACACAAGGCAAGTCCAACACCTGACCAGGAGAATAGAAACATCAAACTAGTTTGTCTCCAAATCAAGCGATAAATGCCAACCATTTTTCAAAACCCTGAAAAAGGATTTTCAATGGGACAAACAATATGGGGAAGCATTCAAAACGCTTAAGGAGTACCTCAGTTTGCCCCCATTTTTTGTTCGCCCTCGAGAAGGGGAAGTACTTACCTTATACGTTGTTGACTCAGATTTTCCACAAGCGCAACATTGGTAAGGGAACTCAATAAAGCTCAATAGCCAATCTATTACTCTAGCAGAGCTTTGCAGGGGCGGAAAATAGACACCCAAAGATGGAAAAATTAGTCCTGGCCCTAGAAATAGCAGCAATAAGGCTTAGTCCCTATTTCTAAGCCCATACAATAGAAGTCCCCACAGATTAGCCAATGAAGCAAGTCTTGCATAAGTTAGAGTCGTTAAAGAGATTGGTCAAGTGGGCAATAGAGCTTGGTGAATTTGACATCAGGCACAAGCTCAAAACTACTATCAAAGGGCAAGTATTGGCAGACTTCACCATAGGCCAAGAGACATCCCTATAATTAGCCCAGCTGGTTCCCAACCTCTCGACGTGGAAATTTTTCATAGATGGAGCTGCTAATGCTCAAGGTAGCGGCATTAGCCTAATCCTATCTTCCCTAGATGGAATAGATATAAAATACACCCTCAGATTTAACTTTAAAACCATGAACAATGAAGTTGAATATGAAGCAGTAATCACAAGGTTCAGACTAACTCACTCCATGGAAGCTGAGCAGCTTGTAATACACAGTTGGTGGTAAAGCAAATCAAGGAGGCGTATGAGAGAATGACATTATACTTAAGGAAGGTGCAAGAACTGCTAAAAAAGTTTGTATAGGTTAAGGTTGTGCACATTCCCCAAGTAGAGAATTCTAGAGCTGATGTGCTAGCTAGGCTAGCCACAGCTTCCCAGTAAAATATAGACAGATTCATTCCAGTTGAACATCTAGCCGAGCCATCTGTGAGCTCCAAATCTAAAGAGGTATTCACTGTCTTAACACAATTAACATGGATGGACCCAATCTGTGATTATCTACAAAGTGGAACTCTTCCAGCAGATTCCAAAGAAACAACAAAGCTAAGAGCCAGGTCATTCAGGTTCACCATCCTCTAGGATAACCTGTACAAAAGAGGCTTCTCTTCATCACTCTTAAGGTGTGTCGGGGATGAGGAAACAAATTACATTATAAGGGAAATTCATGAAGGCATCTGTGGAAATCACATCAGAGCTCGAATACTGGTTGGCAAAGCTCTAAGGTAGGGGTACTTCTGGCCCGCAATGCTTAGGGATGAGAAAGAGCTGGTTAAGAAGTGCAAAGTCTACCAGCTACATGAAAATATCCCACACTTTCCACCAGAGCTCTTCACCTTAGTGGTTAGTCCATGGGCATTTTAGTAGTGAGGGTTGGACATACTCAGAACCCTTTTGGCAAGCATTGGAAATTGTAAGTTCATGATAATTGGAGTAGACTACTTCACTAAATGGGCTGAGGTGGAACCTCTTGCAAACATCACAGTACAAAAGATCCAAAAGTTCACATGAAAATCTATAATCTGCAGATTTGGGATCCCAAGGGCACTCGTCTCGAATAACTAGAGGTAGTTTGATAATTCATGGTTCAAAGATTTCTATGGCGAGCTAGGCATAAAAAATTACTTATCGGCACCAGCTTATCCTCAATTAAATGGAGAAAGTGACCATCCGAACCATCAAGATGGCTCTGAAAATCAAGCTCGATGCCTTACAGAGCCGATGGGTGGAACATCTACTAGGGGTACTATAGGCCTATAGAACCACCACTAGAACAGCCACAAATGAAACACCTTTTCCCTTGACTTATGGCACCGAGGCGGTGGCCCTGTTGAAATAGGCATCCCATCCCCGAGAATAGAGCTTGCAAATCCTAAGTAGAACGACGAGTTATTACTCATCAATCTTGATTAGGGGTGTTCAAATTTTTGATTGGCCGTAATTTCTTACCCTACCGGACCCTACCCTACCCTATTGAACGGCTAGCCATAAAAATTGAGTAGGAATGCAGAAGATTTTTTGGTCTTTCGATTAAATCGGGTAGGAATGCGAAATATCCATCAATTTTTACATTCCTACCCTACTTGAAATAATTAATTAATATATATATATTAATATATATATATATATATATAATGCTAACCAGCCTTATCGTCTATTGACTAAGTGAGCGCCTCATTCCACTCCTCTCCTCTTGACTCCATCGACTTTCATCGCTTAAGCCTCTGCCTCCATAGCTCATGCCTTCATCGTTCAATCCTGACCTCCCCAGGTACTCTCTCTCTATCTATCTCTCTCTCTCTCTCTGTCTCTGTGTGGGCGCAATCTGGTGGCCTTCATCGTTTAGACCTTCATCTACAGATCTAATTTTTTTAAGCATCAAGTTAATGAACCTCAAAACCCTTTCTTTCAAGCATCGTTTAGGCATTCTTTATTTTTTTTAAGCATCGTTCAGGCCTTCTCTATTGTTTTAAGCTTTCAAAACTTATCTAGTTAACATCAAACATGAAAAAACCCAAATTTCAAGTCTTAAATCAGAATCCAAAACAACTGGAGCCAGTGCCTATGCTTTGCATTGTACTTGATGGTGTTGCCAGTCCTCATGTGACAGTGTTTACCCGACTTCCTATCTGATTAATTGTGTAGGAAATCAGGTAGGAATACCACACTTGATTGGGTAGGGTAGATCAAGAAAAAATTCTTTTGCAAAGAATCGGGTAGGAAGATTAAAGACTATATTTTATACCCGTAGGGTAGGGTGAACACCCCTAATCTTGATCTCATGGATGAGAAAAGGAACAACGCCCTGCAATGCATCGTTAACTATCAGAGAAAAACAACATGATACTACAATAGAAGGGTCAAACATAGTAGTTTTAAAATGGGGGAAATGGTTTTCAAAAAGCTCCTCCCAGTTGGAAAGGACCCCACATATGGAAAAGCTTGGGCCCAACTGGAAAGACCCATACATTGTGACCAGGATAGTTAGACCAGGGAATTACAAGCTACGGTCCAAGGAAGGAAGAACTCTACCTCACTCATGGAACGTTGATCACCTGAGGAAATTCTACCAATAGCTGAGAAAAACCAAGAATCCTATGTTTAAAATTTTTTGCAATAAATGATAAGTTTCAGGTCAATTTTCATTCTTCAACTCAAGATGAGCTCTTTAGCTTATAATTAAAAAAGAGCTCCTAAGCTCAAAGATGACCTTCTCAACTCATAATTAAAGAAAAGGCTCCTAAGCTCCAAGATGAGCTTCTTAGTTCATAACTAAAGAAGAAGCTCCTAAGCTCGAAGATGAGCTTTTCAGCTCATAAACAAAGATGAGCTTCTCAGCTCATAACTAAAGAAGAGCTCCTAAGCTCAAAGATGAGCTTCTCAACTCATAAACAAAGATGAGCACCTCAGCTCATAGGTTGAAAAAAGCTTCTAAGCTCTAAGATGAGCTTCTAAGCTCGAAGATGAGCTTCCCAACTCATAAGCAAAGAAGAGCTCCGAAGCTTATAACCAAATAAGAGCTCTTAAGATCAAAAATTAACTCGAACCTTTAAAAAGCGAGCTCCTCAGCCCATGAGGATGAGCTCCCAAGCTTAGGGTAACAACATACTTCATAATTTACAAGGATAGAAGTGAGGTAAGACAAACTATTCCCTACACACTGATTGGTGGNATCTCTCTCTCTCTCTCTGTCTCTGTGTGGGCGCAATCTGGTGGCCTTCATCGTTTAGACCTTCATCTACAGATCTAATTTTTTTAAGCATCAAGTTAATGAACCTCAAAACCCTTTCTTTCAAGCATCGTTTAGGCATTCTTTATTTTTTTTAAGCATCGTTCAGGCCTTCTCTATTGTTTTAAGCTTTCAAAACTTATCTAGTTAACATCAAACATGAAAAAACCCAAATTTCAAGTCTTAAATCAGAATCCAAAACAACTGGAGCCAGTGCCTATGCTTTGCATTGTACTTGATGGTGTTGCCAGTCCTCATGTGACAGTGTTTACCCGACTTCCTATCTGATTAATTGTGTAGGAAATCAGGTAGGAATACCACACTTGATTGGGTAGGGTAGATCAAGAAAAAATTCTTTTGCAAAGAATCGGGTAGGAAGATTAAAGACTATATTTTATACCCGTAGGGTAGGGTGAACACCCCTAATCTTGATCTCATGGATGAGAAAAGGAACAACGCCCTGCAATGCATCGTTAACTATCAGAGAAAAACAACATGATACTACAATAGAAGGGTCAAACATAGTAGTTTTAAAATGGGGGAAATGGTTTTCAAAAAGCTCCTCCCAGTTGGAAAGGACCCCACATATGGAAAAGCTTGGGCCCAACTGGAAAGACCCATACATTGTGACCAGGATAGTTAGACCAAGGAATTACAAGCTACGGTCCAAGGAAGGAAGAACTCTACCTCACTCATGGAACGTTGATCACCTGAGGAAATTCTACCAATAGCTGAGAAAAACCAAGAATCCTATGTTTAAAATTTTTTGCAATAAATGATAAGTTTCAAGTCAATTTTCATTCTTCAACTCAAGATGAGCTCTTTAGCTTATAATTAAAAAAGAGCTCCTAAGCTCAAAGATGACCTTCTCAACTCATAATTAAAGAAAAGGCTCCTAAGCTCCAAGATGAGCTTCTTAGTTCATAACTAAAGAAGAAGCTCCTAAGCTCGAAGATGAGCTTTTCAGCTCATAAACAAAGATGAGCTTCTCAGCTCATAACTAAAGAAGAGCTCCTAAGCTCAAAGATGAGCTTCTCAACTCATAAACAAAGATGAGCACCTCAGCTCATAGGTTGAAAAAAGCTTCTAAGCTCTAAGATGAGCTTCTAAGCTCGAAGATGAGCTTCCCAACTCATAAGCAAAGAAGAGCTCCGAAGCTTATAACCAAATAAGAGCTCTTAAGATCAAAAATTAACTCGAACCTTTAAAAAGCGAGCTCCTCAGCCCATGAGGATGAGCTCCCAAGCTTAGGGTAACAACATACTTCATAATTTACAAGGATAGAAGTGAGGTAAGACAAACTATTCCCTACACACTGATTGGTGGAACGGACATACCTCACACTTGAGTATTTTTTAGCAAACAAAGTTGCTTCCAGAAGATCAAAACACTCCACGAAGCAAGGGGGCGAAGGAGGAAAGGAAGAGAAATTAATTAAGAGCAAGATGTGTAAAAGTTCTTTTCTCATTCAAGTTTCCTTTTTCAAAAATTACAAAGAAAATAGATGGGAAGGCCTAAGTATCTACTACGGGACCCGCTGCCTCTTTAGTATCCCAAGGGAGCTCAAAAATAGTTGTACTCTCCTCCCCCATTGGTAGAACAGGAATAGGTGGAAGGTCAGCTGAAACAAGGGGATCTTTAGATAGGGCAGAAGTTGAAGCCTCGACCTCAACGATGGTAACTGGGGGCAGAACAGTCTTTGGGATTTCCACCTCTGCTAAAGCAACCACCTCAGGAGAAGTTGGCAGAGGAAGAACAGACTCAGGAGCTTTAACCTCAGCCTCTATAGGGATGCTTGGAAGAGGAGTAACCTCGGAGCCTCGACCTTAGTCATATTCTCCTTAGCCTCTGCAGCTAATCCTTCCTCCTCCTCACCCAACAGAGGTTCAAAGTCAAAGTCCAGCTTCAGATACTTGTCCATAGCTTGCACTTGAAAGGCAAAATAGCCCTTGGCCCAGGCTGTGGCACACTCTTCTTCAAGCTCGGCAACCCTAGAGTCCATCTCAAGAACCTTAGCCTTCTCATCCTCGACCTCCCTCATACAGACAACGTTGACTTCAGCAAGCTCCTTATAGTCGCTCTTCACCGCTTGAACAACTTTACAAGCCTAAAAAATGTCCTTTCGTGCTTGAACCAGTCCATTTGTTTTGAGCTTGACCTCGTCACTCTTCTTCTTAACCTCTATCTGAAGGACCTTATTTGTAGAGCTCAGGCCCTATATCTGAGCCTTTAAATCTTGCACTTGAGCTCTCAGGTCATCATTAACGAAGGATTGTTTGACAACTTTAAGCTTAGAGGCCTTCAAGGACTTTTGGGTCACCCCTACAGCCTTCTCTGAGGCTTAAACCCTTCCTACTAGGGCTCCCAGACAAGACCTAAAGTCAGTAGTCTTAAGGTAGAAGTTTGACCCCAGATTGAAAGCGTATAACCAGAAGCTTGTTAAGGTTGCTCCGTAAAGAGCAGTGGCTGCTGAGGTGGACAAAGGCATCGAGGAGGCCTCTTGAATATCAACCTTAGGGATAACGGACAGGAAAATGTTGTCAGCTAAGTTCACATCCCTAATAAGGGAACCCCCATCTTGGGTAACTCGACTTGGGGAGACCCCAGCTATGCCGGGGACTAGCTGGGAGGAGAACTCGTCAGTTGGCTTCAAAGGGAAATGACCTCTTAGAGATGGGGCCAATAGTTCTAGGAACCTGATCGCCTCTAATGGTGGAAGAGAAGTCTTGGTGCCCTTCGCAGGAGGCTTCTTAGGCCTAAAAGAAGCTGTAGAAACCTCAACTAGAGACTTAGGGGCAGGCGTCCAGGTCAGGCTCATCACTGACCTCCACCTTCTTTTTCCCTGCCGCTTTCTTATCCCTCATTTTGGTCAACCTGGCCTTCACCGTGGTAGCATCCAAGGCCATGGAGCTTTAACCTAAAAAAAATGAAGAAGAAAAGAGAATATTAAGCATAAAAAATAAAGAAAGAGAGAAAGAGGAGAGAAAGGAGTATACGACAGAGGTATTATCAATAGTTTCCTCCCCACCAAGAATGGTTAGTGGTATAGGGGTCTCAAGTATCACCTTAGGAGAGCTGAATCTGTACTGAGTAAGTACTGAATGCGTGAGAAGTCTTGAATAATTTTTAGCTGGGTAATCCTTAAGACCTAACAACAGTATTCTCTCGTCTGCATCAAGCTCGAGACGGATATTTGGAACAATAAAGAAAATGAGGTCAACAAGTGGAACATAGAAACCAAAGAATGGTTCAGACCAGATCACCTCAGCAAGGACTTGCCCAAATTGTTAGGGCTTGACTAAGTTCGAGGCACAGGAAGAGTGTCAGGTGCATCCCTTGGGTTAAACTCCTATTCTTTCCCAGACATGAAAAAGAAGAGTTTTTTCTAACCGTTATGGGAGCTCGGGAGGTCAGTGATCAGAGATCAGGTCTTCACCCGTGTAAAATATAAAGAAAATCATCGGTGTGAGAAAATTTAACATTGAAGAAGTGCATAAGCTAGGGAACCGAAGGGACACCTAGCTCATTCTTCTTAAAAAAGACCAAAAGACCCACCAAAATGCCCTAGAAATTGGGAGAAAATTGGGTTGTTGAAATGTTGAAGGATAGACTTGCGAAAAGGGTGCATAGGAAATTTGAGACCATTCTCAAAAGAACAACAAAGAAATAGGTCTTCACGGGTAGCACGGTGTCATACTGGATGTCCACATGGGGAGATTAATAATGCATGCCCTTGTGGAAGCCAAACCTCACAGAGAGAAAGCTCAGGAAGGGGGGTAACATTGCTGAACCCCACGAGATCTGAAGCCCATGGCTGGACCTCAACTTCCCCAGCACTACCAGAGGTCCCAGCTTCACCTTTCTTAGATCTTATTTTTCAAGATTTCTTAGACCTCAGGACTAGGCCTGGTAGGGGCAAAGGAACCTCAGCAGCTTGAGCATCAACTCAATGGAAGTTGTCTATCTCATTGCCCATGTCCCCTAGGTTGTCTACCTTATCATGGTCCTCAGACCACCTCCTACGATGAGGTCGAACCTCAAACTCTAGAGATCTGTCACCCAAGGCAAGAGAGACAAACGAAGTGGTAGCTTTAAAAGAAGCAGACATAAGGGAACAAGAAAAAGGAAAGCCAAAAGAGGTGTATAGGAAGGGAATGTTCGAGAAACAATCCTTAAGAGCTCGAGGGTCAAGACTCCAATGGCCAAAGAGAAAGAACCTAGCAGTAGTGTAAGAGTCTAAGAAGAGGGGAAGAAGGGACAAAAAATGCCCCTAACTCCTGAAATAGCAGAAATGAAAGGTCCAAAAACAACCACCTTGAATTCGTAGGATCTAGGGCAAGCAAAAACCCTAGTAGAAAAAGAGGAAAAGTAAGGCAGAGGATGTACCTAATTGAGGATGGTCAGCAATCAACAACCCGAGGAGGATACAAGGAATGAGTAGAGCAAGCTTCCAGATGACTTCTAAAAATAACTCTGAGCACTTACCAGGATAACCAAGATAGCTAGGAGAAAGAATAGGGTGGAATCGCAAGAATGTAGAAAGGAAGAAGAAGGGTTATTAGGAAAGGTGCTAGGAGGATTCGAAATGATGGTCAAAGGTAGTTTAATGTGTGAAAGCATTTAAGGCATGTGTACGAATAGACATGTGGAACACATGTCATGAATGTGCATGAGAAACAAGGTAGAAATGACTCCTCGCACGCTTGCAACGTTGAAAAAGCTTGGGAAACATCTTGTCATACGAACCCCAAGAACAAACCGAGCTGATCTCCTCAAGCATGGCAGGTCAACTGTCAAAATGAGCTGACCTCGCCAAACATGGCGCAGGTCATCCCTAATCCACGTTAGGCTAAGCCTACTTGGCTGGGGGCTAGGGGCAACTGATGATACTTGAAATTTTGCCAAGGTTGAGCTCGGTCCCTTTGCTCGATTATCTAAATTTGAGTCATGCAACTCATTACCAACAAATAGAGGCGCTCAGGTCAGCACCCACCCCAGCAAATAATACCCTCATGGGAATAGCAAGGGTGACAGCTAGCACCCACCAAAATACTACGCATAAACTGCAACGGCCCTGCGTGTTGCCAAGAGAACTGTAAACGCCACAACACTATCCAAGATAATTGCATAACAAACATTTCTATTACAAAGAAGAGGTAAGATCAAGCCAAGAAATTAGTTAAGGCCCTAGAAGACTATAAATAAGAGGCATATCCCCCACAATAAAATACAAGCAATTAAGCCTAAACAAATATTCTGTGTAATCCCCTCCTTTAGAAAAAAAATATTTTTGAGGAACAAGAGACTCCCTTAAGAGTGGATTAGTCGAGCTCCTGAGCTGGTGAACCACTATAAATATTTTGTTTGTGATTCTTAATCATCTAATCAAAGAGCCTAAGAGCTTAGAATGGGTCTTCCAGTGATTCTCTAATCCCTATCAAGCATAACTCTATTCAATTGCACCCCACACACCATCAAACACCACACAAAACTAACCAACCAATAGAGGCACAATCACACACATAGAGAATTGCCAAAACCTTTAATTTTCCAGTGTACCAAAAAAAAGGAAGAATTGTTTATGGACCACCGTAGATTTAGGTCGTAGGATATGGAGGAATCGATCTCGACAGAGGAGATGGTAGGTTCCTATTCAAAATTTAGATTACCTGGATGAGTGAAAAGGGATAGAAGATTGAGGTTCTTCAACTTCTTGTGAGGCCTTCCTTCATTGGCTATTGGGGGGGATAATCAACTTTTTGGTTACTTCCTTCATTGGACTGATACCTTATAGGCTTACAACACTACTTACAAGACCATTCTTGGTATGTCTCCCTATAGGTTAGTATATAAAAATGCCTTTCACTTGTCAGTGGAGATGGAGCACAGGGCATATTGGGCCATAAAGATTTTGAATTTTAGTCTAGGCATAGTTGGGAGTTGTAGGAAGTTATAGATTAGTGAGTTGGAAGAGATCCGTAAGGATGCAAACAAGAGCTCTAGAATTCAAAAAGAAAGGGCTAAATTTTTTCATGACAAATCCATTGTAAAAAACACATTCGAGATTGGTCAAAAATTGCCCTTGTATAATTCCTGCCTCTCCATTTTCTAAGGGAAACATCAATCTCGATGGGATGGCCCCTACATTGTCAAGGTGGCCTACCCACATGGAGCCGTGGACACAGAAAACCCGGAGGATGGCAAAAAATTCAAGGTCAATGACCAAGGATTTAAACCATTATTTGAGGGTTTTGAACTCTAGGAAGTTGAGGAGGAATTGGTTGATCTGGTATACCCACATCTTGTCGAGGAGTAGTCTTTTAGTAAATGTTGGCATACGGTTGTTTTTCTTATTACTTTATTTTACTAGTTAAACTGTTGAATTACCTTTTATTGTACAAATTTTTTTCAGTTGTTTTTGCAACTAGTGGTGTTTTTGTAAACAACTCAGTGCGAGGTTTTTTCTTACCCTTCTTGTTTTTAAATTTACCTCATCGTATTGCATATCCTTTTTGTTGAATTAAGGGCAATGCTTAGTTCAAGTTAGGGGGTGAGGTGCACCATTTGCATGTTTCACCATTTTGTTGATAAATTGAAAAAAAAAATTGATGAAATTTAAAGTTTGTTTTTTTGTGAAAAAATATCCAATGTTGAACTATATTTTTCCTCCTAACTGTTATGAGACTTGTGTTTGCTTGACCTAGATCTTGAACTTGTAACATATGGGTGCACCATAGAAGTTTATCCTATGTTTAAGATTCACATGCGTGTCTTCATTCAAACTCAACCAAAAGTGCACTATGAAGTGTAATTTTTGCAATTTACCAAAGTAGATTCACATCTTATAGAGCTTGACATAAATAGTGGAGATGAATGAAGTACCTTTGTGAGCTATTGTGCCATTCCTTATTAGAGGGTTAACCTACATGTACTCAAAAGAAAAAAAATTCAAATTTGATTTTGTTCAATAATCTTATTGTTCTTGTTTTGGTTAGTGTGCAAAGTGATAGTTAATTGACTTAATCTAAAATGCATAGTAGTTCTTGGCCATGAATCTTTGAGAAATGATTTTAGGCCTTCTTTGATCAACTTTGAGCCTTAGCCTTTCTGTTCAAAATATTGTCTCTAGTCACCGTAATTGAGCTGTGAATGAAAAAAAAAATTTGTTTCCTTATCCACATTTTTGACCAAGCCATGTTTAATATGTTTATCCTACGTTGGTTATTCGAGATGAACAATGCTTATATTGAAGAAGGGAGGATATGATGGTGGGGAATGAAACAAAGGGATGATGAATGCATGAATTGAAAAAAAAAAAGGAAGGCAAAAGCAAAAAGAAAAGAAATAAAAGAAAAAGAGAAAAAAAATGAATTGAAATGAATATGGATAGATAAAACAAAGAGAAAAGGAAAACAAATGATGCACCAAAAAGATGAATTGTGATTATAACGTCATATTCTCAACATAATTCACTTTTGAACTCCTTTTCCCTTCGTTTCACTTAGCCCTAACCCCAAGGCCACATTATTACTGAAATTAGTCATTTTTTATCTTGAGGATGCATGTTCTATAGGGAAAGAGAATTCAATTGCATTGTCTTAAATTGCCCTAACATTCCATTCATGAGATTATATCAAGGTCGTTTCAATTTATGAATGTGNGGAGTAGTCTTTTAGTAAATGTTGGCATACGGTTGTTTTTCTTATTACTTTATTTTACTAGTTAAACTGTTGAATTACCTTTTATTGTACAAATTTTTTTCAGTTGTTTTTGCAACTAGTGGTGTTTTTGTAAACAACTCAGTGCGAGGTTTTTTCTTACCCTTCTTGTTTTTAAATTTACCTCATCGTATTGCATATCCTTTTTGTTGAATTAAGGGCAATGCTTAGTTCAAGTTAGGGGGTGAGGTGCACCATTTGCATGTTTCACCATTTTGTTGATAAATTGAAAAAAAAAATTGATGAAATTTAAAGTTTGTTTTTTTGTGAAAAAATATCCAATGTTGAACTATATTTTTCCTCCTAACTGTTATGAGACTTGTGTTTGCTTGACCTAGATCTTGAACTTGTAACATATGGGTGCACCATAGAAGTTTATCCTATGTTTAAGATTCACATGCGTGTCTTCATTCAAACTCAACCAAAAGTGCACTATGAAGTGTAATTTTTGCAATTTACCAAAGTAGATTCACATCTTATAGAGCTTGACATAAATAGTGGAGATGAATGAAGTACCTTTGTGAGCTATTGTGCCATTCCTTATTAGAGGGTTAACCTACATGTACTCAAAAGAAAAAAAATTCAAATTTGATTTTGTTCAATAATCTTATTGTTCTTGTTTTGGTTAGTGTGCAAAGTGATAGTTAATTGACTTAATCTAAAATGCATAGTAGTTCTTGGCCATGAATCTTTGAGAAATGATTTTAGGCCTTCTTTGATCAACTTTGAGCCTTAGCCTTTCTGTTCAAAATATTGTCTCTAGTCACCGTAATTGAGCTGTGAATGAAAAAAAAAATTTGTTTCCTTATCCACATTTTTGACCAAGCCATGTTTAATATGTTTATCCTACGTTGGTTATTCGAGATGAACAATGCTTATATTGAAGAAGGGAGGATATGATGGTGGGGAATGAAACAAAGGGATGATGAATGCATGAATTGAAAAAAAAAAAGGAAGGCAAAAGCAAAAAGAAAAGAAATAAAAGAAAAAGAGAAAAAAAATGAATTGAAATGAATATGGATAGATAAAACAAAGAGAAAAGGAAAACAAATGATGCACCAAAAAGATGAATTGTGATTATAACGTCATATTCTCAACATAATTCACTTTTGAACTCCTTTTCCCTTCGTTTCACTTAGCCCTAACCCCAAGGCCACATTATTACTGAAATTAGTCATTTTTTATCTTGAGGATGCATGTTCTATAGGGAAAGAGAATTCAATTGCATTGTCTTAAATTGCCCTAACATTCCATTCATGAGATTATATCAAGGTCGTTTCAATTTATGAATGTGCACTTCAATTTTGGATTATATGTGAGCTCTATTTCGTTTTTGAATACAAGATTCTATCTCACGTGTAAACATTGAGAGAAAGTCACCATAACCTTAGAGTGATTCACTTTGAGGGGAAACCCGTAACGAGAATTGCATCGAAGCTGAGTTTGGATCGTCAAAATGGATGTGGATTTTTTTGGAGTAAATTGCTTAAATGGAATGCTCATTTCACACACAGATGAGTCTTGAAGGGAGATGTGTAGGTGAGTACTTTTGAATAGCACTTAAGTCTATGGTGTGATTCATAAGTAACTAGTTCGGGTGAAAGCAAAAAATTATGTTCAAGACACCCTAGCGCTAGTTAGGATGAGGAACTATGTTTCAAATGTTAAATGTGAAAAAAAATAGTAATTACAGAAAAGATAAGTTTGTAGGTAGCTTCATTGTAGACCTTCACGAGAAAAAACTAGTTTGCTAGGGATCACCTAATGGTTAAAAAATATAGAGTAGGATAGGAAGAAATTGTGAATATCATAGATCTTATTTTGAGCTTGATTGATGATTTTCATTTTGTTAGACTTAGAATTCCATTACATATGTTTTGAAGTCATCAAGAATTAAATCGCATTGCAATTTTGCAAATGAATTCGGGCAAAGTTGGACAGTTTTGATTAGCAAGCAGGTTGTTAGAGTTGTATAGAGTTAAATAAGTTAGATAAAGTGGATAGGAGTGAAAAGGGGCAAAAAATAATTTTTTTTACAAAATTATAGGCAAGTACCGCTACCTAGGGGGCAAAACACTCAGCTACTGGTACCTTCTTAACGTGGTACCAGTACCTCATGCCTTGATTAGTTCAAAACGAGGGTTTTTTTTGAGAATTCGAAGAGTTTTTCAAAAAAAAATCCCATTATAAAACCCTCACCTTCTCAAAAGGAAAAGATAGAAACCGTTTCCTATGCCTTGTGCTTTAAGTAGTATTAAGCTCTAATCATGTGAGAATGGTTTCTAGGAAGATCTTTTCTCTTTCTCACTCCTTTAGTGACTTTCATGAGTTCTCTCTCTTCGCTTGGGTCTTTTTAATGGCCATGATTTCTCTTGCTATTTCAAAGATAGCCAAGATTGATTGGGGAGGGATACCTCGTTTTCTTACACCAGGTGTCTCTTCTTCCAAGAAATCTAAGAAAGAAAAAGAGAAAAAGGAGGATGAGGAATATGAGAAGAAGAAAAAGAGGAAGAGGACCGGGCTTAAACCTGATGAAAATGATGCCCTTTCCCTATTGAAGAATGAATGGCCTGAGGATCCCGAGGAGATGGAGGAGCACTGTTTGAAGGTTTTGGCTTGGCTCATGGTTGCCAAGGATTTGGAGTCAGATAAGGAAGACTCAGTGTCTAAGGCTACTTGGTCTCATACTGAGAGGCCGGAGTATGCTGGCACAAGTATCTACCATCCCATTACCTTCTTTGACTCTGATGATAAGGCGGCTAGTTGATGATAGTTGTTTGGATTTGGAGTCTAAATCTAGTCTAGTAGTGTTGCAAAGGTATAATAGAAACATCTTTAGGAGAATAGGTCATTTTGTGTTCTTTGTACTAAATGACAATGTTATGAATGAAAGAACAAAATTTTTTGTTTAACTTTGCCCCGAACTCATTGGCTAAATTACTATTTGATTTAAGTATTTTGAATTAGCCTATGTAATGATTAACATGAATGGAAGTGTCATTATTGTTTTATATTTATCTTGTTGAATAAGATTTTCTAGGGACTAGCAAAACTCAAGTTGGGGGTGTGATGAGTGCGTAATATTGCACATTTAATGGTCTCATTACATTCATTTTAGCTTGTTTTTGCAATGGATTATTGGCCGTAAGTTTAAATGGGAGATTAATGGAGAAATGTAAGATTGTAAGTGATCAGATTGTAAATACAAGATTTTAATCACATTGCAATGTGTTGGGGACAATGGGCAAGAAAGGAACTCAAGAAAGAAGGGCTCCGGAGTGTGGAATGTAGACAAGTCAAAGAAAGTAGAGAAGTAATGGTACCTTATCACTTGGTACCAGTACCTGAGTCCACTAGAAGATAGGTATTGGTACCTGGGACTATACCTGAGCCTCATAAAAAAATTGAAGAAATAAAGGAGGTACTAGTATGTTTATCACTTGGCACCGGTACCTCATCACTTGTACTGGTACCTAAAGTCCAGAATTCCCAAATCACTTCTCCATGATCCAATTAGCTACAAGGGCCCTACTTAAGATTTCTAATTCATGCTTTGACTTTGCCAACACTCCATGATTCCCTGACCTGTACATTCGGCCTGTAAGCATGAGGGATAATGATGAGATAAGAGGAGGCATGTGGTTAGAAAGGGCTAGGACGCTATATCTTGGCTGACGTTGGTAAGATTTTTGGACAATCTCTCTCCATGAAAGCTTTCTCAGCACACTTTAGAGGAGCAAGAAGGGGTTGGATGAGATTATTGAAGATTATTCACCATCACATTCAGCTTTAGAGAGAGAAGCTCCAAGAAAGAAGATAGCCTTAGAGAGAGAAAGTTTGGGCTTTTACATTTTTCTTGCTCATTTTCATCCTTGTAAGTTTCTAAAGCTTGTAATCTTCATTTCTAAACTTGATACAACTTCCTTTTCCAAGTATGAATGTATTTTGTTAGAGTTTTTCCACAACAAATGTTTTGGGGTAACTCCATTTTCAATATTTGAGCTTTTAAGCCTTAAGTTCTATGTTCTTGGTATTGGATTAAAGCTTCAAGTTTGTTTATCTTTTTCTTTGGTTAATTTAAGTTAGCAATTATTTCTTTGCAATATTTTCTATGTTCTTTACCTCTTTCATTTCATCTATGGCTAGTTAGAACATTGGTTGGCGAAATCCAAGGAAGGATTTCCATCCGGGGTGTGAAAAATCAATCCTCACACACATTGCCTTGTTGTGTAGTGAGTTGAATTTGACTAGGTAGATTGCAATATAAATTTGTACACATTTGATGCACCGTAGACTTGTCACGGGGCATGCTTATCATCCCTTCAAGCTTATACGAATTAATCTTCTTACGAATCAATTTGACACCAATACGCACATTTGGTAACTCTTGATTTCTGATTCCTATCTTGTGATTGAACAAAAACACTTTTGATTTGAACTGAGTTATAAATGAGATTGATAAACCATACCCGGTGGAAAGAATTTCAAGAATTAGCCAACCCCTTTCATTTATAGATTTTTAACCCCGAATCTCACGATTCACCAACATTTCACCAACATTTTGAAAGAACAAATTTTCATTTTTATCTTCAAAATCAATTTCAAAACACTTGGTCTTGACCTTCCCTAAGGAGACGACCTCAGAACTTTTTTGAGTTAATGCATGACACATAAGCCTCCCTATGCTTGGGGAGCAACTTTTGTATTACCATAATTTGAGGGTACACCAATTTTGGAAGTCACGTAAATTCCAACATAATCCTGAAACAACACCCACCGTTGAGGTAGGAAAGTTAGACATAAGAGAAAGTAATCAAGCATGGTATATTCATCCTTCGCTATGCAAAAGAAATATGAAGATTCAGCCTTAATTTGGAAAATTTTGATATCTCTACTTTAGAAATTTTAGGCTAATGTCACTATCATTGAGATAATACAAGATGTGGAGAGTTTGATAATAGAATACCTAGTTGGGTCTTTATTAACTTATGAGATTGATGAGCATAATTTTAACTTAACTTTGCATTTAATTACTTAGAATTAGTCAAAGTTATGAATAATGTGAAAATTTTGATGTTGTAGGTAATTATAGCGTAAATGACGGCTTTTGGAACCCTGCAACTAAGTATGAATGTGTGGTGAATAGATGGACACATTAGATGAGGATTGGGAGGCTTGGAAGGTGAAGAATTCAATAAAAATGTATTTGGAAGAAAACCTTCCAGAAGGTTTTGTCCACTGGAATTGAAAGGTTTTGACATAGTATCTATATCTTCCCCATTTTTGAGCATGATCCACTTTGAATCTGAACAAGATGCAAAACATGAAAATTTTAGATCTGGATGTCCTTTGTATTGTGTCAACATTTGCGCTCAATCCAATGGTTGTATCACAAGTTATGACAATTCTACGAAAATTGGTTCTGAGCTGTCACCTTCTGGAAGGTTTAGCTTACTGGAATAAACCTGCCAGAAGGTTTGCATCGACCTTCTGGAAGGTTTTATCAAGAATGCCCGAAAAGCTTGCAACTTATGCTCCACTTGCTTAAGGGTCCCACTATTGATTCTCTCACTTGTCCCCTGACATCTCTTACATATATACACGCCTTCTACACCCTAGTTGAAGACTTTGGAGGCAATGACATTAATGAGGATGGGGGAGAAGGGGGCAGCCATGATGGGTGTAGGCTAAGTTCTTCCTAGCTTGTCCAATGCATCAAATCACCTTCCATTGATGGAAGGTTTGCTGTCACAGGCTAGGGGAGCCTCATGGATGCAATTTGAAGTCTCTCACACACCATACATTCAGCATTCACATAAGCTAGAAAGGAGCAGGCTACCTAAGCTTAGAAAGCTTAAGGAGGAAGAAGATGAATAGTAGATAGAGAAGTTGATATTTTTTCATTTTCTTCCATCCTTTCACTTGTAGTTTATTGTAAGACTTGTGTAAACTTCATTTAATATCTTTAATGTCATGTATTTCAAGTGTTTTGCAAGTTTAAATACACCATTTACATTCTACCATTGTTGTATGGATTTTCCCTCTTTTCAAGCTTTTAAAATGGGTTTTGAATATTTTTCTTCACAGTTTAAGATTTCTTGCATTAAGTTGAGTTCTAATCTTCATTTCTCCATTATGTCTCTTTACTTTATGCATGTCTTTCCTTTTATTATGAGTAGTTAGATTTTTAGTTGGCTAATCCAAGGGAGATTTCCTCTTGGGTGTACTACTTCAACTCATTTTTATTCCTCCTCATAGTGTACATTGATTCGATTTGACTAGGTTAAGTGTGGACATGATTGTGAGTTCTTCATACACCGTAGGCATTGTCATGAGATATGTTTGAATCCTCACCTCCATTTTGGTCATGCGCTTCCTACGAATCAATCGAACATCTAGACACCATTGGAGGAAGGTCTTGAGTTGATTTGACATTCCCATTGGAATGACCTCTTTAGATTAACCAACACTTGTTTTCATTATATTTCTATAACAAAATCTCCACTCACCAAAACACCAACTATAAGATTTTGCACTCTTCCTTTTTCACAAAAATCACCTTCACACAATTCCCTTCCTTCCCTCAGGAGACGACTTTGGAATACTCATTCCAAGTAAAACACGAAGGACTAGATTCTTCCTCAGGTGCAAGACCCGATAATTTTGGATACGCACTCCTGTTGGTATTGAGTTCATAAAGTGTGTTGGTGTACACACAATCATTAGTGAAAATCCATAGATTCCACGTCGGTTAGGTGACCGTTAGTGGAAATCCATAAATAATTACCCAAGAAAGACAAGATTTTTATAAAATAGTCATTGGATATCAAACATCAATGACGGGGGCTTGAAATGCCCGGATGCATATGCATGGCATGAATTGTGTTGTGGGGGCCAGTGGGGCTCGGTTTGCATTGCATGAGTGAGTTTCCATCTCACAGAAAGGCATGAAATTGCAGCATTCATTTATGAAAAGTATGTGTTTGAATAGATGCTTGATATGATGATTTGTATGTGACATTTTATATGCATTTAGGTTAAAGAATGGTCTCCTTAAGAGATACCCTATTGAGCGTGGCTAACCCTTTATAAGAATACATTTCAGGTGTTGAACAGACTCCAGCTGACAGCCCTCACTTGGGCCCGTATTGACGATAGAGCCTGCTTGTGGCTCTAAAATTTTGAATTGAAGACCTTGTATAAATATTATATTTGGCCTTGTAAATTTTATAATACAAAAATTGTATTTTGATAAAGGCTTGTAAGGGTACTTTAAATTTGGACGTGTAATCTCATTATGAATGGATGTTGTACGAGTTTGTTGGGTTAAAAGTTGAAATATGGAAAATTTGGAAAATCTGGACCCATGTACCGATACCTCACAGGTACCCGACATCTAGATGGCTCAAGTACTAATACTTATGTTCACAAGTATCGGTACCATGCTGTCCGTGGGCCCAGATACTGGTATCAAGAATTACAGGTACCAGTACCTGGCTTCTAGATGGCTCAAGTATCGGTACCTCATCCCAAAATTTTTGAATTTTTATGCTCCCGGACTTTCATATCTTGAGTTCTTTTCTTCATATGATATGAATGGTTAAATTTTAAGTCCTAGACTTTGGGATGTAGACTTTGGAATAGTCGTATGAATAATGTATGCACAAGTTATGTATTGGGTAGAGTTCCCGTACAAAGGAGGAAATATGTCGAGGCATAACAAGAAGGGCTAGATTCTCCCTCGGGTGCAAGACCCGATTTATTCGGTCACATATTTTCTGGTGGTGTAATGAGTCCATAAAATTGTGTGGCAAAAATGGAGCTAAAGGTGGGATGTTCTCAAGATCCGTTAATGATTTGGTAGCCCGTTGGTAAAAGTCCATAAATTACCTACCCCTAAAGACAAGATAATAATTGAAGTGGACATTGGGTGTGTATAGCTCAATGGTGGGGGCTTGGAATTGCTCAGTTCATGACATGACATTACATCATGGGTATGCATGGGAACCCATGAGTGGGTTCGGAGTTGAACATGCATTCATGAAGCATCATTCGTGGCTCGGTATGTTTAACAATATTCTTTTATGTTACTTGTTGCATATATATGATTTGTTGAGTTGTATGTACATCATATCATATGCATTTGGTTTGAGAGGTATTCTCTATAGAGATATTCTACTAGGCTTAGGCTCACCCTGTTGTGGAAATATTTTTCAGGTACTACACATGCTTCCATAGATGGCCCTCCCATGAATCCACTTTGATGACAGAGTTGGAGCTCGAGCTCT
The DNA here is from genome assembly GCA_963454935.2 of Ilex paraguariensis. Taxonomy (NCBI): domain Eukaryota; kingdom Viridiplantae; phylum Streptophyta; class Magnoliopsida; order Aquifoliales; family Aquifoliaceae; genus Ilex; species Ilex paraguariensis. The sequence goes on from CAUOFW020003058.1 coordinate 1,266,967, forward strand.
TATCTTGGATGTATAGATGTTAGGTCCCCATTGTAAAAATTGATAGCCTTATAGTATTTTGGATCCTACAAAATTTTACTGACTTTTATAAAGGCTTGTATATGGGGACTTATTGTAAACTCTTCTTTTGTTTATTAAATGAATGGTTTACATTTGAACATGTTATTGTTGTCTAATGCATGGATTTGATTACATGTGTATGTTGGACCTTGGAAGGTCAATAGAAATTGTTATCAACTTAGGTTGTGTTTTGGGTGGAGCTCCACGTACAAATGAGACTCTACCAGAAATTTCGTTAGGATTGGTCCACCAGGACCATGGCCTTAGGATAATTAATGAGGCTTAATGGGCATTAAGGATCCCTAGGTTTTGGTGTGTCACAAATCCTCCTGCTTCTCCTCCAATAGTGGTGCTAGTGCGTCTCAAAGTTAGGGATTCCTCTTTTATCTCTGGTTCGTCTGTTTTGAATTGTATTCTCTGTTATATTCTTATGACTTAGTTATTTTTTAGTTTTGGACCTAAGCATGAAATTAAATATATTTTGAGTTAATTGGTGGTGCAATTAATTTTATTGTTGCTTTTGTCTAATTTTCGTTCTTTGACTTGGGCAGAACATGAGTTGCAAACTTATAGGTCAAGTCTCATGACCAAGGATGTCAAGCTATTCTTGTCATATCTATCGTGGTTGAATTTTAAACATGACCCTTGAAAGAAAACAATTTACATGTACCGTTATAGGTGTCAACTGACATATATGTATTTATTGGGATAAAAATGTATCATCAAATTTATTGAAACCTTTTTAACACACTACAATAAATTCAATGAGAGAAGTGGATTAAAAAGAATTTCAAATGTCATTTGAATTCAAAACAAAAAATGAAATTTTATTACATTATCTAAAAATATTTACTCTCTAATAATATATAATTTGTTTGTGTTTGCTCGATGGAGACCAGCTTATCGTATGGATCTTATTGGTGGATTCTTTGATTCATGAATTGATGTATATTTTGTGCTTGTGAATGATCAATTCCATATATTGGTGTAACTAGTAGAGTCAATTTTCTAATTTACCCCTAAACATTTATATAGAGTCTATTTTGTAACTAGTAATTGTAATCATAAGCAATGGAACAACATCAAAAATGACTTCTGACCGTTAGTCTTAGTTTTTTTGCCCCTTCCATTCCTCATGCTCGATTTCCACATTTTTAAAGATTGGTTTGTATATGTTTACATATTGGTGGACACTTTGTACGTTTTGGTTTGATTGTTGAATTGGGTTTTTTTGGAGATTGGAAGGTGTTTGGGAGGACAACCAAGGACCATGATAACACAAATTCCTCTAAAAGTTTCAAATAATCCTTTGCATTACGATGTCAAAAAACCCTATAGAAAATCACCCATCAAAACCCATCTTGGTAAGGTTTGTAAGCCTGAAAAGGTATAACATTTTTGTTATTTAGTTGAATCGATTGAATGAAAGCTAGGCTTTCTATTTCACAATTATTCGGTTATTTTTCGTTGATAGAGATATGCATGTATATATGTATTTATCTTGCTGTGTAGATGGAAAAGCAATCTCCAACACAGTTGACATTTTTTTTCCTATGACGCTAATTTTTGTGTGACCATGTTTCATATTTTTAAGATTAAATAATTGGGATTGAGGCTTTGTTTAGTAGAGAGTACAGTAAAAATTTATGATTTTGATGCTTTCCCAAATTTATTTTATACTGGTTCTGCTTACTTTCAAGTGTGGGCCTTGGATATTAAATTTGAGAAGAATCAATTCAGATTCGACACTAACTTTCTTGGAATTCAATTTTCACTACTCGACTTCCCATGTGGGAAAATTCAAATATTACTATTTGTAAGTTAATTATTGTCAAGTTATTTCAGTTGTTTTATGAGATTCTCAAACTAATACAGGTAACTATAGATTCCTTCTGTCTTTCTTGTATATCAATATATTTGCTTTTTTTTGGGCACAATTAATGTACTTTGCAATAGAAAATTCCGGGGAAAAAAAAAGCGACATTAGTTATTGTATAGAATTTATCATTTATGCTTACTCAAAAGCATTGTTTGTTAATAGTTTCAAAACTTTTCTAATAACAAAGCAGAGTGTTACCTTTTATCTTATAGTCTACATATCACTCAACTTTTTCCGATAACAGTACATTATTCTTTTCTGTTAACTAGTTGATTGCTTTTTTTACTTCCTAACACTGATTTCTATGAAGTATTCCTGTTTATTTTGGTAGTGACATTTGAATGTTATAATACTTCATTATTTGAAAAGTTCTATGGATTTTGATAAGTGTCTATGCTCAAGTGTTCTGCATAAGATATGAATGTGTGTCGTATTTAGGAGATGTTCTATAACGTATCAGTATGCTGAGGATGCTCTTAAGGAGAGAATAGGCAGCAGTGTTCGTGAGCATGACACAACTATTTTGACATCTTCCAATGCTTGTTGGGCACTTAGACATTTGGTGGTAAGCACATTCTATGTGTTTGAAGTTAAAATGCACTAATTGTAAAAAATAATAATAATAACATTGATAGAGGTTTTTTATTTTTTATTTTGTTTTTAACCCAGGTGGATGAATAAATTGAGGATGAGGGAACATATGGGAAAAAGATGTGGTTCATACTATCAAGGATTATCTGGAGGATATTGTGATGGGACATCCAAGAAGCTATCCCTCCGACGCATTGTAATCTGTTCAAAGTGCCAAAGGTCAGTATTTTGCTACCAAGAATTATGTTTGGGGGCTACTAATTTTCTATTTCTTGTTATTTTTTCCTGGGTTGTTATTTGATAATTTTAAGTAAATTGTCCAATTCAGGTACTTCAATGAAGTGTCCTAGCTATCAAGGGTCTAGAATTAAATTTTGTTTAGACCCCTTGGCCCAGCTATGTCCAGCAAATGCAACATCCCCGTAATGAATGGAAGGTTATTGATGAAACTATTAAGACAAGGATCGGATTGTTGCCCAAAGCATATTTTTCTTATTTAAAAAACAATTTTTTTATTTAATTTCATTTGACTTGGTTTGTGATTCTACAGCCTGGCAAAGTCACTGGAGACATAGTTTTTATGTTGCAATCAGAAGAGTGCCCCAAGTTTAAGCAAAAAGGTGATGATTTATGTGTAAAACACACGTTAACCCTTGTCAAGGCCCTCTGTGGATTCCAATTTTTCTTGGACCATTAGGATAATTGACAGCTCCTTATTAATTTTTTTTAGACTTTTAACAATCACCTCATAAGATTTGAAGAAGATTTGAAGTATTTGAAAATATATCGTTAATATACTATAATTGCTATCAAGGTAATTGTTGCACTTAACTTGTATTGATCTGTACTTGGTTGTTACCCGTATTGTTGTCAGATTGTATTTCTCGGTCGTCGAGCATTGAAAGGCTAGCTTGAAGTCCACTTGAACATGTCATGAGCAAGAAGGTGGGATCGTGTGGTAAGATGATTCTTATTTTAATTATAGGAACCTCCCTACAAAAACATGTTAGAATCACTGTCTTTTGCAAATTTTCTTTCTCAGTATTTCATTTTGCCCGTGGTGTTATGCATATGTGCTTGACAAAATTCCTTGTTGTTTCCTAATTTCTAAACATCACCTTTTAGCATGTATAGTATATGGATGAAAGGGAGTGTCACTCTCCTTGGGATGATGTCAAAAGAAAGAACAACGAAATGGTGGATGAATGAAATGTCAAATGTGTGTGTGTGAACAAAAATGCTCCCCAAGCGCAAGGAGACTTTCACAAATCGTGTTTTACTTGGTGGTATTCCAAGGTCGTTTCCACGTGGAAGGAAGTAAGCCGAGGGGAAGGTAATTTTGGGAGAAAAAAAGTGTAAAATCTTTAATTATTGGAAGTTGTTTTAATGCTAGTAAAATGAGAAACAAATATTGACAAATCCAAGAGGTCACTCCAATAGGAATACCGTCTCAACTCGAAACCCTCCTCCAATAGAGCATGAATGAAAGATTGATTCGTGGGAAGCTATGGATAAGATTGGTGAGTATCTAAGCATAAACCGTGACTAGGCCCACGGAATATCAAAGACTTACCAAGTTATCAACCCTCAACCCAGTCAAACCGAACCATTAAAATCTGAAAGAAGGGAGGAGAATGAGTTGAAAATGGTATACCTAAGTGGAGGTTCTCCTTGGTTTTGCCAACTAAGAGATTTAGCTATTTATGGTTAAAATAAAGACAACAATATGATGAGAACATTATGAAGAAATAAAGACTAGAGCTAAGCATAAATGAAATGCATAAATATAACTTCCGGATAATTACCTCTTACTAAATATTGGATAAGAAACTACTCACTCGTCATGACTTTGTTAAAGCTAGAAAAGTGAGTGATTCTCATCCCTCTAAGTAGAGGAGTTATAAGGTAAAACACTTTACACAAGGAGCCGATCTTCGACAAAGAATGAGTGAATCATGTTCCACCCTTCATGATTTTGGTAAAGCTCTAGAAAAATGGAAAAGTTTCACTCCTTTAAGGGAAAAAGGAAGCTCAAGTAATGGAAGTAAAAGAAAACAATAACACCATAAAAGAAAGCAATACTTAAAGTAAAAGAAAGCAATAAATTCAAATAAAGCAATAATACAATAAAAGAAAACAATACTTAAAGAAAGCAATGAGCAAGAAATCAATAATACTTTTGGAGGGTTTTCCATTACCAAAAGATGAATTCTTTACAAGTCCTAAGGGATGATATTTATAGGCAACAAGGGAGTGTGAAAGTCTTGTTTTGTGGCTTTGAATTACAAGAAAATCTTGTTTGGTGACCTTAAATTATATAAAAGTCTTGTTTGGTGGTCTTGAATTCTTTGATCCCCCTTTGCTTTGAGCTTTGATAATTGGTACCCCAGTAGTTTGTAGCTTTAATGCAATTGGCTTCCCAGTAATTTATAGCTTTGACGCGTAAAACCCTGAAAAGAACAACAATTAATGCATTATCCTTTATTCATACATTAACCCTAATTTGACTTATTTTGACTAGTTTAACTTTGTTTAACTAATATAATTGACTTATTAACTTAATTAAATTATGCATTAATTAGGGTTAATTATACCCCCCAACTTAAACATTACTAGTCCCTAGTAATAAATAACAACATAACAAAATAAAACCACTTTTGTAGATAACGCGTTGCATGTAGCATATGCAACAAGCCATTAAACCCCTAGGTGATCCCTAGTGGACGAGTTTTGTCTCGTGAAGGTTTTCAGTGAAGCTACTTACAAACTCCAATTAAAAAAATGTGCATATGTAAGATTTCTTGTCAGAATGAGTTAGCAACAGGATTGTTGAGACACATATCCCTTAATTTCAAATTATTTCTCGAACACTTCTCTGTCATTGGTATGTACCTTATACAAAAATAAACACTTGTTACATTGGTATTTGAAATTCCCTATGCAGTAGGAATGATCATTCTAGTAGCAAGAATTGTTATATAACAAATATTCCACTTTATCACCTTCCATGGATAACTTTGATTTCTCAAACCTCTCTTAGAATGCTCTTAGCAAAAAATTCTCTCCGATTATAGTGACTTATCTCTCAAATGGCATGTGATCAAAAGATGGTCAATCGAAGAATCACATGCACAGTTAGAAAGGGAGTGAAAGTCTTGAGAAAGTAGACTAATCATGTTCTTGGCATAATCTCATGAAATAATATCAATGCAATTAAAAAAATACTATTTAACATACCCCAATTTTCGGTTGACAACACACAAANAGTTTAACTTTGTTTAACTAATATAATTGACTTATTAACTTAATTAAATTATGCATTAATTAGGGTTAATTATACCCCCCAACTTAAACATTACTAGTCCCTAGTAATAAATAACAACATAACAAAATAAAACCACTTTTGTAGATAACGCGTTGCATGTAGCATATGCAACAAGCCATTAAACCCCTAGGTGATCCCTAGTGGACGAGTTTTGTCTCGTGAAGGTTTTCAGTGAAGCTACTTACAAACTCCAATTAAAAAAATGTGCATATGTAAGATTTCTTGTCAGAATGAGTTAGCAACAGGATTGTTGAGACACATATCCCTTAATTTCAAATTATTTCTCGAACACTTCTCTGTCATTGGTATGTACCTTATACAAAAATAAACACTTGTTACATTGGTATTTGAAATTCCCTATGCAGTAGGAATGATCATTCTAGTAGCAAGAATTGTTATATAACAAATATTCCACTTTATCACCTTCCATGGATAACTTTGATTTCTCAAACCTCTCTTAGAATGCTCTTAGCAAAAAATTCTCTCCGATTATAGTGACTTATCTCTCAAATGGCATGTGATCAAAAGATGGTCAATCGAAGAATCACATGCACAGTTAGAAAGGGAGTGAAAGTCTTGAGAAAGTAGACTAATCATGTTCTTGGCATAATCTCATGAAATAATATCAATGCAATTAAAAAAATACTATTTAACATACCCCAATTTTCGGTTGACAACACACAAATGCATCAGACTTGAGATCAATTAGGACTTTGTATAGGTTGTAATGTGACCAGAGGTCAGTGGCTAACGAAATGACGTCAATGGTAATCAAAAGCTATCCCCTTTTTAATGTAGTGTAACACACCTCTTTCTTGCTTTTCGATCTTTTGCCTAGAAATGGTATTTCTTTCTTTCATTTTTCTCATTTTTCACTTTCTTGGCAATTCCTTGTTTATTTTTATTTTTATTTTTATTTTTTCGGTTATTTTCACCGATTCTTCATTGAACAGTAGCCACGATCTTCTTTTCTATTTTTCTTGTCTTTCTATATCATACCGATTTATAAGAGAGTGCAAAAAAATTTGATAGCAAGGTATGTTAAGTGTATTTTCTTGTGGCTTGGTTATCATATGGGTTTTTTTGAAAAAGAAATCATTCATTGAAGGCTCAAACATGACTAACTAGGGATATAATTTCGTAGAAGCAATGGCTAAGGCTCAAAATCAACTCAAATATGGCCTAAAATCCTTTCTCAATTATGTGTCTATGTATGTGTCGCATGCAAAGGTTTCCTGTGGGATATGTCAATAGATTACTTTAGTTGCATTTAATCAAAGCAAGTTTAATGAGATTATTCAACAATTGAAAGTGAAAGAGCTTACTTGAGTAAATGTTGATTGCCTCTCAGAAAGTATCGCAAGGCTCAAAACTTACCATGGTATTATTCGTTATCTCCACTGGTTATGTCAGATTTTCAAAGAATGTCGGTTATATATTAATTATATTTTCGAGTCTAGTCATTCTGTACCTTAAGATTAACAAATACCAATATACATTTGACATTTAAACATAGAAAAAATACCATTTTTCAAGAAAATGTGGTTTTTTTTTTAACTCGAATAAAAATCAAAGTTATTTACATACATATTTATCTATGAAAATTGAAAGAAGACTAAATGCACACATTGAACTTGAAAAACTATGGCTTCTCAGGATAACTCTCTACCCACGCCACAGGTTGGCATTTTAGGATAATCCTTACTCGGCTCACATCTTTATTTCAACAAAAAAACTTTGTACATAAACAAATATTTACACAAAAAAAATTCGGACCATTAACCTTTATTCCCAAAGCATATTTTTCCACAGCTTCCGCCCGGAAAGCGGACAACAAGTTCATCCCGAAAATCACATCATACCCCTTTATCTCTAAAGCAATCAAATCCACAATCAATTCGTGCTCCCCAATGCGAAGCACGCAACCCTTGCAAACTCGGCTAGTATCTAACCGTTCTCCCGTGGGCAAGCTAATGTTCATAACATGCTCTAGCTTCGCGAAACTCAATTCCAAATCAAGTGCATATGTCGTGCGTACAAATGAGTGTGTTGCACCGGGATCAAATAATATTCGGGCCTAAGAATTATAAATAAGGACGATACCTTCCACAACGACATTGGCAATGTCCTCCTCCGGCTGAGTCAAAGCAAATACTCGCCCTTGGTTGGCGCCACTAGGGGCTTGAGCTTGTATCCGTTGTTGCGGTGCAGGCCTCGGTGGTGGTGATTGGGCTGCTGGTACCTGTCTGGCGGTCTGGATAGGCCCCTGAGGTGGAAAAACTGGACAATGCATCTGAATATGCCCCACACCTCCGCATGCAAAGCAGGATCGTGAGGTAGTACCAGCTCTAGTCTGAGTGTCTCCCTCTCCTCGGGTTGTCAAAAGTCGCTGTCCACCTGTCTGGTTTGGGCGACGGTATGGTGTCGGTCTCTGTGCCCCACTAGTGCTAGCACCCGTCCGGATCGGACCTCCTCTCGAGAAGCCTTGTCGTCGCTGGCTATCCTCTATGTCTCTCTCTACCAGTGCAGCTCTGTCCACTAAGTCCCCAAAATCACGGATCTTGAGAGCCACCAACTTCTCCCCGATGATCGGCCTCCAACCCTGCTCGAAGCACTTGGCCCTGTCGGCCTCATTAGATATAAATCCCGTNCACGAATATTTACAATATTATCCAAAAGAATAAGCCCAAGTCATGGCTATTACATCTCAAAAATTAATTAAGAAAGCGCAGCGGAATAAATAAAAGAAGCTAGGCTACACAATGTTCCAAAAGAATGTCATAGTCTAGTACAAAAGGAAAGGAAGNTAAATCCCGTAGCATAACGGGAGAGCTCGTCGAACTGCCTCTCATACTCAGCCACGATCATACTACTCTGTCGTAGTGCAAGAAAATCCGCCTTCATTCGGTCTCTGACTGATTCAGGAAAATACTTATCTTGGAAAAGTTGATCAAACTTTTCCCAAGTGAGTGTATCGGTGTCCCTTCTCCTCTTTATGACATCCCACCAATAGTCGGCCTCCCCCTCAAACAGGTAGGTCGCCAAACCAACTCTCAACTCCTCGGCAACTCCCATGCCGTCACAGATCTTCTTCACTCGGTGGATCCATCTATCCGCCTCTAAAGGATTGGAGCTCCCTTGGAAATTGGGTGGTCATTGTCTTAAGAATTCCCGAAGAGCTATCATCCTTCGGTCT
>CAUOFW020003058.1:1278107-1325556 GCA_963454935.2 Ilex paraguariensis
ACTACCCTAAGGTTTTTCGACGTTCCGGATTCATTTTTAATGTTATTTTAACCTAAAAACATTTATTTTTATGATTTATCTCAACACCCAAGTCAACGTACACTCGAAACACTAAAGTTTCTATTTTAGCCATCCGAATCGGCTATTAATGAAGTTTTGTGATGTTTGCAAATAAAAGGTGATAAATGGTGTTTCTTAAAGCCTTTTATACTTATTTGAAGATTAAAAGTACTCATTATTCTTATATTTTGATTTAGAATGCAAATTGAGACATTAAATGCAAAACGAAAATAATTGGACTATTTCGACATTATTTCGTTATCTGAGCATAACTCTCTGATCCAAACTCCGATTGAGATTATTCAAGATGCTATGGAATGATACGAAAGAGCTCTAAAACTTTCATGTTTTGAGTTTTGAGAGATATTGACTGCATCAAGGTCTAAATCGAGTTTGAAGTTGCAGCAGTGCACTGTTCACGTGCACTATTCATAGCCTGTCTTCGTCCCTTTTCCATTTCCAATCCATTCCTAAGCTAACCAAATCTATCCCAAACCTCTCCAACACATATTTCTTCACCAAACCTATTTAATACAAGTTCTAGGACCTAAAATTTCATATTTTCACTTATTAAAACCAAATTTCAACTATTATTTTCACTAACATTTTAAATCTCTACTTTTCCAATCTACCAAATTCAAACACACATCACTACATATATCCACATTCTTTTTATCACAATTATTTACTATATATCTATATACATATATAAAAGAAAATGCGGGGTGTTACAAGGAGTATCCACCTAATGAGTCTCGATTTTGCATCCTGCTTAGACAACAAATACTTTAAAGCAAAGTGATCAGTAAAGACAACAATAGGCAAACCAATGATGTAAGAACGAAATTTGTCTAAGGCAAACACTATTGCTAGCAATTCTTCTCGGTGGTAGTGTAATTCATTTGAGCCTTATTAAGTATTTTGCTAGCATAGTATATCACATATGGTCTATTTTTCTCCTTCTGACCGAGCACTATGCCGACCGCATAATCACTCGCGTCGCACATGAGCTCAAAAGGTAGATCCCAATTGGGTGGTCGCATGATTGGAGGTGTGACTAGCATGCTTTTAAGTTTTTTAAAGGATGCCTTATAATCATTCGACCACTCAAATGGGACCCTCTTAGATAGCAGGTTGGTCAAAGGTCGGGCCAATGCATTGAAATTTTTTATGAATCGACGATAAAAACCTGCATGGCCCAAAAACGACCGGATGCCTTTAATGGCTCTTGGCGTGGGGAGGTTGGAGATGGCCTCCACCTTGGATTTATTGACTTCAATACCCCTTTCCAATTCAAGACTATTATTCAGCATAGTCTACACCATTATTCAGCATTTTAGAGAGAGAGAAGATCAAGGAAGAAGACATAATCTAGAGAGTGAAAGCTTAGATTTTTGCATTTTATTACCCATTGCACTTGTAGTAAGTTGTAATACTCTTGTAATCTTCATTTATTACATTTTAATGCCATTTATTTCAAGTGTATTTCAAGTTTAGTAATGTATTCTTGAATCTACCATGTTTACATTTGAGTTTTTCATTTCAAGTTTTTCAGTTGGGTATTAAATGCACTTCTCTTTGTAGTTTAACTTTTCTTTGCATTAATATAAGTTTCAATCTTCATTTATTCACAATGTCTCTTTACATTATGTATGTCTTTGCATTAAATATGAGTAGCTAAGTTTTTAGTTGGCTAATCCAAGGGAGATTTCCTCTTGGGTATGCTAAATCAACTCCCATCTATTTTTCCTCATAGTTTAAAGTGTTCGGTTTGACTAGGTTGAGTGCATATGTGGTTGTAAGCTCTTGATACACTGTAGACTTTTTTACGAGGTATGCTTGAGCCTACACCTCCACAATAGTCCCTCACTTCCTAAGAATTAATCAAACATCTAGGCACCATTTGAAGAATGTTTTGAGTTGATTTGGCATTCCCATTGGAATGACCTCTTCGGATTAGCCAACTTTGTTTTCATTACATTTTTATCAAAATCTTCACTCACCAAAACAAAAACTCTCATGATTTTACACTTTTCTATTTTTACAAAATCACCTTTACAACAATTCAATCTTTCTTCCTTGAGGAGACGACCTTGGAATACCCATTCTAAGTAAAATATGACATTCAAAAGTCTCTCTTTGCTTGGGGAGCACTTTTTCACACACACACATTGTCATTAACACACGTTTTTCCTATTTCTAGCATCGAACTTGAGGGAGAGTGACACTTACCTATCCTTATAAGTCATATACACATTTGAGGGTTCGTGTTTGGAGATTAGGGTGAATACTAACCAAGCACAAACCATCCAAGAAAGACCCAACTCCTATCTTGCCTCGTCCTCTAGGGTAAGGCTCACAAGCCAGCCCATCAACTACCCTGCCAATGGGAATCATACACTACTTGGGGTAAAATATCATATTTTTCCCCTTGAAACTTGAAACAAACACACTCTGGTGTGTAGGCAGTGATCTTCTTTTGATCACAATCAATGACAAATTAGTTTACCGCCAACCAATCCATTCCGAGGATGACATCAAACTTCGACATGTCCATGACCCTAAGGTCCATAGTGAGTAGAATCTTCGAGATCACTAACTCACAACCCCGACATATCTAATCAACACACACCCTAGCCCCTAGGGGTGAACTCAAATGTAATGGCTCTTCTAAGGTCCCAACCTCTAAGCCCAAATCTCTCACACAAGATGCAGAAATGAATTAATGTGATGCACTAGAATCAAATAATTTTCGTGCCTATAAATGAGATAGTAGAAATGTACCATGAATAATCGATTGATCCACTAGCTCAGTCTGAGGTGTGATGGCATATACTCACCCATGGATAGCCGAAGTCTCGGCCTGCATGCCTTGTCCTCGGCCTCAGTCCATGCCCTAGCCCATCTAGCCTAATTGTGGAGTCCTCGCTCGTGAGGTGGTAGGGGCTTAAGTAGCACCCTAAAACTGATACTAGTTTCTCAGACCCATGGTTAGGTAGGGAGGAATGACATAAGTTTGTGCATGCCCTACCGATGACTGAGACTGAGATGCCCGATAGCTATAGGATCCCTGCCTCTGAGGACAATCCCGCTTCATGTGACCTGATTGGTGGCAATTAAAACATGTCCTTTGGCTTGCATACTAGGAAGGCCTCTGATTTCTCCTGCCTTGGGAGGATTGACCTTAGTCTTGACCTTGATAGTCACAGCTCTGTCTTTGATACCTTTGTGGGTTGAAGTCTTTTGCTTCTTCCCCAAACTAAAAGAAGAGGATTGACCCTCATTCTTCTTGTCCTTAGCACCCACCTCCTGGATACTCCTTAAGTCATTGACCTCTCTCTCAATGGCCATAGCCTTCTCAACCCTCGAGTCCAAATCCTGTAGGCGATGGACTACAATCTTCCTTCGGATGGATACTTTCAAACAATCCTTAAACCTACTCACTTGGCTATGTACTCCATCACCGTCATAGTCCCTTGCTTCAAATCTGAGAATTCTCAAGCTTTCGCGTATTGAACAGCTGATGGGAAGTGCTTGCCCATGAAGAGCTATTAGAACTCTCCCCATGTCATCACCTCTAAGTTCTTCAAGGCCTTTGCCCAATCCCACAACAGATGGTCTTCTCTTTCTAGCTGGAATGCAGTTAGCCTTATCTTAGTAGCATCAGAGGTGATCCCCACAGCCTCTAGGATCTTCTCCACTTGCTGGAACCAATGGTAGGCTACCAACGGGTCCGCCCTTCCCAAAAAATTTGGAGGCTTATGTGCCTTGAAATTTTAGAAGTTACTTGAGCCCCTTTGGCCACATTGGTGCTAGCTTGTACGAAGGTAGCTGCCATTGTACCAATAGACTCCATAAAAGCTTGTTAGTCATGGGCTGGTGGTGGTTGGTTATTGTTCTTTGCACCTCCTCGGCCATGTCCTCTTCCTCTATTTGCCATCTACACACAGGTCAAATAGCAATAGAGCACTAACTTAGTATTCCAAAAAAGGAATCAAGTTCAAACGTTGATATTTTTCTCCTTGTCTCACTAGTAGAGCATGTGCCGCGCACTAGTAGACATCTACAACCTAAACTATCCCGTTTTCCGACCCTCAAGGTTATGTTCCGTAATCCTAGTGTCTTTTTTCCATGTACATTTAATCATTCATATTGTTCACATAGCATATAACATGTAGCATTTAATGCACAATGGATGTAATGGTCTAAACCCATGCCCCCGCAAGCCTTAGGTAAAACGAGAATCTAGGCTCTGATACCAAGCTATGACACCCCTAAAACCGGGGGTCCTTTGTCAATCGTTGACCAACTATTAACCGACGACAACACCCTTGAATGGCACATAACTTGTCATCATGGTACAACATCCCCTTTACCAGGATCACACTAACTCACAGTTTGAGCAGAGTCTCTCTTGTACCAGACACTCCCAAATGCATAGCCTATATACATTTAATCACATGACCCATTCGAGGTCCAATATACCATAATTTATACTCCATTATTGTTCATTTACATCATTTGAATAAAAGAACATAAAGCCCAAAAGCATGCCAAAGCATTCTTAAAAATTCAAATATTTTGAAACCTATCGATAGGTTTTACATTGTCCTACCGGTAGGTTTTGCCCATTGAAAAAGTTCTACTGGTAGGTTTATCATTGTTCTACTAGTAGGTTTTGCCTGTTTTCGCCCATTTTCCTCCTTTTTCAATTCCAATTCATTCCAGCCCACTCCATATCAACTCAACACATGTATAATGAAGTTTTTCATATAAAACATGGTCCATAAAAGTTCTATTACAATCATTTCCATAGATTTACATGCCCAAAATCAAATTTCATAAATGTGTTACAAAATATGGTTTAAAAGCCACAAGTTGGCTTTTCTTCATCCTTGAGACCCTGAGTGAAAGTCATTCACCGGTGTGTACCCAACACCTGAAATATTTTCCCATAAAGGGTGAGTCATGCTCAATAGGGTATCTCCTAAAGAGACAACTTCCCAATCTAAGTGCATATGAAATATTCACATGCAACATTCAACAAGCAACAACCATTCCAATCAAGGATATGTAATTCAATGATAGGAATTACCATGTCATGCCATGAAATGAGATGAGACTCACTCATGCAACTCAACCCGAGCCTTTACTGGCTCCCTTCACCCATGCAATGCCATGAGTGTAAAATCGGGCATTTCAATCCCTTCCCATTGATGTTGCACATCCAACGATCTTTCTTTAAAAATAAACCATGTGTCTTTGTTAGGTATTCGGAGTTTGGAATCTCACCACCGATTTCATACTCCATTACACTTTTTTGGACTTTCACCGGCAAAAGTGTATAAACTAGTAACCGGGTCTTGCACCTGAGGGAGTACCTAGCCCTTCTTGCTATACCCGACACAAGTTTTTCATGCAATCGTGTGACTCGGTCGAACCTTGGTCTGACTGTACTGAGTCCACTAATTAATGACCAAGGATGGTGTTTGATCCAACAACATGCACACACACCCACACTCATGCCTAATGCCTACGAATGCGAAGTCTCCGTTCATAATGCAATGAAATGTACGATTGCAATATCAATATCATGTCCAATATGTAATGAATGTCATATGAACTATTTCAACCAAATTTCAACACATTCTATGGCCAATTATATCCAAAGCATATAATTACCATAATTCATCACAATGTCAATATTTCATAAGCATATATCAACATTCACATCCAACAACCATTTCCCAAGCATGTTATACATAGTATATGCAATAACAAACTTAATTTCACATAGGCACCATATAAATACATAGCATGCCCACATAACACCATTGTCAAAGAAGTTACAAGCTAGTAATTTTGACATACCAATTTAAGTTAGAATTGATTTTACCCAATTTCAATACCCATTTCACCAATTTTATAACAATAGGATTACTAAAGATATCTAACAACCTACCCATTCCATATTACAACCCAAGGTTGGAAATAAATCTAGTTAGGATGAAAACCGTACCTCTTGAAGCGTAAGACAATTGCTAAGAAGCTCCAAGAACCTAAATCTCGCTCAAAACCCTTGATTTCTCCAATCTCATTTTTGGAACTTCGGTGAGATCCATCCCTTTTGGTATGGTTTTTTAGTCCTCGCTTCGTAGAACAATCTTTGTTCTTAGCTTGAGTTAATTTGAGCAACGAATCTCTGTAGATCATAGAGAGAAGGTGAAACTTTTCACTTTTTTCCTCTCTTCCTCTCTCCAACATTAAACCCATCTGAGAATGGGGAGAAAAATCATATTTTCTCCCCTATTTATACCGTTTAATTGCTTGGTTCACGTCGCGCCACACGTCATCCTTTCCCGGGTCTGATTTCGTCCTGAAATAATTAAATTTTGTCCTAGTTAAAGTTCAAAATATTATTATATAAAATTTATGTAAATTATTTTCCTCTTTTTGAAATTTAAGTTCCGGGTTCGTTTTTTAGGTCACTCGACACTCTGTCGGCTTGCAAAATGTAAAAAATCTGACTGTCTCAAAATTCGACGAAAATTGACACGGTAAATAAATTTCACGTGAAGAATCCAACGGTGAGGTCTGTTTCATCATCCGAGCTCTAGAAAAATAAAAGTTTTCAACCTGCACCGAAGTGGCAAATTACTATTTTTCCCTTTTTCACAAATATTCAATTTTTTTCGGGTTTTAAAATAGTATTTTGAATACTAAAGCAGATGAATTATAGATTTGGGGTAGAAAATCTTATTCATAGGCGGGGCGAATTCTAAAAATTATCAAGTTTTCTATTTATTGAATTTCATTTTTGTTAGTGATTAATCTCAAAATTATCAACTCCAAAGAACTTTTTCCTTTTATTTTTCATCACCATGGATTGCAATTCTTTCCCTGAGGAGATGACCTAGGAATTTTTGTTCAAGTTACTATATGATTTTCTCTTACACTTGGGAGCTTTCATGAAAATACAATCCCTTTGGAAGGCAAGCATTTTTGGCACCGTTGCTGGATAAGCTAATGGTAATCTAAGGCGATATAGAGGTTTTCAGGTAGGTCTT
Organism: Ilex paraguariensis; assembly: GCA_963454935.2. Taxonomy (NCBI): domain Eukaryota; kingdom Viridiplantae; phylum Streptophyta; class Magnoliopsida; order Aquifoliales; family Aquifoliaceae; genus Ilex; species Ilex paraguariensis. The sequence continues at coordinate 1,285,235 of CAUOFW020003058.1, forward strand.
GTGATTTTCATCACAACCCCAGGTGTGTATCTATGTTGTAATTTATTTCTTGCTTTCTTGCAATTTTAATTTTTAGGTTTCATAGATTTGGATGTGGGGTAGAGACCAAGCAAACTGACTTGTTAGACTTAGAATAGATTTACCACCAATTGTCGGTATGACTGCCCAAAATAACAACAATGACATTGATCCATCAATATTATACCAACAGGGGGTAATGATGGAAATAATCCAGTTATAGTTCCACCTAGCGGACTTGAAAGATTATGTTTAACCTACCCACTATTCCTCGCCATCGTGCATTATACTTCTGGTGCAAGCACACTAATTCATAGTTAAACCAGGGATGCTCTGATTACTCCCTCAATTCCATGGAATGGCAAGTAAAAATTGCTATAACCATCCCAAGGAATTTTAGGAAGTAGTTAGTACATTATTGGAATAGAATGTGCATGAAGAAATGGCTAGAATGAAACTTTTCCCTTTCTCACTTAATGATAAAGCAAAGACTTGGTTGAATTCCTTGAAACCACGAACAATCTCTATTTGGGATCAAATGCTAAAAGAATTTTTGACTAAATTTTTCTTTGTTCATAAAACTACTACTTTGAAAAAATAGATTCAAAATTTTGCTGAGAAACCAAATGAGTAGTTTTGTGAATGTTGGAAAAGATTTAATGAACTCTTAAACTTTGTTCCACATCATGGCTTTGAACCATGGCAGATGGTAACTTTCTTTTATGAGGGAATCACCCCCCACATCATCAGCTCATCAACATGATGTGCAATGGAAAATTTCTACTGAACGATCAACAGTTCATTAGGCTCTTGATTATTTTGATTGCTTTGTAAAGAGTGCCCAGTCATGGGACGTCTCAGACTCTACTGAATGATCAACATCATCAGCAGCCCCTCAATCATCCAGTGGAGGAAAATATTTGTTGAGAAATCAAGATGATTGCCTAGCTAGGATTGCTAAACATTCAAGGAAAGCAGAGAGTTTAGAGTTTCAAAAGGTCAACGAGGTGACTAGTTCGCCCAAGGAAGATGACCATTGCTCGATTTGTGAGTCCATTGAGCACCCTACAAATAAATGTCCAATTATTCTAATATGTAGGGATATTCATGAGTAGGTTAATGCATTCAATTAGCCAAAGCAATCATTTTCTCCATACTCTAATACCGACAATCCGAGATGGCAATACCATCCTAACTTTAGTTGGAGAACTAGCAGCATTGCCCAACCTTAACAATACCCTTTTGCCCCACATCAGCCATCACCAAATTATGTCAGTCATTCTAATGCTCAATAGGTACCTTTGCAAGGAGCTCTATAGCATGGGTTTTGAATAAACCCAACACCCCTACCATAACCACAAGCTCAAGGGTTTAGCCATCAAGGTCAACATGCAGTACCTCATTACCACCCACCCTACAAAAGGAGTAGTGATAACTTGTTATATAGCAACACATTCAGAACAAACTAGAATAGCATTAACAATCAGACTTCTCAAGCTCTAAATGAAATTAGATCATAAATCAAAAAGGTCAACCCAACCTTAGGGATAATCAACAGGAGAAAGGGAAATTCTTTGCTCAAACTCAAGAGAACCCCAAAGGTCAACACATGATTGAGACCACTAAGAATGTTGAACAGCCAAAGTCCATTACTACTCTTAGGAGTGGTAAAAAGTTGATAAGACTATTCCACCCAAGGTCTCTAAGCCTAAATTAAAAGAGACCTCAGGTGATTTAGAAGAGACTAAGCTACCTGACATTGTTGAAAATAGTTGTCCTATCCCTACTTCTTACCCTCATAGACTATGAATGCATGCTAGGTTATCTGATACATCTTAAATTCCTGAGATTTTTAAGTAGGTAAAAATTAGCATACCTTTTTTGAAAGCAATTAAACAGGTACCATTTTATGCCAAGTCCATGAAAGAATTATGCACAGTGAAGAGGAAGATTAATGTGCAAAAGAAAGCTTTTGTAAGCTCCATCTTAATGACGAACACTCCTCCCAAATACAAAGATCTCTTTTGTCACATGATTTAACCTGAATTAAATCATACACCCAAGTATAAGTGGTCAAATTGTAGTATTTACCGGTTTAGGTCAAACCCATAGGAAGCTAACTGTTGGTATTTAAAAAAAAAACTAGGTAAAAATTGTCGTGTGTGTAGTGTGCAATGGAATAGCTTGTGGTGTGAGATTATAGTTGTCAAATAAACACTTAACTCAAACTTTGGATAAAAATGATAAAAGGTACTCTTTAGTTTAGGGATCCAACATGTTTTATACTGTTTATTTATAAAAATGCCACCTTAAAAACAAACACTTATTTGATACTCAAGCAACGGATTAATCTCTATAATGTGCTCATGTATTCAAAATTCAAAGCAAAGATCAACATATCAACAACCCATACACTCTTAATAAGGGTATACATATCAACATTTAGATATTTGCGCAAAAAATTTTCAAATTTTTCACATGGTTTGCAACTATTGAAAACAAAAATCTGTACGATATGTGAAAGGTGAATTTTCACCACAAAAATTGGTATTATCCACAAAAATTGGTGTATCATGCAAATGGTGCACCTCAACCCTCAACTTGATTCATGCATTGTCCTCAATACAACAAAAAAAATATGATATGCAATGAAGGACTATAAAAAGATGAGTACAGTTAGAGAACACCTCGCTCTTTGAGCTTTGACAAAACACTAATATCTGAAACTAAGAAAAACACCACTATACGAAAAGATAAAGTAAGTATATAAACAGTTAAAGTAAATAAAACCGACGGTACACTAAAAATCCTAAGAACAGTTACTCCTCCGACAAGATTGGATATACCAAATCCATCAAATCCTCCTCCACTCCTTGTCCTTCAAAACCCTCAAAGAATGGCTTGAGTCTTTGGCCATTGACTTTGAATGTCCTGCCATCCTTAGGGTTTGTGACATCCACGGATCCATTGGGGTAGGTCACCTTGACAAGATAGGGGCCATCCCAACGGGATCGGAGTTTCCCTTGAAAAATTGAGAGACGAGAGTGTATAAGAGCATTTTTTGGTCACGATCAAATGACTTCCTCACAATGGATTTGTTATAAAAGATCTTAGCCCGCTCTTTTGAAATTTGGAGCTCTCATATACATCTCTATGAATCTTTTCCAACTCATTTAGTTCAAGCTTCCTATTCTCTCCAGCCATTATAAATTTAAGTTTAAGGTCTTTATGGCCCAATAGGCCTTGTGTTCCATCTTGACTGACAAATGACAAGCATTCCATAGACATGCCTAAGATAGTCTTGTAGGCAGTGTGGTAAGCCCATAGGGCATCAATCAGTCTCAATGACCAATCTTTCATATTTGGGTTCACCGTCTTCTCTAAGATATTTTTGATCTCCCTATTTTCCAACTCGGCTTGGCCATTGGTTTGTGGGTGGTATGTGGTGGACACCTTATGTGTGACGCCATACTTATGCCTCAGAGACGCAAATGGCATATTGTAGAAATGCGATCCACCGTTACTTATCATAGCACGAGGCATCTCAAACCTAGAAAAGATATTCTCTTTCAAGAATTTGACCATGACTCAGTGGTCATTGGTCTTGGTTGAGATAGCCTCCACCCATTGGGACACGTAGTCCACTGCTAGTAGAATGTATAGGAAACCAAACCACACAGGGAAGGGACCCATAAAGTTAATGCCCCAACAATCAAATATTTCAATGAAAAGTATAGGGGAGAGGGGCATCATGTTCCTTTGGGTGACACTACATAGTCTTTGGCATCTATCGCATTCTTTACAAAATGAAACACAATCTTTGTTAAGCGACGGCCAGTAAAAACCTGATTGTAGAATTTTCGCCGAAGTCTTCTTGGAAGAGAAGTGACCACCGCATGCTTCCGAGTGGTAAAATGCAAGAACATCCCGCTGCTCATTTTTTGGTATGCATCTCCGCATGACTTGGTCAAGGCAGTACTTGAACAGGTATGGGTTGTCGAAGTAAAAGTACTTCACATCCGCCATAAATCTTCTTCTATCCTTTAGACTCTAATGAGGTGGTATTTGCCCTATAGCAAGATAGTTACATATGTCAACATACCAGGGACACACATAATGAATTGAAAGTAAATGTTCATAAAGGAAAAATCAGGGATAGGAATGTACTCATCGGCCTCTTGCACCACCAGTCAGGACAAATGATCCGCCACCACGTTCTCCACTCCCTTCTTTTCTTTGATTGTCAAATTGAAATCTTGAAGTAGGAGGATCCACCTAATGAGTCTCGGTTTGGCATCCTACTTAGATAACAAATACTTCAAAGCAGAGTGATCAGTATAGACTACTATTGGTGAACCAATGATGTAGGACCAAAATTTATCCAATGCAAATACTACCGCTAGCAACTCCTTTTCAGTGGTGGTATAGTTCATTTGAACTTCATTAAGGGTTTGCTAGCATAGTATATTACATAAGGTCTCTTGTCCTCTCTTTGACTAAGTACTGCATTGACCACGTAATCACTCGCGTTGCACTTAAGCTCAAAAGGTAAATCCCACTTGGGTGGTCGCATAATCAAAGGTGTAGTAAGCATGCTTTTGAGTTTTGAAAATGATGTCTCACAATTATCCGACCACTCAAATGGGATATACTTAGGCAGTAAATTGGTCAAAGGGTGGGCCAATGTACTAAAGTCTTTAATAAAACGATGATAAAAGCCAGCATGGCCTAGAAAAGACCTAATATCCTTTATGACTTTCAGTGTAGGGAGGTTGGAAATGACCTCAACCTTTGATTTGTCCACTTTGATTCCCTTCTCTAAGATGATATGCCCAAGCATAATTCCTTGTGTCACCATAAAATGACTCTTCTCCCTATTCAAGACTAAATTCTTCTCCTCGCATCTCTCGAGAACTCTCTCCAAATTCTCCAAACATCCACTGAAGGAATCCCCAAACACCGTCATCCATAAACACCTCAACAATCTTCTCCACCATATCACTAAAAATCCCCATCATGCAACGTTGAAAGGTTCTAGTGGCATTACATAGCCCGAAAGGCATGCGGCAGTAGGCAAAAGTACCGTAGGGACAAGTGAAGGTAGTCTTCTCCTAATCTTCCAATGCAATCTTGATTTGATTGTAGCCAGAGTATCCATCTAAGAAGCAATAGAATAGATACCCCGCTACTCGTTCCAACACTTGGTCGAGGAATGGCAAAGGGAAGTGATCATTTCTTGTACACAAGTTGAGCTTTCGGTAATCAATGCACACTCTCCAACCTGTGATCCCCCTCGTTGGAATAAGCTCATTCTCCTCATTCACAACAATCGTGACTCCCAACTTTTTGGGTACTACTTGCGTGGGACTAACCCCACTTACTATCGACAATCGAAAAAATAATGCCCATGTCAAGTAGCTTTAGTACCTCGTCTCTCACCACATTCTTCATAATTGGGTTCAACCTCCATTGTGGTTGTCGAGACAGCTTGGAGTCCTCTTCAAGATACATATGGTGTGTGCAAATGAGAGTGCTTATCCCCTTCATGTCGGCAATTGTCCAACTAATTGCCCCCTTATGCACTTCAACACTTCCAAGAGATCTTCTTCTTGCTTTGCATCCAAGGTTGAATTAATCAACACCGAAAAGGTCTTGTCATCCCCAAGATATACATACTTAAGATGGGATGGTAATGGCTTCAATTCCAATTTGGGTTTTTGCTCATTTGATGGAAAAATCTTCTTGTCTTAGTGTAGAAGCTTCTCAAATGTAGGGGTCCACTTTTTTATCCCTTTCAAGCTCTCCTACTTCTCTTGCTCATCAACCTCTTTCTCTATGTTTTCACAAAACATAGGAATATTAACCTAATTTCACTGTGAATCATATGAACTAGTCTCTCTAACTTTAACAATATAGGTTCTAATTTTAACAAAAATAAACTTAAACACACATTAGTTCAAAACAAACAAGTTTAAGATACACATAAATTCAAGACAACTAAGTCTAACGCAAACAAGTGCAAAACACAAATTAAAGTTTAGGGGCATAAGTAAAAGTGCATAATTAAAAAGCTTAGTGAAAGATAGCGGAGTTTTTTAGTAGAATCTTTAGTTTTTTTTCGTAAGAAGTAGATGGGCCTCCTCCAAAACGTTCTCTCAGTAGCCTCAAGATTTCAGTTTGGTTTTGTTCATATTCCTCTATACGTTTGTTGATATCTGTGATATTGTTACCAAGTTGGGTGACAGTGATCTCTAATCCTAGCAGAATCTGTCTGTCATTTTTGTCATCCACCGGTATGTATGGTTGATCCTCAAGATTTCAGTTTGCTATTGTTCTGGTGGAATGAATTCTTCGGGGCCTTAGAATGGCTCCTCTTGTACTGGAGGGGGTACCTCTAGTTGTTTTTCTTGTTGTCCTCCATGACTTTTTCTTAATGAAGTTTTGTCTAATGGGCCAAAATGGTCTACAGTCTTTCATGTTGGATTGATGATCACACCTTTGTTCCTGCAAAGCTGAGAAACTAGCATAGCATAGGGGAGTGAAGATTTCTTTCTATCCACAGCAAGTACCATTTGATTTAGGTTTAAATTTGGTAGATCGATGGTTGATGAGTGCAAAATATTGCATATTTCATGGCCTCATTACATGCATTTTAACTCAACTTTTGCATTTAAGTACTTAGAGTTAGCCAAAGTTGTCAATAATGTTGAATTTTGATGTTGCAGGTAATTATAACATAAATTATGGATTTTAGAACCTTGAAACTATGTGTGGATGTGTGGTGAAGAGATGGACACATTACATGAGTATTTGGAGGCTTAAAAGTGAAAACAATCAAGGAGGTATTGGTGTTTGGTAACATAGGCATCAGCACCCACACCATTTTGTAGTAGTACCTCAGTTTTCCTTCTTGTTGACCATGATCCGCTTCGATTCTGAAAAAGTACAAAACATAAAAGGTGTAGATCTAGATGTCTTCTATATTTTGTCCACATTTCAGCTCCATCGAATGGTTGGATCAAAAGTTAGGATAATTCTACGAAAAACTGGTCCATAGCAAAAACAGTACCGGTATGCTGTATCGGTACGATTTTGCCTCTGGAGTTCAGGGTACTGGTACACGGTACCGGTACTGTCTACTGAACAGTCCAAAACACCTACAAACCATGCTTCACTTGCTTAGGGGTCCCACCATTGATTATCCCACTTATCCTCTGACTTCCCTTACACATTTACATGCCTCCTACACCTAGTTGAAGACTTTGGAGGCAATGACATTAATGTGGATGGGAGGGAAGGGGGCAGCCATAATGGGTGTAGGCTAAACTCCTCCTAGCCTATAGAAGGAATCAACTCTATGTAACTTAGAATCTACCATTGTTGTATGAGTTTTTTTCACTTCAATTTTTTCTTAAAATGGGTATTGCATATTTTCTTCTTAGTTTAAGTTTTCTTGCATTAAGTTGAGTTCTAATCTTCATTTCAATATTATGTCTTTTTACATTATGCATTTACTTCTTACTTTCATGAGTAGCTAAATTTTAAGTTGGCTAATCCAAGGGAGACCTCCTCTAGGGCATGCCATTTCAACTCATTTTCTTTCCTCCTCTCGATGTACGATGGTTCGGTTTGACTGGGTTGAGAATGGATGTGGTTGTGAGTCTTTGATATTTCGTAGGGCTGGTCACAGTTTATGTTTGGATCCTCACCATCTCGTCCCTAGCTTGCCACGAATCAATCGTTCATCTATGCACCATTGGAGTAAGGTTTCGAGTTAAGTTGGGATTCCCATTGGAAGGACCTCTTTGGATTAGCCAGAACTTGTTTTCTTGCATTTTCATTAAGAACAAAACTCACCAAAACCAACTACAAGATTTCACACTTTTTCTTTTGTTAACAACATCACTTTTCACACACTTGAACTTTTCTTCCCTGAGGAGACAACCTTGGAATACTTTTTCAAGTAAAACATGACACTTAAAAGACTCCTTGCGCTTGGGGAGCAATTTTGTTCACACATTTCATTCCAAACATTTTGTTCATTTCATTTTCCATTATTCCGTTGTCCTAGTTCCCACATCATTCTGAGGGAGAGTGACACTCCCTTACACACATAAGCCCCATACATATATTTGAGGGTGATGCTAGGAGACTAGGGAACAACAATGAAAAACATCAAGTATGCATATAGAAAATAAGCTTGCTTAGTGTAGATTTGATTCTTTTGGGCACAAGGTAATAAACTGTGTATTGTAATAAAGTTCAAATTCGGTATTATCAGTTAGGTCTCCTTGCTTGATATATTTATTCGGTCTACCCCAACAAAATTCTGGATTTCCCGTAACCTCTCTCTCTATGATATCTAAATCAGGTAAATCAGCGTACGGATATTGTGGGTTTTCAGGTCTTTGCATGGGTTGAAAAAATTCGGCTATAGTAGCTGGTGTAACTTGAAAAATAATACCTCGTACAAATACCCGCAATTGTCTTTTCGCAATAATCTCAACATTACTATAGAATTCTCTAACTAGACAATCATAAGCAGGAATAGACAATCTAACATATTGTAACCATCCTCTTGCATTAAGAATTTGACGTACTCCTATGTTCTCAAAATCTTCGTAAATGACTGGTCTTTCAGAAATAATAGTTTTAGTCAAAAAAATTTCTTCGTACCAGGCTTGCTGCTCAAAATTTTCAAACATCACCTCGTCGAAGATATTTCCCGCTCCTGGTTGTTGTGGAGGTGCTTGAGGTTGCTCAGGTTGATTTATCTGTGCCCGAAATAAGGATCCTCTCGTTCTTCGTCTTGAATCTATTTTTTCTTGATTTCTTCGCAAATGCACCGTTTCAGTTGATTTCAATCGATAGTTACCTTCAAAATATGATGGGTAAGAGAATAATTGGAACAAATTTAACAAAAAATGGCTAAAAATTACAGATTTGAGGAAGTTTTTCTTTGAGAATTTTGGCTATGTTTGAAATTTTGAGTTGATGGAGTGCAACTGATCGGTTGCATGGAGAAATATTTATATTAAGGTCCCATCATTCAGACGGTTGGCGCACCGTCTCGACGGTCCAATAGTTCGGTTTTTTGCTTCTTTTGACTGCATTTTTGTGATTTTGTTGTGTTGTATTTTATTCCTTGAAATTCCTTCAGTACACAAAATTAAATAATTTTATATTCTACAAAACTTTGCTAACCACTCTTTTTTTCTTGTCACAAAAATTGGTGGGTTTTTATTAATTTTATTTGTTATTTCATATTTACTGAGTTTCCTAATTAATTTATAGTTATTTACATTAATTTACAAGTATTTATAAATATTTACAAGTATGTACAATTCTTCAAAAAATCATGATCATACTGATTCAGAGTCGGAACTATCTGGATCAATATTACAAGTGACATTGTTAACTTCATTTCCTATGTATCTTGTTAACATTGGGGTGGAATAGGATGACATCTCAGGGTAGTCCTTCCTCTGCCCATACCTAATCCACCGGAGACAATCTAACGCTCGACCTGAAATTAGTTCGGCACACTGATTATATTGTCTTAAATGTTGTAAACGACCACATTTTACACAACCACCAAGACAATCCGCTCATCGGTTTTTTGCAAATGTACTTTTTCCGCACAAAGGTCTTGATTGACTTTCTAAAATTTCTAAATTTCTGACACTTCTTGCTTTTTTTATGATCAATGCATGGATATCTTTTGGAAGATGATGCAGTAGCATTAAACTTAACCAAAATAGTTTTTCGTCCATTGTACACATAAAATAGTTTTTTTTTTATGACTCTCTATCCGGTTCTTCAACGTCCGCCAGTCACAAAGATAAAATTAACATTGATATTAAAACAAAATAAATACTTTAAATATAAATACTAAAGTTACATCCTTACCTCCCCAACTTAATTTAAACATTATTTGAAATGTAACAATAGTGATAGTTAATATTGATAGGGAAACCCGACAATCTTTTGTCATTTCACCAATTGGAATATCTGGCTGTACTCAGGAGATACTCTGTCAAATAAATTATAATTCATTAGTAATTTTATTGAGACTTAAGCAATAATTTACTTTTCAGAACATATAAAGTGGATCAAAATGTTGTACAACAGTTATTTCTTGACTAAATCCATCATAATATGGTTTAAGTCTTTGACCATTGAATTTAAAGATATTTCCAGATAATGCATTTTCAATTTCAATTGCTTCATAGTCAAAAACTTGTTTGACAATGTAGAGACCTGTCCATCTTGATCTTAATTTTTCAAGAAATAAACGAAGTTTTGCATTATATAATAGCACTTTTGAGATGGTTCAAAAGATTTTCGTATGATATTTTTATCATGAAAAATTTTTGTTCTTGATTTTGCAATTTGTGCATTTTCATAAGCTTCATTTCTTAATTCCTCTAATTCACTTATTTGAAGTTTACGAGCTATTCCAGCTTTGTCTATATCAAAATTCATCATTTTAATTGCCCAATACGCTCGATGTTCTAATTCTACAGGCAAATGACATGGTTTTTCATATACAAACCGATAATGAGACATCCCTAGAATAGTTTTATATGTAGTATGGTAAGCCCAAAACTCATCAGTCCACCTTAAAGACCAATCTCTATGATCTGGATTTACTGTTTTTTCTAAAATATATTTTATCTCCCTATTAGCTAATTCAGTTTGTCCAATTGTCTGTGGGTGATATGAAGTGGATATTTTTATGCAAAATTGAGTATTTTTTCATAATATTTTCAAAAATTTTATTACAAAAATATAATCCACCGTCACTTATAATAGTCCGAGGAATTCTAAATCTGGACAAAATATTTTCTTTCAAAAACTTGACCACTGTTCTGTGATCATTATTTCTACATGGAATTGTCTCTACCCATTTAGAAACATAGTCGACTACAACCAAAATATACAGATATCCAAAAGATGGGGAAAATGGACCCATAAAATCGATACCCCAACAATCAAAAATTTTGATAATTAAAATAGGGTTTAAAGGCATCATATTTCTTTTTGAAATATTTTCCATTCTTTGACATCTGTCACAATTTAAACAAAAGATATGAACATCTTTAAAAAGTATTGACCAATAAAATTCACACTGCAAAATTTTAGCAGCGATTTTCTTTGAAGCAAAATGACCTCCACAAGCTTCGTAGTGACAAAACTAAATTACCTGACCTATTTCATGAATAGGTACACAACGCCTTATAATTTGATCTTTACAATATTTAAACTCATAAAGATCTTCCCAAAAAAAGTTACGTACCTCACTTAGAAATTTATTTCTATCAGACCAGGTATAATTAGAGGGAATAGTACCAGTAGCTAGATAATTAACTATATCTGCATACCATGGTAATTCTGTTATTGCAAACATTTGTTCATCTAGAAAGATTTCTCTAATCGGAGTTGGTTTTTTCTTTATTTCATAGTTTAATCTTTACAAGTAATCAGCTACCACATTCTCTACTTCTTTCTTATCTTTCATGATTAAATCAAATTCTTGTAGTAATAATATCCAACGTAAGAGATGTGGTTTAGCATCTTTCTTAGTAAGTAAGTATTTTAAAGCTGCATGATTGGTAAATACAGCAATTGATGATCCAACCAGATATGAACGAAATTTATCTAATGCAAATAAAACATCAAATAGTTCTTTCTCTGTGGTTGAATAGTTCATTTGTGTATCATTTAGAGTTTTACTCGCATAGTATATAACATAAGGTTTTTTCTCTTTTCTTTGCCCTAGTACAGCTCCTATCGCATAATCACTTGCATCACACATTATTTCAAAAGATAACGACTAGTCAGGGGGTTGTATGATAGGTGTAGAAATAAGCATATTTTTTAATTTATCAAAAGCTACTTGACATGCTTCATTCCATTCAAAGAGTATATCTTGACATAACAAATTACATATAGGCTTGGCGATTAAACTAAATTTTTTTGTAAATCTTCTGTAAAATCCCGCATGACCTAGAAATGAGTGAGTATCTTTTACTATTTTTGGTGAAGGTAGATTAGCTATCAGATTAATTTTTGATTTATCCACTTCAATTCCTTTTTTAGATACTATATGACCTAAAACAATACCTTGTGTAACCATGAAATGACATTTTTTCCAATTTAAAACAAGGTTTGTTTCTTCACATCGAATGAGCACTTTTTCTAGATTTTCTAGACATATATGAAATGAATCTCCATATACTGAAAAATCATCCATAAAAACTTCTAGATATCGTTCTACCATATCACTGAATATACTTTACGTACAACGTTGAAAGGTAGTTGGCGCATTACATAGTCCAAAAGGCATTCTTTTATATGCAAAAGTGCCAAAAGGATATGTAAATGTAATTTTTTCTTGATCATCTATCGCAATTTCAATCTAATTATAACTAGAGTATCCGTCTAGAAAGCAATAATATACATGAACCACTATTCTTTCTAAGACTTGGTCAAGAAAAGGCAATGAAAAGTGATCTTTTCTTGTGAGTGAATTTAGCTTCCGATAGTCAATACATACACACCAGCCTGTGACTGTACACATTGGGACTAATTCATTTTCTTTATTTTGTATTATAGTAATACCAGACTTCTTTGGGACTACTTATGTAGGACTGACCCATTTACTATCAGATATATGATAGATAATGTTTGCATCTAATAGTTTCAGTACTTCATTGCGAACTATCTCTTTCAAATGTTTATTTAATCTTCTTTGCATTTGATGAGATGGTTTCATTTTCTTCTAAATATATACAATGAGTACATAGCAGTGGGCTTATACCTTTTTATATCAACTATTGTCCATCCAAGAACACTTTGATGATTTTTCAATCCTTCTGTTAATTCTTTTTCTTGACTTTCAGATAAATTTGATGATATGATTACAGGATAAATTTCACTTTTTCCTAGAAAAACATATTTCAGATTGATTAGAATTGGTTTTAAGTCTGGTTTAAAGTTCTTGACATTGGATTCTATAGATTTGAGCAACAGCTTTCCATATTCAGGATTTCCTAGATTTTCTGATTTATCTTCAGATACAGATTTTACTATGTTTAAATCTTTTTCCAAAAAAATCTTTTCAAAAAACTTTTGGGTTAATGTTTCAATACAATTTATTTCATGCACTTCATCTTCTTCTCTAGGTTGTTTAGCACTATTAAAAATATTTAATTCCAAGGTCATATTTTCAAATGAAAGTTTCATGATTCCATTTCTACAATTAATCAAAGTATTTGATGTAGCTAGGAATGGTCGACCTAGAATCAAAGGTATATATGCAAATTCATAATAAATTGGTTCCGTGTCTATAACAATAAAATTTGCTGAAAAATAAAATTGATCAACTTGGACAATAACATCTTCCACAGTTCCTCGTGAAATTTTTATTGATCGGTCTGCTAATTGTAATGTGATATTGGAAGATGTTAGTTCACTTAATCCTAGTTGTGTATAGACTGAATATGACATTAAATTACAACTGGATCCAAGATCTAGCAGAGCTTCTTGGATTTGAAAATTTCCAATAATGCATGAGACTATAGGATTACCCGGATCTTTGCACTTAAGAAGAGTATCATGTTGTATTATAGTATTAACTTGTTCAGTTAAGAATTCTTTCTTTGGTACATTTGTTCTTCTCTTTATTATGCAAAGATCTTTTAAAAACTTAGCATAAGTTGGAACTCGTTTTATTGCATCCAACAAAGGAATGTTGATTTTGACTTGTTTGAACAGTTCGAAAATTTTAGATTGATCTTTTTCAGATTGATTTTGTGGTTGTGATGGATCTTGTGTTTGATTTGTAGGTTGTGTATTTCTCCAACTAAAATTCGGATGATTTCTCCATCTTGGGTTGTAAGTTTCAGAATATGGATTCAAATAAAGCTTATTATTATAAGTTGGAACAACATTAGATTGTTCAATTAATACTTCTTTAAATGTAGGTATAGTTGGACACTCCACTGCAGGATGTCCTGACAACACACAAATTTCACAGATTTGATCAGTAGTTGAAATGACCGATACTTGTTTTATTTTTTTTCATCTCTAAAGCTACTAGTTTTTGAGATGAACTTGTTATTTTTGCTCTTAAATCATCATCTTCTTTTAACACATGTTTTTCTCTTTCGGATGTAGATTGCTTAGTTTTTATTATGTTTGAAGAAGTTGAGTCCCACATCTGGGAACTCTCAGAAATAGTATCAAAAAATTGAAATGCTTTTTCAGAATTTTTAATTATAAATTTCCCTTGCGCCATCATTTCAACAAATTGTCGCATTGCAGGTGGAAGAGCATCATAGAAAAAACCAACTAAGGTCCATTTTTCAAATGCATGATGTGAACAGGCTTGGAGAAGATCTTTAAATCTTTCCCAACATTGATAAAAAATTTCACCTTCTTTTACAGAAAAATTCATTATTTGACGTCTTAACATATTTTTACGATGTACAGGAAAAAACTTTTTAAAGAACTCAACTTGTAAAGCTTGCCAGTTTGTGATTGAATTGGCTCTTAAAGAGCTAAGCCATTGTTTTGCTTTATCTTTTAAAGAAAAAAGAAATAATTTTAGTCTAACCATTTCAGAATTATCTTGCAATGTTCTGCAGACTTCTTCAAATTCTTTCATATGAACATAAGGGATTTCAGTTTCTAGACCATGGAACTGTAGTAATAATTGTATTGTTCCTGGCCTAATATTAAGATTTGGAGCTTCTGTTGGAAAAGTAACACATGGCGGGATATTAGTTCGTGTAGGGTGTAGATATTCTCTTAATGGTCGAATTTTTTGAACTACTTCTTGTTCTCTAGGTTGTTCTTCTCTATGTACATTTCTAGCCATACTTAGTTCAAATGATTCTTGTGTAGATGAAGATGATGAAGACGAAGGAGATGATTGATTTACAGATCCTACGGATGAATGAACAGACATAAATTATTTAAAAAGAAAACACATTTTATATACATATAATACAAATAAATAACTTTTGTATTTTATTTAATTTCAAATTACCCTAACTCCATGACAACGGCGCCAAAAACTTGATTCACACTTTTTAGTGATCGGATTAATATTATACACCCAAGTATAAGTGGTCGAATTGTAGTTTTTTCGGTTTTAAGTCCAAGTATTGATCCCACGAAAAGTTTTAATAATTTAGAAACGAAAGAAGATAGTTAAGTTGCTAATTTGAATAAGACAACATGTGATAGCTTGTCATGTGAGCTTAGATTGATAACTAGTCTAAGTAAACGTTTATGTGCAGATAGACAATAACAAAAAATATCCTTCAGTTCAAGGATCCCATATGCGTTATATTGGTTAAATACTGAAAATGTTACCTTACAGCAATCAACTTCTATGTTACTGGCAAGTCAATTGGTAGGTCTGATGTATATAAACCATCACACAACAACTTTTTAAGTTAGCTAGTGGTATCCATGACAATTGATTAATCCAAGCAAACTAGAAGAACAAGTCATTCATGAGGAATACTTGAATTATTCATTTATCTTCATAATAGTAGGTGCATACATAATAAACCATAACACAGTCACTTCTTAGGTCAACTAATGGTAGTAGTCATAACACAACAACTTCTTAGGTTAGTTGGTTATAGATGTCTCAATTGACTAATCCAAGCAAACCAAAAGGACAAACCATTCATGAGGAATACTTGAATTATTCATTTGACTCTATCTGTGATACATATATATACCAGTTAAACATCCTCAGCATTTTGGTGGAGGATAAACCATACCGATAGAAATGTCATCGTTGTTAGACTAACAATCTTATCCTTTTAAACCCTAATAACCTAGAAGGACAAGTCATTCATGAGGATCATTTAAGTTTTGTACCATGCATCAGTTAACATCCTCAGCATTCTGGTGGAGGATAAACCATATCAATAGGAATGTCATGGTTGTTTTACCGACAGGTTGATGATGCACTGATGACATACCTCCAAGCACAACACCGAAAGTACGTACATCACTATATCATGTATGAAGCATATAATACATAAATATATAAAACATCAGCATTTTCAGAATTTAACTAGTATTATACATATGTTTACCTCTCACTGGAGGATATAAGTAACTATTCACGCCCCATTGCTATAGACAGGCAAGAAGTATGACTAGTTTTTATTACAAAGGAAATTAAAATATAAACCTTAAAACGTCTTTCACAAGGAACAACTGAAACACAATCACCTTTATTATCTGTTATGTCAAAAAGGTGATGGCAGTTCAACTATCTGAATAGAAAGATACAACAGGAATGTAAAAGTACAGAGTTTGGACTGAAGTGTATCACAGACCGGATTGTTTTGCAACTTTTCTTTTTCTCTTTCTCTTTTCTTTTTTTTCTCTTTTCTCTCTCTTCTCTTGGATTTCTCTCTGGAGCTCTCTTGGTCCTGGCCTCCTTCCAATTGCATCAAGGCATGCATATATATAGTAGTCAGGATAGCATGAGGTGGAAAGATGATGATGAGTAGCCAAAGGGGACCATCCGGACGCCCTTCCACCGTCTGGACGGTGGAGCTTTGCTGGAATTTCCCACCTGCTTTGTATGTTGACTCCTCTTGTGTTGAAATTACACTTTGGCCTTTGTTCTTTTATGCTTTTATACATTGCTCCTTGCATTGTGTAGTAATTCTACATTAAACCTGAACCTTTTTAAACATAACACGCACAAAACCCTAATTACGCACAAACCCTACTTATCTTTAAGTACTAGTTTTTAGTTATTTTATCACACTAATTCAACTTTATTAACTACTTCTATTTATATACTAATTAGGTTAATCACACATAATTATCATAATTCATCACAATGTCAACATATCATCAAACATATATCAACATATTCATT
Source organism: Ilex paraguariensis (assembly GCA_963454935.2). NCBI lineage: Eukaryota > Viridiplantae > Streptophyta > Magnoliopsida > Aquifoliales > Aquifoliaceae > Ilex > Ilex paraguariensis. The sequence continues at coordinate 1,302,177 of CAUOFW020003058.1, forward strand.
CAAATACAATTTTCCAAAGCATGTCATACATAATGAATGCAATAACACACTTAATTCACAAAGGCATAATGTAAACACATAACATGTCCACATATCAAAACTTCCAAGAAATCACAAGCTAGTAATTTTCATATACCAATCCAAGCTAGAATTGATTTTACCCATTTCATCAATTTCACAACAATAGGTAAGTGTTAAAATCTCTAACTACCTACCCATCTCATATAAACACTCTATGTTGGAAATAAATCTAAGTAGGATAAAAATCCTACTTCTTGAAGCGTAAAAACGAGATGTAGAAACGTTCAAGAATACCACACAAGCTGAAACCTTGATTTGTCCAAAATTTAGTTTTTGGATCTCCAGTGAAATCCCTTCTTTTTGGTACATAGACGTAGCCCTAGACGAGGAGATTGACTTTAATACATGGCTTGAGTCGATTGGAGTGACGAAACTCCGTAGATCGTAGAGAGAAGTTTGAAACCCTTGTTTTTCTGTCATTTCCCTCTCTTCCTCTTCTAACGTGAGGCTCAGCAAAATGTGGGGAGAACAATCAGATTTTTCTCCCCTTTTTATACCCTTTAATGCTTGGTCCAACGTCACTCCACACGTCCCCCATTCTCAGGTCCGTTTTCGTCCTGAAACGATTAAATTTCGTCTTGATTTAAGTTCAAATATTTTTATATAAACTTCCTTTAAATTATCTCAAAATTTTTGAAATTTTATTTCTGGGATTTTTTATGAGGTCACCCAACACCCGGTCGCCTTGTAAAATACAAAAAATTCAACTATCTCAAAATTCAACAAAAATTGACAGGGTAGCTAGATTTTGCGAGACGAATTCAACGGTGAGATTCGTTTTGTCATCCAAATTTTTAAAAAATTAGATTTTTAACCCATACTATAGTGGTAATTTACCGTTTTGCCCTTTTGCATAAAAAGTTCAAATTTTTCAGAGATTTACATTCTTTCCCCCTTAAAAGAATTTCATCTCTGAAATTCACACACACATGTGCATTCAACCACATGCATATGCAACTGTCATATAATACTAAATAACTATAAGAATGTACCTCCATCCTAGAACAAGAATGGATAATTAGTACGCATAGTGTCCTCACGCTCCCACATCACCTCCTCTACACGTCGATGATGCCACAACACCTTCACCAGCCTCACGGTCTTGCCTCATAAAACCTGCTCTCGACTATCCATGATATGCTTCGGTCCCTCCTCGAAAATCACATTCGCATCAACAATTAGCTCGCCCCAATCCACCACATGAGTCGGATCTGGAGTGTACTTCCAGAGCATAGAGACATAAAACACTGCGTGAATATCCAATAAATTTAGCGGCAACGCCAATCGGTAAGCAATTGTACCAACCCTCTCGAGTACTTCGAAGAGCCCGATATACCTCGACGACAGCTTTTTTTGCTTGCTAAACTTGACCACTCCTCTCTTAGGCATCACCTTCAAGAATATGTGATCTCTATCCTTAAATTCTAGAGGTCACTACCATCTGTCGGCATAGCTTTTCTATCGGCTCTGAGCCGTAAGAAGACGCTTTCGTATCAAGTCCATCTTCTTTGGGGTGTCTCTGACCAATTTTAGACCCGTAGAGGGTCTCTCCACAACCTCCGTCCAACAAATCGGAGAACAAAAAGGCGTCCCATAAAGTGCCTCATAGGGTGCCATTTGTATGCCCGTCTAATAACTATTTTTGTAGGCGAACTCCATTAAGGGTAAATGCTCTTTCCAGCTACCATTGAAATGTAAGACACATGCCCGTAGCATGTCCTTTAATGTCTAGATGATCCTCTCTAATTGACCGTCCGTCTGGGGATAAAAAGTTGTGCTCATCATCAATTGTATCCCCATGGCCTGTTGAAAATTTTCCCAAAAATGAGCCGTAAACTTGGGATCCTAATCCAATACTATAGATACGGGCACCCCATGTAACTGGACTATCTCCCGTATATATAGCCTATAGAATTCCTCTAGTGTGAAGGTCATTCGTACTGCTAAAAAGTGTGTCGTCTTTGTAAGCCGATTAACTATTACCCACACCGTGTCATGTCCCCCGCGATGTCCTTGACAAGTGGGTTACAAAATCTATCGAGGCGTGCTCCCACTTCTACTCAGTCACCTCCAAAGGCTGAAACAACCCTGCTAGTCTCTAGTGCTTAGCCTTGACCTGCTGGCACATGAGATATCAGATAACAAAGTCTTCAATGTGCCTATACATCCCACTCCAGTAGTACTGGTGACAAAGATCATAGTACATCTTCGTGTCACCTGGATGTACAGCAAAACGGGAGCAATAAAACTCCCTAAGGATCTCCTCTCTCAGATCCGTAGAATGGAGAACCACAACCCTTCCCCTATACCAAAGACTACCATCCATATGAATGGCTCAGCCCTAGTCATCTATACTTGACTATACTCAGTCCCTAATAGACAAAATCTCTGTGTCCTGTCCCTGGAACTCAATCACTCTACTCAATAAGGAAGGCATAACCACCAAACTTCCCAAAGTGCCCTGAGCCTGACTCTTGTAGTGTAGCCCGAACTACCCCACAGTCTCAAATATTTGTCATTCCCGGGAAATCACACTAGCCAAGATTCCCTGTGACTTTCGACTGAGTGCATCAACCACCACATTTGCCTTACTGGGATAGTAATGTAAAGTGAAGTCATAGTCCTCTAAATACTTCATCCACCTACATTGCCACATGTTGAGGTTCCGTTGTGTAAAGATGTAATTCAGACTCTTGTGGTTTGAAAATACCCCAAATTACTCATCGTACAAACAGTGGCGCCAAGCCTTCAAGGCAAAGACAATAGCCATCAACTTCATGTCGTGCGTAGGATAATTCTACTCGTGGTTCTTTAACTATCGAGAACTATAAGTCACCACTCTCCCAAACTACATCAATATACAACCAAGTCCGTCCTTGGAGGTATCACAATACATTGTGTACCTCTGTCCCTTCTCTAGGACTATCAAAATAGGAGCTGAATTAAGCCTCCCTTTCAACTCTTGAAATGCCCTCTCACACGAGTCATCCCATTCAAACTTAACATCCTTCCGGGTTAATCTCGTCATAGGTGCAGCTAGTCAAGAGAAGTTTTCAATGAACCTCCTATAATATACCCTGCCAATCCCAAGAAACTATGTATCTTGAAGACTGACTTTGGTATCTCCTAATTCATAACAACCTCAGCCTTTTTCGGGTCGACTAACACACCCAAAGTTGACACCACATAACCAAAAAACTTCACTTTCGTAAGCCAAAATTCACACTTGCTGAACTTTGACCCTCAAGTGACTCTCATACTCCTCCTCAGACTTGGAGTAGATCAAAATATCATCAACAAAGACTACGATAAATTGATCTAGGTAGGGTTGAAACACCCTATGCATGAGATCCATGAATGCCGTCGGGGCATTCGTTAATTCAAAATGCATGATAGTAAACTCGAAATGCCCATAATATGTCCTAAACGCCGTTTTAGGGATATCCACCTCTCTAATCCTTAACTGATGATAACTCGTACGTAGATCTATCTTGGAGTAGATTCGCGCCCCTCTTAGTTGATCAAATAAATCATCAATCCTCTATAAAGGGTATCTATTCTTGATAGTTACCCTGTTCAACTGCTGGTAGTCTATGCATAATCGAAAATTCTTATCCTTCTTCTTGGCAAACAACACTGGAGCACCCCAAGGTGAAGTGTTTGGTCTAATGAAGCCCTTGTCTATCAATTCTTACAATTGGACCTTGGGTTTTTATAACTCTGTAGATGTCATTCTATGCGCAGTCATAGAAATGGGTGAAGTACCAGGGTCCAACTCAATAATGAAGTCTACATCCCTATGTGGAGGTAATCCTGATAGTTCATCCGAAAGAACGTCCTCATATTCACAAACCAACCAAGGTAGACCTAGCTCCTATCTCACCTCGTCCTCTAGGGTTAGGCTTACTAGCCAACCCATCAACTACCCATACCAACGGGAATCATATACTACCTCAGGTAAAATATTGTGTTTCTCTCGCTGAAACTTAAAACAAACACCCTCCAGTGTATAGGCAGTAATCCTCTTTCGATCACAATCGATAACAACTTGGTGTGTCCTCAACCAGTTCATCCCAAAGATGACATCAAACTTTGACATGTCCATGACCCTAAGGTCTACGGTGAGTAGAATTCCCGAGATCTCTAACTAACAACCCTAACATATCTAATCAACACTCACCCTATCCCCTAGGGAAAAACTCACATGCAATGGCTCTTCTAAGGTCTCAACCTCTAAGCCCAAATTCTCACACATGATGCAACAATAAATGAATGAGATGCACCAGAGTCAAATAATACCCTTGCCCATAAGCGAGAGAGTAGAAATGTACCTTGAATAATTGACTGATCCACTAACTCAGTCTGAGGTCTGATGGCTGACTAGATCCGATATGTGTACACCCAAGTGCAGGTGGTCAAGTTGTAGTAATAATCTAGTTAAGTCCAAAGTCCAATCCACGTGGAACTATTGTTGGTGTTTTGAAGTAAGCAATGACAGAGATCATGTGATTGTAACCTTTGAGATTTACAGTGATGATGTTTAGAGATTATTCTAGGCCAAATATATCATTCTTTCCAAGAAGTTTTTCTAGACTAAATATAAGATAAATTTAAATGTAAACAGTCACCCTTTAGCTCGAGGATCTAAACATGTAGTTAATCATATGATTTATTATTCGTGTGCTTGGTAACTCAATTAATTCCCATGTCAATAGCAAGTTAATCAGAAGATAAAGGTGGATTATGAGAATTAAGCACATGGTTCCAATGTCTTTCTAGAAGTTTACAAGAATTGTCTGTGCCGAGATTCAACCCGTCTACAAACAAGCAAGTATTTCTACAAGGCATCCAACCATGGCATTAATATTCCATCCTTTTAGATGAAGTTCAATAATGGTGAAGATTGAAGGGTAGTCATGAAGATCTAGTCAGGGTACTTGCCTTGAACCAATGAGTCTTTCTATACAAGAGTCACCTATGTTATAGAAAGTACTCACGATTATACATAGTACCTTAGCTTTGTTAGATACAGTCAATCATTCAATAAGCAAGTGAAATATAAAGCATTTAAGCATAAATAAAATGCACAAAAATAACTTTTGAATAATTTATACATATCCATCACCTCTTACTAAAGAGTGAATGAAAAACTACTTACTCTTCATGGCTTTGGTAAAGCTAAAAAGTGAGTGATGCTCATCCCTCCAAGTAGAGGAATTACAAAATAAAGCACAATAAATGAGGAGGCGATCTTCAACAAAGAATGAGTGAATCACATTCCACCCTTCATGGATTTGGTAAAGCTTTAGAAAATTGGAAGAAGTTCACTCCTCTAAGGGAAGAAGGAAGCTCAAGCAATGGAAGTGAAAGACAATTAATGAAAGTAGAAGAAAGTTAGTCACTTTTGGAGAGTTTTCATCGCAACCAAAAGGTGATCTACCTTCCTTTTTGCAAGTAATTGAAAGCTTAAGTCTAAGACTAATTCTATAACAAGCTAATAAAATGTTGGTCTAGTCCCAACCTAACTCTCCTTTGAAGCTCCCACAAGGGGAGTATTTATAGGCAAGGAGGAGGGGACAAAAGGGTGTGAAAAATAGTGTCGGGCCTTGAAAGTCCTACTGAAAGACCTCCACTCTATAGCCTATCTTGGGACAACGTTCGAACATTGTCTAGTGTTCGAACGTTGTTGCTGTCTTTGCTTAATGGATGTTCGAACATGGAAATGTAGTCTGAATTCCCCATTCAAGTAACTTGTGTTCTTCTGGAGATCTACTTCAATACGTCTTGAACTACTGCCCCTGCACTCATTAGCCTGGTCCTCAATAGTGGAGGAGAACATTCAAACGTGTTTGGATGTTCGAACGTGGTACTCAAGTAGCTCAATGTTTTTCTTCTTGACTACAACACGCCATGTCTCAACATTATGATCTTCAAATAGTTCAAGGGAACATTTGAACGTGAGTTGGAGTTCGAACGTTCCTATTTTGTTCCAAACTTTTCCAATTTTGTCCCCTAATATGCTGGTGTTACATTCAAGTTTGATATTTGTTGACCTTGAGCCCTTGTTCACTTTAGGACCTGAAATGTCATCATTTAAACTCTATCAAAGTATAATTAGTTTTAAAAAGGCATAGTGATATGCTAATTTTAACTACTAATCACACCCCACCAACCTAAATATTGCTAATCTCTAGTAATATAGCAACAATTGAATGTAAATCTATTTCTAATGCCTTTTTCGTAGGTCATCCAATTGAATTTAGCATATGTAACAAGCCGTTGAACCACTAGGTTTACCCTAGTGGAGGAGTGCTGTCTCGTGAGGATTTTTAGTGAAGCTACCTACAAACTTCAATGGAACATATGTGTATGTGGGTTTACTGGTTAAAGTAAGGTAGCATCATGGTCGTTAGGACACCCATCCCTCAATTTCGACTCATATCCCACACCCTTCTTGATTCACCTTAATTAAGGCATAATTTAATTTAGTTAATAGGTCAATTGTGTTAGTTAAATAAAGTTAAACTAGTCCAAATAAGCCAAATTAGGGTTAGTGTGTGAATTAAGGATAATGCATTGATTGTTGTTCTTTTCAGGATTTTGTGCATCAAAGCTACAAACTACTGGGGAGCAAATTGTGTCAAAGCTACAAATTACTTGGGAGCCAATTATCAAAGTTGCAAACTATTGGGTGCCAATTGTCAAAGATATAAACTATAGTGTGCCAATTATCAAAGCTCAAAATAAAGGGGGATCAAAGTATAATTCAAAGCCGTCAAACAAGACTTTCACACTCCCTTGTTGCCTATAAATATCACCCCTTAGGACTTGTAAAGAATTCATCTTTTGGTAGTGAAAAACCCTCCAAAAGTATTATTGCTTTCTTGCTCATTACTTTCTTTAAGTATTGCTTTCTTTTATTGTATTATTACTTTCTTTTAATTCATTGCTTTCTTTAAATATTGCTTTCTTTTATTGTATTATTGCTCTCTTTAATTTATTGCTTTCTTTTACTTAATTGTTTGAGCTTCCTTTTTCCCTTAGAGGAGTGAAACTCTTCCACTTTTCTAGAGCTTTACCAAAACCGTGAAGGATGGAACGTGATTCACTCATCCTTTGTCAAAGATCGGCTCCTTGTGTAAAGTGTTTTACCTTGTAACTCCTCTACTTGGAGAGATGAGCATCACTCACTTTCCTAGCTTTACAAAAGTCATGAAGAGTAAGTCGTTTCTCATCCAATTTTTAGTAAGAGGTAATAGACATGTATAATTATCGAGAAGTTATATTGTGCATTTTGTTTATATTTAGCTTCAATCTTCATTTCTTTATAATGTCTTCTCATACATTGTTGTCTTTACTTTAAGCATGAGTAGCTAAGTCCTTAAGTTGGCTAATCCAAGGGAGACCTCCACTTGGGTATGTAATTTCTACTCATCTTCTTTCCTCCCCTTGGTGTACAATGGTTCGGTTTGACTGGGTTGAGTGAGGACATGGTGTGAGTCTTTGATATCCCATAGACTTGTCACGAGTTATACTTGGATCCTCACTTCCATCACATCCCTCACTTCCCACGAATCAATCATTCATCTATGCACAATTAGAGGAAGGTTTCAAGTAAACTTGACATTACTTTGTTTTTCTACTTTCAAGATGATTCACCTCCTTCCCTGAGGAGACGACCTTGGAATAAGATTCTAAGTTAAATACGACAAGCAAAAGTCTCTCTGCGCTTGGGGAGCATTTTTGTTCACACACACACATATTTGACATTTCATTCATCCACCATTCCGTTGCCCTTTCTTTTGACATCATTTCAAGGGAGAGTGACTCTCCCTTTCACACACACCATACATACATTGAGAGATAATGTCTGGAGGTTAGGATATTTCAACGAAAAACATCAAGCATTTTTGGCGCCGTTGTCGGGGAAGGCAAAATGTCAAATTGAGAAGGTGATTTTCGGACAACGAAGGTAAGTCCCGTGATCTTCATCATGGGTTGAGGTACGTTGTTCCGTGTATATATTCTTGTTTGTGTGTAAATTCATTTGTAGACAGTTTGTTACATGTGGGGAAGGGACGAACAAAACCGATTGGTTAGACAACCCTTAGACCCCAACATAAATATTGACAAAAACCCACTCGAGGATGCAGGTGATAATTTTGAAAATGTTGGTGCCAATCCAAATGTTCAAAGGGCTGGGGGAATGCCTGAACCTAGAATGCCTAATCCACGAATGTAATTTTCCCCTCCCGTGAATGAAGGGAATAACATCCAAATTGATCCTCCGGTGAGGTCTATGAGGGATTTTCTTTAACCAACCCGTACCACCACAGCTCATGCATCCTCTTACCGGTCGAAGCTCAGATCTTCCAAGTTAAGCCGAGGATGTTGCAACTACTTCCTTTATTCTATGAAATTGAAAGGGAAAACCCCTACGTGCACCTAAAGAATTTTGAGGATATGGTTGCAACCTTCAATGCTAACTATGCTATGGAGGACATAGTTTAATTGAAATTGTTTCCATTCTCCCTCAAAGATAAATCCAAATCGTGGTTTGATGACATGTGACCTCGATCCATTACCTCTTGGGCTCAAATGAATTCTGAATTTTTGAATAAATTTTTTCCGGTTCATAGAACCACTACTTTGAAAAAGGAAATTCAAAACTTTTTTGAGAAGCCCAATGAGCAATTCTATCAATGTTGGGATCGTTAAAAGGAATTGCTACAATCCATTCCACATCATGGATTTGAATTGTGGCAACCGTTCTTCAAGTAGTAGTCAACCACAAGGGGGAGGGATATACGACTTGAGAGACCACAAAGACTTGTTTTCAAAAATTGCTAAATTATCAAGGAAAGTTGAGAGTCTTGAAGTCAATAAGAGACACGAGGTGTCTAATGTGTCACGAACCGAGGAGGGTTGTTCAATTTGCAAATGTATGGAGCATTCCCTATCGGATTGCCCAAATATTCCGACCCTTAAAGAAGCGTACCATGAACAAGTCCATGCCTTCAACCAAAGGCAATCATTTTCTCCTAATTTGAATACTTATAATCCGGGTTGGAGTAGTCACCTAAATTTTAGTTGGAGAAATGAGAACCCCATTCCTCATGGTTCAAGTGCATATGCATCTCCTATGCCTCCCAAGCAAAACCAATACCATAGTCAAGGGCAAACATCTAGCTCTCAATACCTAAGGACCAATCCCAAAGGGTATCAGTCAAACCCGTCAGCACAAAATTTTTCTCAAGGACCGTCCAATCCATCCACATACCAACCTCCTCACAAAAGGAATTTGGAGGATATGGTTCATTCCTTCATTCAAAGTCAAATCGCCATTAATAACCAAAATGCCACGACCATCAATGATATAAGAGCCCAACTTACAAAGTTGACAAACTCTATAGGGGCATCTTAACAAGAAAAGGGGAAGTTTCCCGCTCAACCACAAGAGAACCCTAGGGGTCAACACTTTATTGAGTCATCGAAACCTTTGAGAGAGAGTTGCGAGCAACTAAAAGCTGTCACCACCCTCCGTAGTGGCAAAGAAATTGACAAAACTATTTTGCCAATGGTCTCACCTAAGACCACATTGCCAAAAGGAAAAAATATCTTGGGTGACGCCGACAAGGGTGAGGTGAGTAAAGAGAAAGAAAGAGAGGTTATTGAGAAAGAAAAATTAAATGATGATTGTGTGTTTATTCCTCCCATGCCTGCCCTTTTCCCGAGTCATTGGAAGCCACCTGTCAAGGTGGCTAATTATGCTGATATTTTGAAAATGTTTAAGCAGGTGAAGATTAACATTCCACTCCTTGACGCCATCAAGCAAATTCCATCATATGCTAAGATTTTGAAGGACTTATGCACGATGAAGAGGAAACTCAATGTCCATAAGAAAGCATTCCTCACCAAGCAAGTGAGCTCAATATTGAGGACCAACACTCCTCCCAAATTCAAAGATCCCAGTTGTCCAACCATAGCCATCACCATTGGAAATTATCGAGTGGAGCAAGCACTCCTCGATTTGGGGGCAAGTGTGAATCTTCTCCCCTACTCGCTGTGCCAATAGCTGCAGCTTGAGGAGTTAAAGCCCACCTCAATCACGCTTCAATTGACGGATCGTAGTATCCGTACACCAAGGGGAGTAGTTGAGGATGTCTTAGTTCAAATTGATAAATTTTACTTCCCTGTCGATTTCATTGTGCTTGATACACACCCTGTTGCAAACCTTAGCTCCCAAATTCCCGTAATACTTGGAAGACCCTTCCTTACTACATCTAATGCCGTGAGAAATTACAGGGAATGGTCTAATGAAGTTGGCATATGGGAATATAACAATGGAGCTCAATGTATTCATCTTGGCAAAGCAACCAGGTGATGATGAGGAAGTAAGTGAGGTCAATAGAATCGACACTTTGGTTGAGGAGCACTTGGAGCTAGAGGGGATGTTGAAATTCAAGGAAGAAGGAATTATGGATCTTGAGAATTATGATGAGCAAGAGGAGGTAGAAGATTTGAAAGGGATAGAAAGGTGGATCTCTACATTCAAAGAGTTACCCCATCGAGAAAAGAAAATTTTTTTGTCGGATGAACAAAAGCCCAACTTGGAGTTGAAACCCTTGCCCTCCCATTTGAAGTACGCCTATCTTAGGGAAGGTGAAACATTTCTAGTGGTCATTAGCTCTACATTGAACACGGAACAAGAAAAAGAACTCTTGGAGGTATTAAGAAAGCATAAAGGAGTAATTTGGTGGACCATTGCGAATATCAAGGGGATAAGCCCTCTCATTTGCACCCACCACATATATTTTGAGGAGGATTCCAAATCTTCCCGACAACCACAAAGATGGTTGAATCCCATCATGAAGGAGGTGGTGAGGGATGAGGTTCTGAAACTACTTGATGTGGGGATCATTTTTCCAATTGCCAATAGTAAGTCGGTTAGCCCCACGCAAGTAATACCTAAGAAATCTGAAGTTACGGTGGTTGAGAATGATGAGAATGAGCTTATACCTACAAGAGTGATCACCGGATGGAGGGTGTGCATTGATTACTGAAAGTTGAACACTTGCACAAGAAATGACCACTTCCCATTGTCATTCCTCGATCAAGTTCTAGAATGAGTAGCGGGCATCTATTCGACTATTTTTTAGATGGATACTTCAGCTACAATCAGATCAAGATTGCTTTGGAGGATCAAGAGAAGACCACCTTCACGTGCCCCTATGGTACCTTTGCCTACCGCCGCATGTCATTTGGACTATGCAATGCTCCAGGGACTTTTCAATGCTGTATGATGGGGATTTTTAGTGACATGGTGAAAAATATAGTGGAGGTCTTTATGGACGACTTTTTGGTGTCTAGGGATTCATTAAAGGGATGTTTGGCAAACTTGGAGAAAGTTCTAACAAGATGTAAGGAGAAAAATCTAATCTTGAATTGGGAAAAGTGTCACTTTATGGTGACGGAAGGAATTGTGCTTGGCCATNAAACTTGGAGAAAGTTCTAACAAGATGTGAGGAGAAGAATCTAGTCTTGAATTGGGAAAAGTGTCACTTTATGGTGACGGAAGGAATTGTGCTTGGCCATATAGTTTCGGCAAGGGGTATTGAAGTCGATAAATCCAAGGTGGAGGCCATCTCCAACCTCCCCACACCAAGAGCCATCAAAGGCATCCGGTCATTTTTGGGCCGTGCAGGTTTTTATCGTCGATTCATAAAGAATTTCAGTGCATTGGCCCGACCCTTGACCAACCTACTATCTAAGGAGGTCACATTTGAGTGGTCGGATAATTGTGAGACATCCTTTAAAAAACTTACAAGCATGCTAGTCACACCTCCGATCATGCGACCACCCAATTGGGATCTACCTTTTGAGCTCATGTGCGACTCAAGTGATTACGTAGTCGGTGTAGTGCTCGGTCAAAGGGAGGAAAATAGACTATATGTGATACACTATGCTAGCAAAACACTTAATGAGGCTCAAATGAATTACACTACCACCGAGAAAGAGTTGTTAGCAATAGTGTTTGCCTTAAATAAATTTCGTTCTTACATCATTGGTTCACCTATTGTTGTCTTTACTGATCACTCTACTTTGAAGTATTTGTTGTCTAAGCAGGATACAAAACCAAAACTCATTAGGTGGATACTCCTCTTACAAGAATTCGACTTAACGATCAAAGACAAGAAAGGAGTTAAGAATGTGATGGCGGATCATTTATCTCGGCTTATGGTGCAAGAGGCCGATGAGCACATTCCTATCTCTGACGAGCATTTGTTTTCAATTCATTTTGCATGTCCTTGGCATGCTGATATATGTAACTATCTTGCAACAAGACAGATACCACCGCAATAAAGCCCAGAAGATCGAAGACGATTTATGGCGGATCGAAGATGATATTAACATTCACATTCTTAATATTAAAATGCCTATCATTCATACTCAGGTGTCATAACTCTTCCCCCTTAAGAAATTTCATCCCCTAAATTTTCAGAGCTAAACAAAACTGAATTCAATAGTAAGTTGATACAAGTCTTCATATTTTCGTATAAAATCAATTAGTCCTTGCATAAATAAATTAATAAAAATACAACCGATTTGTTGCAACAATGCTTGATTCATTTTCCCTAATCTCCAAACACTCAAACCCAAATTGTGTTTATATGGCTTATACAAGTTGGTGAATGTCACTCTCCCTTGAGTTCAATGCAAGAAATGAGAAAAATCATGTGGATAAACAAAAATGTGTGTGTGTGCAAAAGTGATCCCCAAGTGTAGAGAGACTTGCATTGTCATGTTTTACTTAGAATGGGTATTCCAAGATTGTCTCCTTAGGGAAGGAAAGGTCAAATATTTTCAAAAGGTGATTTGTGAAAGAAATGAAAATTGAAAAATCTTATAATTTGTGTTTTGGTGAGTTTAGTTTTGGGAAATATGCAAGAAAGCAAGGTTGGCTAATCCATAGAGGTCATTCCAATGAGAATGCGAAATCGGCTCAATTCATTCATCCAATGGTGTCTCAGCGTTTGATTGATTCGTAGGAAATGTGGGACTAATATGGGTGTGTTGGGCACAAGCATACCCCGTGACAAGTCTATAGTGTATCAAGAGCCCACAACCACGTCCGCACTCAACCTAGTCAAACCAAACACTTTACACTATGATGAAGAATGAAAGAGAGTAGATTTCACATACCCAAAAAGAAATTCCTCTTGGATTAGCCAACTAAAAGTTTAGCTACTCATAATAAAGGCAAGAACAAACATAATGTAAAGAGACATGGTAATGAAATGGGGAATGAACTTGTATTGATGCAATAAAATGTTTAAACTACAAGAGTAAAGTCATTCATTACCAAATTACAAAGCTTGAAGAGCAAAATACCCAAATGTAGAAATAGAAATGATAAAATACTTCACTAAGCTTGATTACAACTTGAATAAAAGAGTTTAAAGTAAAAGAGGGAAAGATTACAAGAAGAATAAAGCTTACTACAATGAAAATGGTGAAGAAAATGTAAAAATCCAACTATCTCTCTCGATAACTTCATCTTCTACCTTGGAGCTTCTCTCTCTAAAAGCATGTGAAAACTAAAAATGGTGTAAGAATTTCTCAAATTTCATCCATCCTCCCTCCTTAGCCTGTTAGAACTAAGTTGCAATGAGTGGGAAGAGATTGGACACTTCCACAAGCAATGATAGGCCAAGCATGCTCCTCCCATGCTTCACTAACCACCTCTCTTCTCTCTCTTGCCTATCTCATATTTTCTCCTCCAAATCTGACTTTAGGGTATAAGAGATACTTTCTCCTCCAAATCTGACTTTAGGGTGTAAGAGACAATCATAGTGTGTCAAAGATGTCATGGTATGGTTTGGATGACAAAAGGTGGGCCCCAAGAGTAGGTGGAGTCGTATGGGCAGGCATCTAGCATTGCTTGGCAAAACCAACATCAAGAAAACCTATAGGTAAGTTTTTTCTAGTAATAATTTTCTACTAGTAGGTTTTTGGCTGGGCTGTAATAGAAGAATTCCAATGCACTTTCCCTACCTGTAGGTTTTGGAACTTCTACCAGTAAGTTTTGACTAACTTCTACCGATAGATTATGTCGACTTCTGCAGGTAAGCCTTGTAACACCGCATTTTCTTTTATATATGTATATAGATAGTAAAATAATTGTGTTAAAAATGTGGATATGTGTAGTGATGTGTGTTTGAATTTGGTAGATTGGAAAAGTAGAGATTTAAAATGTTAGTGGAAATAATAGTTGAAATTTGGTTTAAATAAGTGAAAATGTGAAATTTTAGGTCCTAGAACTTGTATTAAATAGTTTTGGTGTAAAAATATTTGTTGAAGAGATTTTGGATGGATTTGGTTGGCTTAGGAATGGATTGGAAATGGAAAAGGGATGAAACAGTACACGTGAACAGTGCACTGGCAGCAACTTCAAGCACGATTTTGACCTTGATGCAGTCCATATCCCTCACAACTCAAAACAAAAAAGTTGTAGATCTCTTTCTTAGAATTCCATACCATCTTGAATCATCTCAATCTGAGCTCAGATGAGAGATTTATGCCCAGATAACGAAGTGATGTCAAAACAGCCCAATTAGCTTGAACAGTGCACTGGCTGCAACTTCAAGCCCGATTTAGACCTTGATGCAGTCAATATCTCTCAAAACTCAAAACATGAAATTTTTAGAGCTCTTTCTTATCATTCCATATCATCTTGAATCATCTCAATCGGAGCTCGGATGAGAGAGTTATGCCCAGATAACGAAGTGATGTCAAAACAGCCCAATTAGCTTGAACAGTGCACTGGCTGCAACTTCAAGCCCGATTTAGCCCTTAATGCAGTCAATATCTCTCAAAACTAAAAATATGAAAGTTTTAGAGCTCTTTCTTAATATTTCATATCATCTTGAATCATCTCAATTGGAGCTCGGATGAGAGAATTATGCCCAGATAACGAAGCGATGTCAAAACAGTCCAATTAGCTTCGTTTTGCATTTAACGTCTCCATTTGCATCCTAAATCAAAATATAAGAATAATGAGTATATTTAGGCTTTAAATAAGTATAAAAGGCTTTAAGAAGCCCTTTATCACCTTTTATTTGCAAACAACGCAAAATTTCATTAATAGAGTCGGTTCGGATGGGTAAAATAGAAATTCTAGTGTTTCGGGTGTATGTTGACTTGGGTTTTGAGATAAATCATAAAAATAAATATTTTTAGGTTAAAATAAAATTAAAAATAAATTTGAAACGTCGAAAAACCTTAGGGTAGTCATATGGATCAAATTGGAGATTCTTAGTGGTAAAACCGTAATTTTAGAGAAAACCAAAACAGGCTGTGAACAGTGAATTTCGAGGCTGAGGTGTTTTAAACCCCATTTTCATCCTATTTGCCCTCATTTCTTTCACTCCACTCTCACCCCACACCTCTTGGAACCTTACAGAGCATTAAAGAGGAAGAAAGGAAGGGAAAAACAAGAGATTTAAGGGTAGATTTAAGATCAAAGCTCAAGTTCTTCCTACAAACTAAGGATTCAAGGTAGGGGTTTTCTCTCATTCACTTACATTGAGGCTAGGGTATTTATATATGTATGTTTTGGCTATCAATGGTATATATATATGCTATGGAATCATCTTCTCTTAGACTTTTTGCAAAGATTACATGTTTTGAACAAAGTAAGGTTTAATACCCATAAAATCTTCTTTCTAGTTTTAAAACCCTAATTTTTGGAGAGTGATGCATTTTCTTCCTAAATGCTTTCTTTATTATGGATTTCGAAATTTTAGTGCTTTGTGTTGGGTAGAAAAATGATGTTATTGTGATCTCATGTATTTTCTTAATTGGTTGTGGAATTGTTACACGATATATTTTGGGAATTTTGGATAGATACTTGTAAATTGAGATAAATGTTGGAATTGTATGCTTGGTTGGGTTGTTTGTGATACACATTAGTGAAAGGTTCCTTGTAAAGATGCTCACCCTTTCCCAAGAAGTTCCCGGTAAGGATGCTTGAGAAACAATATAGTGATTGGAGAGAGGTTCCATGTAAGGATGCTCATCCATTCTCAAGAGGTTTCGAGTAAGGATGCTTGAGAATCAAAGATGATCTAAAGGGGGTGGAGGATACCACAAAGTATGCCACCTACCAAAAAAATTGTTGAGAATTGGTTATGGTAATTAATGGTTATTATTTGTATGTGGTGCTCGTTTATTCATTTAAGTAATGTTTTTAAATAAACTTGAGATCTTTTTTAAATGTCACTGCTTTATTTCAAATTATGTACCTATGTTATGTTAAAATTGAGACCAATCGTTTTAAATGCTTTTCTAAACTTTGTATGGGTTTAGGAGAATTTTTCTACAGAGCTTCGTGCTCACCCCTTATCGCTAACATTTTTCAGATTACCCGCTTGAGGAGGAGGACGTAAGGGTCGAGGAGCCCGCTACTTGGGAGACTCCACTAGACGGGAGTGTGGATTCCGAGGTGGATGCATAGAGTGACCTCATTTCCTTTTGTACTAGACTAGAACATTCTTTTAGAATATTGTGTAGTCTAGCTTCTTTTGTTTATTTTGCTACGCTTCTTTAATTAATTTTTGAGATTTAATAGCCATGACTTGGGCATATTCTTTTGAANCTGTGCTTCTTTAATTAATTTTTGAGATGTAATAGCCATGACTTGGGCTTATTCTTTTGGATAATGTTGTAAATATTCATGGATGACAAATGAAGTCTTGTTTCTTAAGGGATTATATTAGTGCTCTCATGATATGAATGGTTTTAGAATGTAATGCCGTCCAGGGTGTGTTTTGGGGTATTACAAAGTTGGTATCAGAGCTTAGGTTTTAGGTCTTACATGGGAGCTGTAGGTTATGGAATCACCTCTAGAGCTTTAGGATTAGGGTGAATCAAATCCTTAAGTGAAATTTTATACACGTTCTATGCCTTAGCTTAATCTAATATTTAGGATGTCCTGTACATCCATGAACTAAGTTATGAATTGATGTGCAGGATGAAAGGCGAACAAGGACGGGGACGCGGTCGTGGTCGTGGGCATGGGCGTGGAGGTCAAGCGAATCCACCACCACCAGCACCTCCGGATGCCATGCAAGGCATTTACCAATGCTTGAGGGAGCTCACCACTTTGGTACAAAACCAAAATGGTAACAACAACCACAATGGTGGAGCTCATCCTCTCGCTCAAGTACCAGGCAATGGGAACGGAGACCAAAGGATGATAGCTCTTCGAAAATTCTTAAGACAACGACCACCTAATTTCCAAGAGAGCTCCAATCCTTTGGAGGCGGATAGACGGATCCGCCAAGTGAAGAAGATTTGTGACGGCATGGGAGTTGCCAAGGAGTTGAGAGTTAGTTTGGCAACCTACCTGTTTGAGCGTGAGGCCGACTATTAGTGGGATGCCATAAAGAGGAGAAGGGATACCGACACACTCATTTAGGAAGAGTTCGATCAACTTTTCTAAGATAAGTACTTCCCTAAATCGGTCAGAGATCAAATGAAGGTGGATTTTCTTGCACTACGACAGGGTAATATGACCGTGGCTGAGTATGAGAGGTAGTTCGACAAGCTCTCTCGTTATGCAACAAGATTTATATCTACTAAGGCCGACAGGGCCAAGCGCTTCGAGCAAGGTCTGAGGCCGAGCATTAGGGAGAAGTTGGTGGCTCTCAAGATCCGTGATTTTGGGGACTTGGTGGACAGAGTTGCACTAGTAGAAAGAGACATAGAGGATAGCCAGCGACAATAGGGCTTCTCGAGATGAGGTCCGATCCAGACGGGTGCTAGCACAAGTGCGACACAGAGACCAACACCATACCGTCGCCTAGACCAGACAGGTGGACAACGACTTTTGACAGCCCGAAGAGAGAGAGACACTCAAACTAGAGTCGGTATTACCCCACGATCCTGCTTTGCATGCAGAGGTGTGGGACATATTCAGATGCATTGCTTAGTTTTTCCACCTCAGGGGCCTATCTAGACCACCATACAAATACCAGTAGCCCAACCACCACCACCAAAGCCTGCACCACAGCGACCGATACAAGCTCAAGCCCCCGGCGACGCCAACCAAGGGCGAGTATTTGCTTTGACTCAGTCGGAGGAGGACATTGTCAATGCCGTTGTGGAAGGTATCGTCCTTATTTATAATTCTTGGGCCCGAATATTATTTAACCCCGGTGCAACACACTCATTTGTACGCATGACATAAGCACTTGATTTGGGATTGAGTTTCGCGAAGCTAGAGCATGTTATGAACATTAGCTTGCCCACGGGAAAATGGTTAGCTACTAGCCGAGTCTACAAGGGTTGCGTGCTTCGCATTGGGGAGCACGAATTGATTGTGGATTTGATTGCTTTAGAGATAAAGGGGTATAATGTGATTTTTAGGATGAACTTGTTGTCCGCTTTCTGGGCGGTAAGGGATTGTTTTCGCAAGTGGATTTTATTTCAGTTGCCGGGAGGAGTCATTTTCAGTTTTGTGAATAACCGAGATTCTTCTCATCCATTTCTTACTATGGGTAGTCGATTCTTAAAAGAAAAATCGGGAAGTCATTTGAGTTTCTTAGCTAGCTTGATGGGAGATGACAGGGATAAAAATCCATACGAATGTGGTGTTAATTGTATTGGAGTTTCTAGATGTTTTTCTCAAGGAATTACCCAGATTACCGTCACATAGGGAAATTGAGTTCAAGATCGATCTCTATCCGGGGAACCGAACCCATAGTCATTGCTCCCTACCGGATGGAACCTTTGGATTTGAAGGAGCAGAAGCAGTTGGATCACTTGTTGGTGATTGGGTTTATCCGTCTAAGCACTTCACCTTGGGGAGCCCCGGTCCTCTTTGTGAAGAAAATGGATGAGACTCTACAGTTGTGCACGGATTATTGAAGGTTGAATTGGGTTACCGTGAAGAATAAATATCCGTTGCCGAGAATTGATGACTTATTTGATCAGTTGAAGGGTTCAAAGTATTACTTCAAGATTGATCTTCGCATGGGGTATCATCAGCTACGGATTAAGGAGGAGGATATTTCTAAGACTGCTTTTCCTACCTGGTATGGTCATTTCGAGTATAAGATGATGTCGTTCGGATTGACTAATGCCCCCGCAACCTTCATGGATTTGATGCACAGAGTCTTCCGGCCTTACCTCGGTCAATTTGTCATTGTGTTTACTGATGACATATTGATTTACTCACAGACTCAGAAGGAACATGCTCGTCATCTCTCTATTGTGCTACAAACATTGAGAGAACATAAGTTATATGCGAATATGAGCAAGTGTGAGTTTTGGATGAACGAAGTGAAGTTCCTTGGCCATGTTGTGTCCGAGCAAGAAGTAGCGGTTGATCTCGCAAAGATTGAGGCCGTGATAAAATGGGAACCACCGAAGAACGTAATGGAAGTACGAAGTTTCTTGGGGTTAGTCGGCTATTATCGTAGGTTTGTGGAAGGGTTCTCCAAGCTTGCAATGCCGATGACTCGCCTTACAAAGAAGGGGGAGAAATTTTTGTGGACTCAAGCGTGTGAACTAGTTTTTCGCACCTTGAAGGAGAAGTTGACGACGGCACCAATCCTCATTATTCCAAGCAGTGGGGAAGGCTATGATGTCTACACCGATGCTGCACTACGAGGCTTGGGATGCGTTCTAATGCAAGGAGGGAAGGTAGTGGCTTATGGCTCGAGGCAACTCAAGGTGCATGAGCAGAATTATCCCACACACGACTTGGAGCTGGCTGCGGTGTTGTTTGCTCTTAAGTTATGGAGATGTTATTTATACGGGGAGAAAATTCAAGTGTTCTCGGACCATAAAAGTCTCAAGTATATCTTCACACATAACGACTTGAATCTCTGGCAGAGAAGGTGGATTGAGTACTTGGAAGATTATGAGTTCACGCTCAACTACCATCCGGGGAAGACCAATGTAGTTGTCGACGCTCTTAGCAGGAAGTCTCGAGGTGAAATCAATTTTCTTGTGGTAAATAGGTGGAAAGTGATTGATACATTGGAGGAGTACAATCTATGGGCGGATGGATCAAAGCATCAACCATATCTACTCAACCTTGTAGCTCAACTGACGCTTCAGCGACGGGTAGTGGAGTTGCAATGCCTGGATTCGAAACTCGATTGGATTAGAGCCCGATTAGAGAATGGAGAAGTGATTGAAGGATGGTCTTGGAAGAATGGAGAGTTGAGATATGCTGAGAAACTATGTGTTCCCGATGATTCGTCCCTAAAGGAGGAGATACTGGGAGAGTGTCATCGCTCTAAGTTTGTTATCCACCCCGGTAGCACAAAGATGTATAGGGACATGAAGCGTTAATACTGGTGGAGGGGAATGAAGCGAGATATGGCCAAGTATGTGGTAAAATGTGTGGTGTGCCAGCAGGTGAAGATTGAGCATCAAAGACCAGGAGGAGTCCTACAATCTTTGTCTATTCCAGAGTGAAAGTGGGATCAAATCACCATAGACTTCGTGTCGGGTTTCCCACGGACGTCGTGCGGGCATAATGCACTGTGAGTCATTGTGGATAGACTCACCAAGTTCGCTCACTTTTTGGGTATGAAGACCACGGATACATTCGAGACTTTGAGCCAGCTGTATATCCGTGAGATAGTGAGGTTACATGGCGTTTCGCACTTGATTGTGTCGGATCATGACTCTAGGTTTGTGGCGAGATTCTGGCAGAGTCTACAACAAGTAATGGGGACGGAGTTACACTTCAGTATGGCTTTTCATCCCCAAACGGATGGCCAATTCGAGAGGGTGATACAGATTGTGGAGGATATGTTACGCGCTTGCGCGTTGGACTTCAAGGGGAGTTGGAGTGACCACTTACCGTTGGTGGAGTTTGCTTACAACAACAGCTATCAAGAAAGTATTGGGATGGCACCGTATGAAGCATTGTATGGAAGACCATACCGATCACCGACGTGTTGGTTAGAAGCCGGTGAGAGTAGTTTGTTTGGACTGGACATTATTCGAGAAACTATGAAGAAGATTCAACTCATCTGAGAGAGGCTACGAACGGCGTAAAGTAGACAGAAGAGCTATGCGGACCATAGACGAAGACCCTTAGAATTCAAGGTGGGAGACTGCGTATTTCTCAAGGTGTCACCCAAGAAGGGTGTGTTTTGATTCGGCAAGAAAGGGAAGTTAGTGCCAAGATATACCGGACCGTTTGAGGTAATCAAAGCGGTAGGCAAGGCAGCATATCAACTTCGACTACCAGCCCAGCTATCTGGAATACATGATGTGTTCCACGTGTCCATGTTGGGAAGGTGTCACTCGGATGCAACTCCAGTCGTGAACTTGGAAGAGATTGAAATTCAAGACAGAGCAACCTACGAAGAACAACCGGTAGAAATTCTCGACACTCAGGAAAAAGTGCTTCGCAACAAAGGTATCAGATTGGTGAAGATTTTGTGGCAACACCATGGAGTGGAGGAAGCTACATGGGAATCGGAGCAAGAAATGCAGGAGAAGTATCCATATTTGTTCGCTACTAGAAGTAAGTTTCGAGGACGAAACTTTCTTTAAGGGGGGTGGATTGTAACACCCCGTATTTTCTTTTATATATGTATATAGATAGATAGTAAATAAGTGTGGTAAAAATGTGGATATGTGTAGTGATGTGTGTTTGAATTTGGTAGATTGAAAAAGTAGAGATTTAAAATGTTAGTGAAAATAATAATTCAAATTTGGTTTTAATAAGTGAAAATATGAAATTTTAGGTCCTAGAACTTGTATTAAATAGGTTTGGTGTATAAATATGTGTTGGAGAGGTTTGGGATGGATTTGGTTGGCTTAGGAATGAATTGGAAATGGAAAAGGGATGAAACAGAACGTGAACAGTGCACTGGCTGCAACTTCAAGCGCAGTTTCGACCTTGATTCAGTCAATATCTTTCAAAACTCAAAACATGAAAGTTTTATAGATCTTTCTTAGAATTCCATATCATCTTTCAGCATTTCAATTGGAACTCAGATGAGAGAATTATGTCCAGATAACGAAGTGATGTCAAAACAACCCAATTAGCTTGAACAGTGCACTGGCTGCAACTTCAAACCCGATGTAGACCTTGATGTAATCAATATCTCTCAAACCTCAAAACAGGAAATTTTTAGATCTCTTTCTTATCATTCCATATCATCTTGAATCATCTCAATCGGAGCTCTGATGAGAGAGTTATACCCAGATAACGAAGCAATGTCAAAACAGTCCAATTAGCTTCGTTTTGCATTTAACGTCTCCATTTGCATCCTAAATCAAAATATAAGAATAATGAGTACATTTAGGCTTCAAATAAGTATAAAAGGCTTTAAGAAGCACCCTTTATCACCTTTTATTTACAAACAACGCAAAACTTCATTAATAGCCGGTTCAGATGGGTAAAATAGAAACTTTAGTGTTTCGAGTGTACAATGACTTTGGTTTTGAGATAAATCATAAACATAAATATTTTTAGGTAAAAATAACATTAAAAATGAATCCGAAAAGTCAAAAAATCTTAGGGTAGTCATATGGATCAAATTGGAGATTCTTAATGGTAAAACCGTAATTTTGGAGAAAACCAAAAGAGACTGTGAACAGTGAATATCGGGGCTGAGGTGTTTTAAACCCCATTTTCATCCCATTTGCCCTCATTTCTTTCACTACACCCTCACTCCACACCTCTTGGAACCCTAGAGAGCATTAGAGAGGAAGAAAGGAAGGGAAAAATAATAGATTTAAGAGTAGATTCAAAATCAAAGCTCAAGTTCTTCCTACAAACTAAGGATTTAAGGTAGGGATTTTCTCTCATTCACTTACATTGAGGCTAGGGTATATATATATATATATATATGTTTTGGCTATCAATGGTATATATATGTGCTATGGAATCATCCTCTCTTAGGTTTTTTGCAAAGATTACATGTTTTGAACAAAGTAGGGTTTAATACCCATGAAATCTTCTTTCTAGTTTTGAAACCCAAATTTTTGGAGAGTGATGTATTTCCTTCCTAAATTCTTTCTTTATTATGGATTTCGAAACCTTAGTGCTTTGTGTTGGGTAGAAAAATGATTTTATTCTGATCTCATGTATTTTCTTAGTTGGTTGTGGAATTGTTACATGATATATTTTGGGAATTTTGGATAGATGCTTTTAAATTGAGATAAATGTTAAAAGTGTATGCTTGGTTGGGTTGTTTGTGATGCACATGAGTGAGAGGTTCCTTGTAAGGATGCTCACCCCTTCCCAAGAAGTTCCCGGTAA
>CAUOFW020003058.1:1325628-1374821 GCA_963454935.2 Ilex paraguariensis
GGTAAGGATGCTTGAGAAATAATGTAGTGATTGGTGAGAGATTCCATGTAAGGATGCTCATCCATTCTCAAGAGGTTCCTGGTAAGGATGCTTGAGAATCAAAGGTGACCTAAAGTGGGGGTGAAGGTTACCACAAAGTATGCCACCTACTGAAAGAATTGTTGAAAATTGGTTATGGCAATTAATGGTTATTATTTGTATGTGGTGCTCGTTTATTCATTTAAGTAATGTTTTTAAATAAACTTGAGATCCTTTTTAAATGTCACTGCTTTATTTCAAATTATGTATCTATGTTATGTTAAAATTGAGACCGACCGTTTTAAATGCTTTTCTAAACCTTGTATGGGTTTGGGAGAATGTTTCTACAGAGCTTCGTGCTCACCCCCTATCGCTAACATTTTTCAGATTACCCGCTTGAGGAGGAGGACGTAAGGGTCAAGGAGCCTGCTACTTGGGAGACTCTACTGGACGGGAGTGTGGATCCCGAGGTGGATGCGTATAGTGACCTCCTTTCCTTTTGTACTAGACTAGGATATTCTTTTGGAACATTGTGTAGTCTAGCTTCTTTTGTTTATTCTGCTGCGCTTTTTTAATTAATTTTTGAGATGTAATAGTCATGACTTGAGCTTATTCTTTTGAATAATGTTGTAAATATTCGTGGATGACAAATGAAGTCTTGTTTCTTAGGGGATTATATTAGTGCTCTCATGATATGAATGATTTTAGAATGTAATGTCGTCCAAGGTGTGTTTTGGGGTGTTACAGGCCTTCTCCTATTTTAGAATTTCCTTGGTTTCTTGATGTCTGGAGTTATCCGTTAAGCCTTCCCTTATGCTCCATTACCTTTGAGCACTTGATGGGAGGTTTTGTACATGACTTTACCTGCTCTTTACCTACAATCACACAAATCTCCATTAAATGTGAGTTTAGAAACATTTCCCCCAATTTCCACCACAAAAATAAGCAATAAGAGTGCAAAAGAGATACATGATATGTAATATTCTATAATCATCAAACGACAAATTGCTTTACAAATAATACACATCATAGGCTATATTTGCCATAGGAACATGCACATCTAATAAACCAAACCAAAATAATGTAACAGATAAGTAGAAAATATATCAAGAGCAATGCTTTAATTATGTCATCATAGTTCACACAATAATATTTAGTGTACATATCAATTTCTACCACTATGAAAATAATATTCATCACAAAGGCAAACTACGTTAACTAATATCGTGAACTCATTCTCGACATCATCATGTTCTATAATCTCAACATCATCATGATCCATACTCCACACAATCATATATTAGTAGCAAGATAAGCATACATATCATTGGTTATTTTTACCATAAGTTGTCATAGATTCATTCCCAGCCTTGGTCCATATCAACATAGTTATACTCAAGGCTAATTTCACCAATTTATTTTGAACTAATCCATGTCTGTGTCAATCATGGTAAGATCCAAAATTTGGTAGGAGTACTGTAACTAAGCAAATAATGTTCGAGATAACATAAACCTATCCACTTAATTCCTATTTAAACGATTCCTCACTAAAATTTCTTTTGGGTTAAAGAACATTCTATCGTAACTTCTATATCCACATGAGCAACATATCCCCTCAGCCCATAAAAACCTCAAGATGTTGGAGAATTTCAACACTATATTGAAAATGCTACAGCCAATGATTTCAGTGACCAACCATTTTCAGAATTTTAAATTAGTGTTAAAGCTTTCATTCAAAATTTCAGCATCTAATATCGGCATAAAAATCCAACAACCAACCTTTTACATATTGGAATACAATTTTAGTAACTAGTGACATAGTTTCAGCTTCTATACATAAATTTTAGCACTTGAAAACCAATAATTTAGATTTGTAATCATAATTTCAGCATTTAGGTATTTAATTCTCAGCAACTGGAATCAAACTTCCAACTCTAAAATTTCGATTTTGTTTTTTCTCAAAACAAAAATCATTGCATCATCACTTCCACAATAAACCATACCTCAAGAATCCATGCTATTTTCAAACGTCGACATCTGACAACCACCTTAACAACTCCTTTGAATCCACTAATTCATAAGACAATTTTCCATAAATATTTTTTTTCCTTGCAATGATTATAGCTCTGGAATTGAACTTTGACAGAAACATACACTATAAAAATGCTAAATGCAATTTATGTTGGAAGCTTAATAGTTTTCTATGAAAGAGAAATTACCAAATTGAAACACACAAAAAATTCTTTCAAAATCATAACATTCTGTCATAAGTCAATAAATACATGCAAGACAAGTACGTCGACAAGTTATTGAAAGGAAATGCAAATGAAATTTGAAAAAAGATCAGTGACAGGGAAACATGAACTTCAACTACATATACAACCATGCTTACGTTTTAAGGAAGGATTTTTTTTTTTTATTTCAACTTTTCCTTCATATTCTTAGTTTCCTTTTTACGGTTTCTTTTTCTTTTTGTACTCTTTTTTTTTCTTGTTAACTTCTTTCTATACACAATACATATAAATGTGTGTGTGTATATATATATATATCCTCTATTATTTTGCACATATGAATCTAGAATTGCCTAGGTAGCCTAACAGTTGCCCATTGGATTGGCTAAATATTTAACATATTCACTCTTTGCGCCATCTCCTTGAAAAAATTATAATAAAACATTTTAAATAGAATTTTTTAATTTTACAACTTATACACTCCCCAACTAAAATGCTTCAATTAATTAAGTAAAAATCATGGGGTGCCATAGAATGAGAGCCATCAATTCATCTCAAAGAGAGTACAACTTGTATAATCTATTCACTCATATGTATTCAGCTCAACTTGTAATATAGTTAAGCATAAACACAATCATGGGCTCAACATAGGCATATACACCACCAAACAAGCATAAGTAGCTATTAGAGGCACATAGATTCGTGTGACCATAACAAAATGCAAAATGTCTAATGAATAGTTTCACTACATAAGCAATCTACCATGTCATAATCCAACACGAAAGCAACACATACAAACATCATATAGATATACATATTCTCTTTTGGTACCTCTCCTCGAATAACAACTACATGTTCACTTTTGGTATCTCACCCTAGAGTCATAACTACAGATCGCTTATGGTATCTCGCTCAAGAGCCATGGCTACATACTAGTCACATAATATACCATTCAACTAATTATAATTGGTTACATCCAAATAAGGTATGAAATGGTGCCAACATTTTCATGTCATAACAATGCAATCAGATGAACCGACATGAATTAAACCACATTCAGCACCAATCAAATTCATTAGATCTACAAGATCCATTAAAGAAGCTAAATCAAATTTTTATCTTGTTCAGTACCACTCCTCTGCATGCTTGCTCGTATACTGTTGTTAATGCATGCATGGCTTTGTAAGAAGACTACTCCGAGTGTTACAAATCGTGTATTTAAGTAAGGCAGTAGAAAATAAAGCCATTTTCCCTTTAATTGTTTGCTATCATTCATTAGATAATGTTTCAGTTAGTTAGAACAACCACTAGCAATTAGAATGCATCAAAATGTATTATGCATGAAACTTAATTCACCTCAATAAGCCTACCCCAAATGCAAATAGATACAAACTCTTGCATAGCCACTTGACACAACACCATCAAAGTTCATAATTGTCTTACTCACTACAACCATGACACCCAAATGCATAGCTGTGCCAGAGTTTTTTTTCTCTCTCTTGTGACTGCCAATAACAACCCACCTTAATAAAACTTGACTTATATCACCGATTACCATTATTGATCAAGAAACCCAACTATCAAATTATTTCATCTACTTCTGGTTGTAACTAAAAATCACCTTCTATTAGACGCATATTCAACTTCTAGGTCCACTGCTCATAGCATATTGGCAAATAATCAACAATCTAATTACGAATATATAATAGAACTATAGACCCACATTCTAATATAGATGATAAACACTAACAACTAATTACCACAAATGATATATTCTTTACATTCCATGTTCAACTAGGCTTCCATGAATGCAGCATCATTAGTTTTCACAAATATATCAAACGAGACATGACATGACTTCCAGCTTAAATATTATTTGGTCAACTAGCAAATAAGTTGCTCGATTACTAGCTGCAAGCTACTCAACATGCTAGATTAATGTGTTAGTTAGACTCACACTTAAACACCAGAATTCAAATGAATATTTGCATATAGTACCAAGCAAACAAGAATTGAAGAGGCAACCCTAAGCTTAAACAACCTGAGCAAATTCTAATTTCAAATATAGATCACATCACCCTGCACTCATTTAATTCTCTTCCTCTTTAGCATAAAACCTGTAAACACCTAGTTACTGTCACTTGACATTGAATGATCTTTGTTACTAAACAAATTATACATATATCATTACCATTTTTTGCATGTCTTTTCTTACCAACTCGGACACACTAACTTGTCCACTATCGACCTAGATACACTTTTCTATAGAACCTATAAACCTAGGCTTTGATACCAAAATGTTTAACACTCTAGCCCAGGGTACAAAATCTAACTTAATTGATTTAGAAAAACTCAACCATTGACAACAAAACCCTATCCCTGTGCTCATACTATTTAATCCACACATATAGATGCACATACATGCACATATTGTGACTTTCAAACAAAAACGGAGTATAATAAAACACTCTCAAGTGATTAACTCACCGCGAGCCCATTCTAACTACATGCTACAAAGTTCGTTACAACCCAATATTTACAAAATTGTATTTACATAGAAAGGATACGAAAACCCCTCAATGACATTCTAGATAGCCATACAGACTTGAAAGTGGACACCTCACGTCACGATTAGTTCCTAAAAAACATTAAGAATTTTCAATAAGAACACAAACGTAGTAGGATAAGCACATATATCACCCAAAAATTAAAGAAAGACTTTCTTACTTAGAGTTTAACAACTTTTTGTAAAATAAGTCTTATCATAGCAAAACATTGCACAAAACTCATCACGCCACACCAGCACTACTTATGTCCGCCGCACAGGCCAATCATGCCACACTGGCAATTTATGCCATACAGGCAAGTTATGCCACTTAGGCAGATTACACCACACAGGCAAGTTACGCCACACTGGTAGATTACATCACACAGCAAGTTACGCCACATGGATAGATTATGCCATAGAGGCAAGTTACGCCACATAGGCTCAATCCAAAATCCAGTCATTAATTAAATTAGTAACCAATAAGTGGTATAACAAAGTTTAAGGTTATGCACTTACCTCAAGGTTGAAGTCTACGTCAAAGTCGATTCCTCTACTCAGCCTATTTGAGAGACTTTCCTTGATGTAGACATTTTCTGGACCTGCCGGACATATAATTATAATTGTATTCAAGTATTTCATATTTTACCATTAAATCGATGTCCTCAATACTTTATTCATATATTCGTATTCGCACTCATTCCAATATAATTTGTATGTTATTAGGCCTGATATAACTCCTTCCCTAAGCTTTTAAGTTTCTCTTTTTATACTCTTAGTATTTAAATCTTTCCTATGTTGATTATATAAAGTGGTTAAATTCACTATTATAGAGTAAGTTTTCAACCGAAAATAAATCACAATAGACTCTATGGATCCTTGATAATTACTTTAAAATTTTGATTAAAATAATCTACTCGAACCAATCAAAATAATCTATTTGAACTGATTAAAATAGTCTATTCAAAAATATACCCGCACTGAATTTCCCCACAACATTAAATTCAATAAGTTTATAGATTACCCATGATCAACCCTAAATAATGCATTAACGAATTAGGTTATTAGGTTAATTGTGTTAAAGAATTAGGTTAAAATCATCCAGTTAAGTGAAATTAGGGTTAATGCGTAAATTAGGGTTAATGCGTGAAACTTGACATTTTGCATGGTTTTGTGCAAAATTACCTAAAGTCAAGGGGAGTAAACTATACAAGCTCAATTATGTAGGGGGAGGCAAGTGCAATTATTACACAAAATATATCAAGCAACCAAGGAAGCAATCTAGAGAAATAGCATAGTCTGGACGGTGGTGATGTCGTCTGGATGGTGGCTAAACCGCCTCAACTTCCTTTTTCCTCCCCATTGGTCAGCTGATGTCACAAAAGGCCCTGATTGGCCAGGATGAGTTCTGCCACCTTAAAGCCATCCTCCAGATCCTATAAATAGGCCCTTTCAGCTTCCATTTTCAGCATTCCATCAGAGCTTCACTAGAGAGTCAGAGACAGTCTACAGAGTGAGAGACAGAGAAACAGTGAAGCAAAGCCCTGCCAAACCACTTCCAACCAACTTTTCTTTTACTTCAACATTTCTATCTATTCCTTTTTATTTGGAGAGTTGAACCTCTACCACTTTTGTGCCCTAACCGATAATAAGAGGGGTAGTGTTTCAACTATTCCTCGGGGAAGGATTGTTTTGTATTTTGTTTTGTTTGTAATGGAACTATATCGCACCTCTTGCTCGTCTATATCAATGGGGC
Organism: Ilex paraguariensis; assembly: GCA_963454935.2. Lineage (NCBI taxonomy): Eukaryota > Viridiplantae > Streptophyta > Magnoliopsida > Aquifoliales > Aquifoliaceae > Ilex > Ilex paraguariensis. The sequence goes on from CAUOFW020003058.1 coordinate 1,332,179, forward strand.
GTGAGTAATGCTTTTACACCCTTCGGTGAAGGGTGAACACATGTACAATATTGTTTAAGTTATGAACATGCTAATGTTCTAATTTATGCTTTAATGTTATATACCTCCCTTATTGATGGATGGTTGAACTTATACTATGCTCATGGTTATGAACACCGAGCGATACTTAATGATATATACTATACTATCTCTACTAATTATGCACTTCATGCATGATACAGTGATGTACATGATTGGGCTTTATGTAATAACCGATAGATTAGTTATAGATAGGTTAAGTCTCGGCATAGCCAATGCTTTTGATTCAATGCATAAACCAGAATCTCGTCATCAATGAATCGTCAACCTATCGGTTGAATAACTGCAGTATTATTCTTGAATGGCTTGCCTTCTAGTTTACTAGAGTTGTTTAACTGATGCATGGTACAAAGACCTACCGACTAACCTAATCAGTTGTTGTGTTATGGTTCAATATACATCAGATCTACCAATTGACTTTCCAATAAAATTGGAGTTAATATGTTGTAAGGTGGCATTTCTAGTACTAAAACAATATAATGCATGTTAAAACCCCAAACTGAAGGGTACCTTTTTATTATTGCATTTTTGCAGTGTCAATTAAGTGTTTGTTTAATTGTTCTTAGCTCACACCATAATCTATTTCATTACATTTTGTATATGTAGCAACTTCACTATTTTTGTTTTAAATTCCAATATATAGCTCCCTGTGGGTTCAACCTCGAACTTGAACGGAGAATTGTATTAGAATTTGACCGCTTATACTTGGTGTAGGACATTATTCAGGTCATATCAAGCTTTTTGGCACTGTTGTCAGGGTGTTACGGTGATTTCAAATCAAACAAGGAAGTTGTTTAGTTTGTATTATATGTACGTTCACTGTTTGTTGCATTTTCATTGTTTATGTCTATTAAGGCATCAGTAGGGTCTATAAATTAGTCTAATCCTTCATCTCCATCATCTTCATTTTCATCACAAGCATCATTTGAGTTAAGCATGGCTCACAATAATCAATGAGAACAAGAGGTAGTGTAGAAAGTCCAACCTTTAAGAGAATATTTGAATCCCGCACGCACTAGTGTCCTATCATATTTTTTCCCACAAATGCTCCAAATTTCAACATTATGGCATGGACAATATAGTTGTTACCACAGTTTAATGGTCTGGAGTTTGAAAAGTCGTACTTGCATGCTAAAGAATTTGAAGAAGTATGTGGAGCTTTGCAAAATAATTCTGAAATGGCCTAGTTGAAATTTTCTTCCTTTCTTTTTAAAGGATAAAGCTAAACAGTGGCTAAATTCCTTAAAAGCCCAATCTATTTTGAGTTGGCAAGTTTCGCAAACTGAATTTTTCAAAAAAAAAATTATGTGCATCGCACTAATGCATTGAGACGTCAAATCATGAATTGTTCTGTAAACGAATGGAAATTTTTTATCAATGTTGGGAAAAATTTAAGGATTTTCTCTAAGCTTGTCCGCATCATGCATTTGAGAGGTAGACTCTAGTAGGTTTTTTCTATGATACCCTTTTGACTGCATTGCGTTAGTTTGTTAAAATGATGGCCCAAAAAGAATTTATGAGTAAGAGGCATTCGAGTTATTTGACACCATTTCTGCGAGTTTCCAAATGTGGAACTCGGCCTCTTCAAACATTGTTGATACCAAGCCATCTACATCCCAAGAAGGGAAGTATGTGTTAAAAGAAGATGATGACCTAATGGCCAGAATGGCTACCTTGTCCTAAAAGTTTGAACCTTTAGAAATGAATAAAATTAAGGAAGTGTCTGTAGTGTCTACCACTGAACAGTCATGTGAAATATGTGCATTGTCAAGACATCCCACGAGGGAATGTCTCATCATTCCCGCATTCAAAGAGGTCTTGATGGAGCAATCCAATTGATATGGAACCCACCGAAATAACGAGATCCAACAACGAAAAGAACCTAAGATCGTTTTACGATCAGATTCTAGAACTTGAATCATGTTGATGAATCTTTGTTGCCCAAGTGGATCATGGTCAATAGGCCTCCACGAACTTGCTTGATTACATGCCTCTTGAATTAGTCCATTGAGTACCTCTTTAAACTTCCTTGCTCGTGCTCTCGTAACCGGCCCACTTGAAACTTGAACTAAATCCCTTGAAGTTGTGTTATGATTTGCATCACCAATGTCATTTCAAAATTTAACAAACCCTATTCCAATCCTTATTCTAAAACCTATAACCCAGGGTGGTGGAATCACCCGAACTTCAGTTGGAAAAATACACAACCTGTGAGTCAGCCACCAGGTCCACCTTCAGGTCAGCCACAGACTCAGCAATCATATCAGCCTTATCAACCCCACATAAAAGGAGTTTAGAGGACACCATGAACCAGTTCATTCAAAGTCAAATGAGTTTCAATTCTTAGACCACCCATGCATTTAATGATTCAAAGCTCAAAATTCACAGAGTATTGAAGATATCCAGTTATCTAGCCAAATTAATCCAGTCCTTGAGTACATCAGAGAAGGGAAAATTCCCATCTCAACCAAAAACCCCATAAAGTCAAAACTAGGCTAATATTTTATCTTTTGAACCATCTCCAAGTTAGGTGCAAGCAATTACCACATTGAGAAGTGGTAAGGTGATTGACAAAACCATTAAAGATATGTTAATTCCTGAGCCAAAAGCCAAGTCAATTACAGTGAATAAACCAGTTAAGCCTGAACCTATGACTGAAAGGAACCAGAACTACCAAATGAAAAAAAAACCTTCCAATCCTATTCCATTACCTTTTCCTCAAAGAGTCAAGAAACCTAAATCTCCAACCAATCATTCTGAAATTATTGAGTTGTTTAAGTAAGTAAAGATTAACAACCCCTGTTGGATGCAATCAAACAAGTCCCGTCCTATGCCAAGTTTTTGAAAGACCTTTGCATAGTTAAGAGAAAGATCAATGTACATAAACAAAAACATTTTTAAATGAGCAATTTAGTGCTATTATTCAACATAAGGCCCCGCTTAAGTACAAAGATCCTAGAAGTCCTACAGTGTCATGTATAATCAAAAAATTTTGAATTGAGCAAGCCATGTTTGATCTGGTGAAAACCCCACGAGTTGTGGAGGATGTACTTGTTCAAGTCGATAAATTCTATTTCCTAGTAGATTTCATTGTTTTAGATACATAGCCGGTTTTGCATGCCTCTACATACATTCCTGTCATTTTAGGTTGACCATTCCTTTCTACATCAAATGTATTGATTAATTGTATGAATGGAATCATGAAATTCTCATTCGAAAACATGACTTTGGAATTGAATGTGTTTAACATTGCAAAATAGCTCAAAGAGGAGGAAGTGATGCAGGAAGTGAATTGTGTTCAGTTGCTAACTCAAAATCTATTCGAAAAAGCTTGTACAAAGAAGGAGTCACATGCATTAGAGTCTGTGTTTAACATTGCAAAATAACTCAGAAAGGAGGAAGTGATGCAGGAAGTGAATTTTGTTGAGTTGTTAACTCAAAATCTATTCGAAAAAGCTTGTACAAAGAAGGAGTCACATGCATTAGAGTATGTACAAAATCATGAGTCTGTAGATATGTCAGTCATTGAAGAATGGAGTCCAAAATTTGAAAAAATAATGTCTGCTGAACCCAAGCCTGCAAAGCCCAGTGTTGAAGTTATTAAGCTAAAATTGAAACCTCTCCCGACTGACTTGAAATATGTCTTCTTGGGGGAGGATGGAATTCATCCAGTGATAATATCTTCAAAGTTGTTAGAAGTCCAAGAAAAGAAATTGATAGAAGTCATAAAGAATCATAAAAGTGTTATTGGTTGGTCAATATAAAGGGAATAAGTCTTCTTCTATGTACTCATTGCATATACTTAGAAGAAGATTCTAAACCATCCCAACAGCCGAAAAGAAGATTAAACTCACATTTGAAAGAAATAGTTAGGGCTGACGTACTTAAATTGTTAGACGATGATATCATTTATCCTATATCTGATAGTAAATGGGTCAACCCCACAATGGTTGTGCCAAATAAATATGGTGTTACTGTTATTAAAAATCAAGAAAATGAATTAGCCCCTATACGTACAGTCACTGGTTGGTGTGTGTGTATTGACTATCAAAAGTTAAATTCCCTTACCAAAAAAAGATTATTTTCCCCTAGCTTTCGTAAATCACGTCTTAGAAAGAATAGCTGGTCATGCATATTATTGTTTCTTAGATGGATATTTCAGCTATAATCAGATTAAAATTACAATTGATGGTCAAGAGAAAACCACTTTTACATGTCCTTTTGGTACCTTTGCTTATAAAAGAATGTCCTTCGGATTGTGTAACGCTCCTGCTACTTTTCAGTGTTGCATATTAAGCATTTTTAGTGATATGGTGGAGCGGTTTTTAGAAGTTTTCATGGATGATTTTTTGGTGTATGGTGATTCATTTGAATTATGTTCATAAAATCTTAAAAAAAAATTTACCTGATGTGAAGAGACAAATCTTGTTTTGAATTGGAACAAATATCATTTTATGGTCACACAGGGTATTATTTTGGGTCATGTAGTTTCTGTAGAGGAAATTGAAGTTGATAAGTCCAAAAATGATTTAACAGTCAATCTCCCTCCACCTAAGACTGTAAAAGATGTATGATCCTTTCTAGGTCATGCAGGATTCTACAGAAGATTCATTAAGGATTTCAGTTCAATATCTAGACTTATGTGTTACCTTTTATGTCGGGATGTACCATTTGATTGGAATGATGCATGTCAATTAGCTTTTGATAGACTGAAAAGCATGCTTATTTCTACACCAATTATGCAATCACCTGGCTGGTCCTTACCTTTTGAATTAATGTGAGATTTCAGTGACTATGCAGTAGGAGTTGTTTTAGGTCAAAAAAAAAAGAAAAGAAACCCTATGTGATTTACTATGCAAGCAAGACTTTGAATGATGCACAAATGAATTATTCTACCAGAGAGAAAGAATTGCTTGCTTTTGTTTTTGCTTTAGATAAATTTTGTTCATATTTTATTGGATCCTCAATCATTGTATTTATTGATCATGCAGCCTTGAAATACTTGCTTACCAAGAAGGATGCTAAACCACATTTCCTACATTGGATACTATTGTTTCAAGAATTTGATCTTATCATCAAAGACAAGAAAGGAGTTAAAAATGTGATAGCTGATCATTTATCAAGGCTGACTTATGAAACAAAGGAAGAGTCCATGCCAATCAAAGAAACCTTCCCAGATGAGCAGTTATTTGCAATAATGGAAGTACCATGGTATGCAAATAGAGCCAATTATTTAGTCATATGTACTATTCCTTTTCATTTCACCTAGACTGACAAAAAGAAATTTTTGGGAGAGGTACGCAATTTCTTTTGGGAATATCCCTATCAATTTAAGTATTGTAAAGATCAAATAATAAGGCGTTGTGTACCCAATCATGAAATCAATCAGGTTATCTCATTTTGTCATTCTAAAGCTTGCGGAGGGCATTTTTCTTCAAAGAAAACTAATGGCCAACTCTTTTTAAAGATGTAAATTTCTTTTGTCTAAACTGTGACAGATGTCAAAGAATAGGGAATATTTCAAAAAAAAAACATGATGCCTTTAAACCCTATTTTGGTCATTGAAATTTTTGATTATTGGGGCATTAATTTTATGGGACTATTTCCCCCATCCTTTGGTTATCTGTACATTTCAGTTGCTGTTGATTATGTTTCCAAATAGGTAGAGGCAATCCGGTGTCAAAATAATAATCATCGCATAGTGTTTAAGTTTTTAAAAGAAAATATTTTGTCCAGATTTTGAATTCCTCAAGCCATTATCAGTGATGGGAGAACATATTTTTGCAATTAAGTTTTTAAAAACCTCATGAAAAAATACTTGATTTCTCACATGTGGGCATGCTGAATTGGCCAATAGGGAGATAAAATACATTTTAGAAAAAAATAGTAAATCCAAACCGCAAGGATTGGTCTTTGAGACTAGCTGATGCGCTTTGGACTTACCGTACAACATACAAAACTATTTTGAGAATATCTCCTTATCGGTTAGCTTACGATAAACCATTTCACTTGCCTGTGAAATTGGAACATTGAGCGTACTAGGCAATCAAAATGATAAACTTTGATATTGAAAAAGCAAGTGCATCCCGCAAACTTCAGATTAATGAATTAGAAGAACAGAGAAATGAAGCATATGAGAATGCAAAGATTGTCAAGTCCATAGTGAAAATTTTTCATGATAAGAATATAGTGCGGAAGTCTTTTGAAGCTTCTCAAAAAGTCCTGTTATATAACTCAAGACTCTATCTATTTCCTGGTAAATTAAGGTCTAAATGGACAGGCGCTTACATTGTTAAGCAAGTTTTTGAACATGGGGCAATTGAAATTGAGAACACATTATCTGGAAATGTTTTCAAAGTAAATAGTCAAAGGCTTAAGCCATATCATGATGGATTTGTTCAAAATGTGAGTTTCATTCAATTAATGGAACCAGTGTGTGTGCTTTGGAAAGTTTTCATTTATAGGTGTTTGATTGTAAATAGTAATACTAATCATTAGTTGTTTGTCTTACAGATTAGGGTTTTTCACTATGGATTTGTCTTGCCTCTTGATCTTGTTAGAAATTGTTTATAATTCTATTTCATTATGCTATACATTGAGGACAATGTGAAATTTACATTGGGGGAGGGAACAATCCATATTCGTCTTTGTGACTAGCAGACGTTAAAGAACCAGATAGTGATTTTTTTACAAAAATTTTCAAAATTTTTGAATGATAGTTTTTTGGATTTGGTTTCTAAGTTAACATAGTTGGTTTGATGTTTTATGAAATTTTGTTAAGTTGGGATGCATATTTCATGTGATTCACGTTAACAATTAGGTTATTATTCTTATGCTTTGCAGGGATACCCTTAAGCCAATTACGCAAGATTTTCATATGTTAATTGTGCATTGTATTAATATTTTCGTAGAAACTCATTCTTTTGAGCTTGTAAAAATTCCTCATTTTGAAAACCTTCTGAAATATTACACCCCTTTATTAAGCTTACATATATAGTGGAGATGTAAAACCTATTGCAAATTTTGAGAAATCCTCCTTGGAGAGATATTTCACATTTACTCAAGTAAGAATTTTTGATTCAGCGGTAAATTTCTTTGAATAATCTCAATAGTTTTTTTTTTGATTAGGCACTCATTGAATAACATTTAGCATTTTCCTTAAATTTTTAATTCGGAATTATGCAATTGTATGATTTTTGGAAAAAGATCTTAAGCCATTTGTGATTTAATTTTGAGTCTTAGCCATTTTTTTCACAAAATTATATCCCTAGTAAGCTGTGATTGAGCCTAAAAGTATAATTTATTTTTCATAAAACCCATAAGTTAACCAAGCCACACAAAAAAATCTTTGACCTACCTTTGATATCTAATTTTCTTGCACCCTCTTCTAAATTCAGTTTTCTATACAGAAAAAGGAGAAAGGAGAAAAAGAAGAAGAGGTGACTATCGTTCAAAGAAAGAAAAAAATTTTGTGGATGAAAAGAAAAAGAAAAGGCAAAGAAGCAAAGAAAGAAAATAGCCAAGAAAGTGAAAAATGAAATTGAAAATGGAAGAATGGAAAATACCATTTATGTGTGAAAATTTGGAAAATAAGGAAGAGGTGTGCCACAATAATGAAGAAATAATAGCCTTTGAATACCTTTGTCGTCGATTCTTAAGCCCAAAAACCATGGCCGTGTTACAACCTTATTAAAGTCCTTTTTTATTCCAGAAGTCATGCATGTGTATTATTTCCACCTATTCATGAAATGGGAGAGTGTTGATAATGTGTTTGATGTAATGTTAATATTCTTTCATGAGATATGCAAAATTCTAGTTTTATTCAAATAATTGTTCTTTTGATACACTACATGTGAAATTACTTTGTTTTGTTAACAATATTCCATCTGACCTAAATAATGTCGTACACCCAAGTATAAGTGGTCAAATTGCAATATAATTCTTGGTTTAAGTCCGAGGTTGAACCCACAGGGAGCTAAATATTGGAATTCAAAACAAAAACGGTGAAGTTGTTATAGATACAAAATATAATGGAATAGCTTGTGGTGTGAGCTTAGAACAATTAAAATAAACACTTAATTAAAAATGTGGAAATGCAATAATAAAAAGGTACCCTTCAGTTCAAGAATTCCACATGCATTATATTGTTTTAGTACTGGAAATACCACCTTACAACAAATTAACTTTCATTTTACTCAAAAGTCAACAGATAGATATGATATATATTAAACCATAACACAACAACTGAATAGGTTAGCTGGTCAGTCTTTGCACCATGCATCAGTTAAACAAGTCTAGTAAAGCAAAAGGCAAGCCATTCAGGAGGAATACTATAGTTACTCAACCGACAGGTTGATGATTCAATGATAACAAGATTCCAGTTTATCCATGGAATCAAAAGCATTGGCTATACCGAGACTTAACCCATTTATAACCAATCTATCGACTATTACATAAAGCCTAATCACGTACATCACTGTATCATGCATGAAGTACATAATTAGTAGAGATAGCATGGTATATAGCATTAAGTACTGCTCGGTGTTCATAACCATGAGCATATTATAAATGTAATCATCCATCCATAAGGCAGGTATATAACATTAAAGCATAATTAGAACATTGGCATTTACATAACTTAAACAATATCAAAAACGTGTTCACCCTTCACCGAAGGGTATAAAAGGACTACTCACGCTGAATTGCCATAGACAAGCAAGAGGTGCAATATAGTTCCATTACAAACAAAACAAAATACGAAACAATCCTTTCCCGAGGAATAGTTGAAACACTACTACTCTTATTACCAGTTATAGCACAAAAGTGGGAAAGGTTCAACCCTCCAAGTAAAAAGGAATAGATAGAAATGTAGAAGTAAAAAAAAAGCTGGCTGGAAATGGTTCGGCTGATCTTAACCCGTCTATAACCAATTTATCGATTGTTACATAAATCTCAATCACGTACATCATTGTATCATGCATGAAGTACATAATTAGTAGAGATAGTATGGTATATAACATTAAGTACCGCTCGGTGTTCATAATCATGAGCATATTATAAATATAACCATCCATCAATAAGGGAGGTTTATAACATTAAAGCATAAATTAGAACATCAGCATTTCCATAACTTAAACAATATCGTACATGTGTTCACCCTTAACCGAAGGGTATAAAAGGACTACTCACGCCCCATTGCCGAACCACCGTGAGTAGTCCTTCTATACTACTCACGGTGAAGGGTGAGTAGTATAAAAGGACTACTCACGGTGGTTCAGCAATGGGGCGTGAGTAGTCCTTTTATACCCTTCGGTGAAGGGTGAACACATGTACGATATTTTTTAAGTTATAGAAATGCTGATGTTATAATTTATGCTTTAATGTTATATACCTCCCTTATTGATGGATGGTTACATTTATAATATGCTCATGGTTATGAACACGGAGCGATACTTAATGCTATATACCATACTATCTTTACTAATTATTTACTTCATAAATGATATAGTAATGTACGTGATTGGGCTTTTTGTAAAAGTTGATAGATTGGTTATAGACGAGTTAAGTCTCGGCATAGCCAATGCTTTTGATTCAATGCATAAACCGAAATCTCGTCATCACTGAATCATCAACCTGCCAGTTGAATAATTATAGTATTCCTCCTGAATGGCTTGTCTTCTGGTTTACTAGAGTTGTTTAACTGATGCATGGTATAAAGATCTACTGGCTAACCTAATCAATTGACGAGTTATGGTTCAATATGCATCAGACTTACCAATTGACTTTCCAGTAAAATAGGAGTTAATATGTTGTAAGGTGGCATTTCCAATACTAAAATAATATAATGCATGTGGAATCCCCGAACTGAAGGGTATCTTTTTATTATTGCATTTTCATAGTTTCAATTAAGTGTTTGTTTAATTGTTCTAAGCTCCACCATAATCTATTTCATTACATTTTGTATCTGTGCAACTTCACCAGTTTTGTTTTGAAATCCAATATTCAGCTTCCTGTGGATTTGGCCTCGGACTTAAACCGAGAATTATATTGCAATTTAACCACTTATACTTGGATGTACAACACTATTCAGGTCAGATCAACCTACTAGCATTTTTCTTTCTCTGGAATTTCATCAAAAACATTCGAGTGACACAAATTAATGTTCTTGAATATTACTCTACATTTAAATCATTCCTAAGCTTTAGTTTAATTCAACCTCATGGTGTTATAAACAAAAAAAACAAAATACTTGAATCTAATTTATTCCTATGGAATTCATGGAAATTCAAGAGACAATTCATATAGAATTTATGAATGTATAAGAAGCACTTTTCATGGATTTAATGAAAATCTAAGAGATGTTTACTTACTTAAAATGAGAAAACACAAGTCTTCCACAAAATACTTTGAATTTTCTTCTAGGTTTTTCCCTTCCTTCTTCCTCCAAATTGCTTCTTTCTCCAAATTTTTCTAAGTGTAAAAGTCTTCTAGAATTCTAATAGCAGAAAAACTCTAGCACGCAAGTTAGTGGAGAGTCCACTTACTCCCCCTCCCCCAAGCCAAATTTCACTCCATTCCCCCCTCCAAATGCTAACCCCAAGCTTTAGTTAGTGGAGAGCCTACTATGTGAACATACCCATGTATCTATATATATAATATATAGATGATATATATATATATATATATATATATATTTATATATCCACCAAATCTTTTTTTATTATATCCAAAATTAAACCCCAAACCTTTATTATTGAGATCTACACAATAAGCCCCTATATTCCCGATATCTCACTTTTTAATTTACTGGACTAAAGTTTAACTTTAATGAAATAATTTATCATTCATATTCTAAATATTAAAATTCCTATGATGCATGCTCTAGTCTCACATTATGGGTGCTCTTGTGAAGTACAACCCATAAACGATTGTAAGGTGGCAGTACGATGCTCATTTTCCCACCTTTGTAATATTTGGAAAAGAGTTATGGGTTTTCAAAGCTTTGATTGATGGATTTGTTCATTGTCAGCCTATAATTAGTATTGATGCCACATTTGTATACATACGTACCAACATAAGCTTCTGATTGTTACTAGTATTGACGATCATAAACAAATATTTTCTCTTGCATTTGCGTTCGTATATAAGGAGAGTCGTGACCGTTGGGGTTGGTTCCTATCACTTATGACATTCTGTTGTGCCAAATAGAGAAGGTCTATGTTTAATATCAGATCTACATAAAGGTATAATCTTAGTAGTGAAGCAAGTTTTAAACCCCCACATGTTTATTTATATATAGTAACGTAATTATTTTGAAATACTCATATATGTAATGATGTAATCATGAACTATATAGATTGTAAGAGTAGAAATAAAAATGTTAGGTGAGGTAATAAGGTGTATAGTACAAGTTAAGAAGTATTTCGGAGTTAAAACACATTATAGATAAAATTTGGGTAGAAAAGAATTTGACACTGCCTTAGTATTTAAACCATAACTTTTTAATCTGATGTCTGATTGATCTAAAAGTTTTATAGTAGACACTAGACTTTCAGGGCTACAAAAGTGTATTTCACGCAAATTTTCCAAATCGACTTCTAAATAGGACAAACATTCATTGTAAGTTCAGCTAAATATGGGAGTCCGTTTGAAGGACAGTTAGTCCCAGTACTTTTGTGTCTGACAGAACTCTAATAGAAAAAAAAAGTACTAGTATCAAGAAACGTTCAAAACCCAACATGACATTCGAACGTGAGGTAGATAGTTCGAACGTGAGGTCGCGATTTTGAGTATCAAATTTGGGCCGATTATACTATTTTCTCATACTATAAATACACAAGGATGTCTTCCCTAGCCCTATTTCATTAGTTCTAACCCTAGAGAGCCTTGGAGAGTAAGAAACAAGAGGATAAACATGAGATTAAGGGGAATTTTCAAGTTGAAATGGATCAAACACGCTAGATTTTCACACAAAACTACAAAATCGAGGTAAAAAATTCTTCTTGAGTTCTTTCATTGAGACTTAGGGTATTATATATATATATATATGTATGTATGTATGTATATATGTGCTCATTCCTCTTGATGTTTATATGATAAATACTTATGAGTTCTTGGTTTCTTTATCATTAAAACGTAGTTTTGAACAAAATACATGTTTTGATTCAAGAAATATTTGTTTTTGAATTTTCAAAACCCTAGTTTGCTAAATACTTGCTTGATTGTGAAAAATACATGGATTCTTAANTTTTCCCACCTTTGTAATATTTGGAAAAGAGTTATGGGTTTTCAAAGCTTTGATTGATGGATTTGTTCATTGTCAGCCTATAATTAGTATTGATGCCACATTTGTATACATACGTACCAACATAAGCTTCTGATTGTTACTAGTATTGACGATCATAAACAAATATTTTCTCTTGCATTTGCGTTCGTATATAAGGAGAGTCGTGACCGTTGGGGTTGGTTCCTATCACTTATGACATTCTGTTGTGCCAAATAGAGAAGGTCTATGTTTAATATCAGATCTACATAAAGGTATAATCTTAGTAGTGAAGCAAGTTTTAAACCCCCACATGTTTATTTATATATAGTAACGTAATTATTTTGAAATACTCATATATGTAATGATGTAATCATGAACTATATAGATTGTAAGAGTAGAAATAAAAATGTTAGGTGAGGTAATAAGGTGTATAGTACAAGTTAAGAAGTATTTCGGAGTTAAAACACATTATAGATAAAATTTGGGTAGAAAAGAATTTGACACTGCCTTAGTATTTAAACCATAACTTTTTAATCTGATGTCTGATTGATCTAAAAGTTTTATAGTAGACACTAGACTTTCAGGGCTACAAAAGTGTATTTCACGCAAATTTTCCAAATCGACTTCTAAATAGGACAAACATTCATTGTAAGTTCAGCTAAATATGGGAGTCCGTTTGAAGGACAGTTAGTCCCAGTACTTTTGTGTCTGACAGAACTCTAATAGAAAAAAAAAGTACTAGTATCAAGAAACGTTCAAAACCCAACATGACATTCGAACGTGAGGTAGATAGTTCGAACGTGAGGTCGCGATTTTGAGTATCAAATTTGGGCCGATTATACTATTTTCTCATACTATAAATACACAAGGATGTCTTCCCTAGCCCTATTTCATTAGTTCTAACCCTAGAGAGCCTTGGAGAGTAAGAAACAAGAGGATAAACATGAGATTAAGGGGAATTTTCAAGTTGAAATGGATCAAACACGCTAGATTTTCACACAAAACTACAAAATCGAGGTAAAAAATTCTTCTTGAGTTCTTTCATTGAGACTTAGGGTATTATATATATATATATATGTATGTATGTATGTATATATGTGCTCATTCCTCTTGATGTTTATATGATAAATACTTATGAGTTCTTGGTTTCTTTATCATTAAAACGTAGTTTTGAACAAAATACATGTTTTGATTCAAGAAATATTTGTTTTTGAATTTTCAAAACCCTAGTTTGCTAAATACTTGCTTGATTGTGAAAAATACATGGATTCTTAATTTCTAAATTCATATTCTTGATTAAATCATGTTTTCATCTAATACTTGTTCTTGTTCCAAGAAATTATGATTTTTTTGACAAAATCCTAGAATTTTGATATTGAAATTGTGAAGATTTTCTTGATATGATCTCTTACATATTTTAATTCCTTTATTACTGTAGTATATTGAGAATTGTGTAATTGTTATACTTGAATTGTTAATGAAAATTGTGATGGGTTAAGATTGTAGTTGTTGATAAAGTTATGGTTTCATCTCTTGTATGGTTTAGGTGTGATGGACTTGAATTGCCTTTGAGAATAGTCATAGAATCTTAAAGGTTAGTCTATCCCAGTGGGGGTGATATGGTTGCTTAACACTTGTAGTTGATTATTGTTTATGAGAGCAACCACTATTGTTCGCGTAAATTCGAGGCAGAGGGATAATATACCTTTCCTGAAAAGGATTCATCAATGCCATGGGAGACGGTATACATCATTCCTATAGTGGTTTGTGATGTGCCCTGCGGGAAATGATTAAGATTGTGTGGTTGTGATGGGTAAACGAGGTAGAATCGTTGTGTAAATTCTTGAGTAGCAACCAACATACATGAGAATGGGGATGAACCAACATACATAAGAATATGGGATGATGCTACTGAGTTATTAATTGATCGTTTTAATTATAACATGTTTATTCCTTTCACTAATTTATTATATTTTCGTACACCTAAGATCGTTATAACTTTCATTGTTTTATTTTCAAAACGATATATATTCTATTTTCCAAAAGAAACTTACCGTTTTTTCGTTGTTTTAAAACCTTGTTGGAATTTGAGAGGAATTTCTTACGGCCTTTTTCTCACCCCCTACAACACATTACAGATTTTAGTAGCAAGGAGGATGTCAAGTTAGATAAGTAGGTTGATCTCGAGGCTGGAGATGGTCAATATAAGGATCCTAAAGTGGAGGCCTAGAGATGCTTTGTTTTAGTTCTGATTATTGTATTTGGAGAGATTTTTGTGAAATAATGTTTTAGTTAGTTTTATTATTCCGCTGGTAGATACTATTTGATTTTAAATTGTAAATTAGAGAAATTATGATATTTTATTGGCTTTAGTATTTATTCTTTGACAGATGGATGAATGATTTATTATTTAATGATTATTGTAGTTACTCTAATGATTGGATGATTTTTAGATAGTAATGTCTTCTAGGGTGAATTTTGGGGCATTACAAAGTTAATTATGGGTGGAATGAGCCATACTTTTATCTCTATTTTTGCCTTAGGCATGTACAAAACAATTTCAACACCAAGTTTAGGGACATGTACCTAAAGAGCAAGTATGGAAGGCTAGGTCAGTACATTAGATTCGCAAGTTTAATTTGATAATGGATAAAGTGAAAAATACTAGTCCGGCGTGGTTAAATAAGATTCCAGTATAGTAGTGGACATTTGCCCATAATAGTGGTTGGCATTATGGAACTACAACAACCAATGTTTCTGAGGCGTTCAATGGTTCACTGAAAGGTGTTGGATGCTTCTTATCACTACATATGTGAAATTCATATTCTATCGGCTCACAAATACTTTTGTGAGTGGCGTGAGCATGCATTATGCTACATAGAGAAGGGTATGGAGTTCTCACCTAATGCAATTGAATTTATGCGACCCAACTAGACCAAAGCAAGAATGTGAGTTGTTACACCATTTCACATGCAACAGGAAATTGTCAAAGTGGTGACAATGAAGGGTAATAAATATGTTGTGTGTATTAATGATAGTACATGCACTTGTCGGAAGTTCACAATTTATAAAATATTTTGTTCTCATGTGATGGTCATTTGTTCGCATTTCCATGTTAGTTCTTGGCATTTAATAGATCCAGTCTTCAACATCCATGCACATGAGTCAACTTGGGCACCTAAACTTCAACCTCTACACCACCAAGACTATTGAGATGATTTCATGGCCCTACATTTTCCCTAATAAGTTGTTGTGCCAAGGAATTAAAGGACATCCAAAGACATCGTGTATACGCAACGAGAGAATGTCACAAAAGTAACCACTATGGGATTTGTTTGCAACTAGGAGATGATCGCCAAACTTGTCCAACAAAGAACCAATCAGCTTCTGTAATGGATCATCCACTCTAAATATGTTGTGTCTATGTTTATGTTAAATTTTGAGTGGACACTTTATGTAATGTATAATTAATTTTATATTATTGTTTGTTCTGTTATTAATTTATTAACGATGTAGTTGAAGAACCAATATATTTGTATTTTGCATAGGTGCAATTGACCATTTTGTATGATTGTATTGTTATTACCATTTGTCTCACATAAAATGTTCCTAATCGAAGTTTATATTGTTCGTTAATGTAGGTTGTGGAAATGGATCACGACTCGTGAGCATTAGTACATCCCAACCTGAAGGATGCATCCATATTGTCATTATAGCATGATCATCACACAGAGGCTATTTGGTAGGGTGTTTGATTTCTCACTGTTACACCATAGAAGATCTAAGGCTCCACTTCATCACTTTACCATTACTGACCCTCGTATTATTCACCATCTATGCACAACTAGATTTTATGGGGCCGATCGACTTAGGTACATCCATCTAGATTGTCACCTTATCATCACACTTGTTGAGCAGTGGCACGTTGAGACACACGCATTCCATTTACCTGTTGGTGAGGCCACAATCACATTTTCAAGACATAATAGTGTTACTCGGTATGCTTGTAGATGGGATTCCAATATGTGGCATGGATACCGTTCATGATGTACATGAATGGAGTGTCATTTGGGCCATATGATTCCAGCAAATGAGACTAATCAGTTCGTCGACTATTACGCCCGAGCCTAGATGCTATTGTTGATCAGGGGTTTTTGTTTGGAGATAAGTCGTCGAGCAAGGTTAAGCTATTGTTCTTACTGTTGCTTGCAGACCTTGATGTTGTAGATATGTTTAGTTGGGGAAGTACAGTTTTGGCATGGTTGTACCACGAGATGTGGTTTGCTACTAAACATGATGCGAAGGACACTAGTGGTCCACTTATTCTAATCTAGGTAATGGTTTTCATTATAGTATCTTCTTACATATTTTCCTATAATCGTATGAACTTTACAAACATTATATTGTTTATGTAGTTGTGGGAATGGGAACATTATCGCACATTGTTCCTAAGCGCGTGGTTCCATGACATCGGGCAGCCCATGGTGCAGCGGAATTTCATGAGCAGGAGGATATTATGCCTGCACATGATGGTGGTGATGCACTTGGAGATGCTAGAGCTAAAGCCCATGTAGATTTTCATGGACATGATGTACCACATAATGAGGACACACTACATGATGCTCCTCTTGTGTGTGGTGGGTAATTACAATTAACCATGAAATAGGCGACTTGTGCATGTGTTTGTGCTTCACATATTGTTGTTTTATAGTTTATAAACTTTATAAATGGGATGCCACATATTTGGAGTAGCACACTCCGACCCATGTATTGTAGCATTACTAGAACTAACTTGACTAGATGAGAGATGATCAAGTATATCATCTTAATTACCTATGCATAGTTTCAAACTTTGGTGATTACATGGATGTTGGGTATGCCATTGGTAAATGGTTGAATGGTTGTTTGTTATGACTATGTACTGAATTGGGACTATTGTATACAAGTTTAAAATTTGGCATTGTCCTATTTATAGGGAAAACTCTACCCAATTTTTTTTAAATATTTACCAATTAAAAAAAGAATTGGTGTTACAGATGATATGTGAGTCATATACTGTTGATATCATAAGTCGCATACATGTTTATTGCGTTGTTGGGTAAGATATTTGGCGTACATGATCCCCATTTATCTGCTTCGATGTTGTACAATGGCATTTTACCAATCGCGTTAGGCAATAGTTGGGTCTCGTGTAGACCATACCAAAGGTTTGTGATACTAGTAGGATGCTACGTGATTTAAATCTTCGCGGTAGAGTAGATTGGGATTGGATGGTTAGTTGTCAGTCATACATAGACATGTGGGCCCCTCATTGAGATCGTGTTGTTACAGGAGTGGTCGTTATTGGTCAGATGGATCCCACTGACTCGTACATGGTATGGTATTGGTACATATCTTGTCGACTGGTTAGTCCACTTATTGGTAGGCCTTCTGTTGGTTTTTAGCCGGTCGACAGCATCATTAAACTACTAGTAAGTTGTTCTTAAATAATTTATTGTTGTATTTCCTAATACATACATGTGTTATTGTTTACTATAGGAAATACATTTTTTATTTTTTGTAGGAAGAGACTCTCACAAGGACATATCACACTTCATGGACTACCTATGAGGGCAACCTAGATTTGATACTTTGCATGCTACCTCTTGGACATATAAGAGATATGAGCTATGGGTGTTTAATAACACTTCTCGAGTATAGATGACTTGTACATACTCTATCCACAACACATGATGTTCCATCTTCATATTCACAATCACCGCTACATGTTGATTTTGCTTCTACATATTCGCTAGCACCACCTACAAAGTCACCTGCACTACCACTTGCTCTGTACATGCACTGCCAACTGCTGGCACCTACACTATCACTAGCACAAACAAATTCACCTGCACCGTTTTTGCATATATAGTCACTGGCAACTGCACGTATAGTCACTAGCAACTGCACATGCACCGCCTCATACCCCTTATACTGCCACTTTTATCTGCATTGCCGACTGCACCTACATCGTCATCATCTGCACCTATAGTTGATGTTTCTGCACACATACAACCTATGCCATATGTTGATATTTTTTCACCACTATTGCCACCAGTTGTGTCCATAGTTGTGACACCTCTAGTTGTAGTGACATCATTGACTACATTTTGTAGATGTTACCATTTGTACTCCACTATTGCTTGCATCGCCACTTGCATCTATAGAGTCATTGGTAGCTGCACATGTATCATCTCTTACCCCTATACCGCCACTTGTAACTACATCATCGATTGCCCCTACACTGCTAGCTACACCTACAATTTCTTTTTCTGTTTCTAATGAATACCATGTACTAGATCCTATGTTATCTGAGGAGGGGTTGGCATAGGAGGCTACACTTATAGTCATAGGTCATGGGATAGCCAGACCAAAGTTCAAGGTAGACAATGGGGCGGGGGTAGGGGTCGTCGACATCATCCACATCATGACGATAATGTCGATGTATCATAGGTGACATGGGAGGGACCACAGGAGACTGAGCATAAGTACCACACGGTAGCCGAATTGACGTAGATGACCACCTCTATGTGGCATGTAGTTTTGTTGACGTATTTTGGTAGTTGTACTGTATAGACTTTCAATAATTAATTGATTTCATATAATCATTTTATGAATTTCAATTGTAGTGTTTAATCATGTTGTCAAATATATAATCAATATTGTATGCAACACATTTAAACCAACTTCAACATAATTTATTTAAAAAAAAAAATTAATACTAACCTTCCAATGACACATTTTCTAGAACAACATAATGTAAACACAACATTGACAATATTGTGTAGATGTTACAACACAATATTAACATTACACTTAATCTTGTTTCATATGTCTACATCTTCATTAGACATCTCAATATCAAGAAGACATCCAATTTTCACACTTAAGAGGAAACTTATACATGCTTCTTCTATCAACCCTTCTTTAGCATGGTCTTGTGAGATGCGACGTAGGTTGTAGTTTAAATGGATTGTCATATGATTGTTCTTAGCTCAAAAACAAAACAATACTTGCTCCAATCCATTAGGAGTGTCAACAAGTATATCAATGACTTGTTGAGGATTTCGTATATTGCAAATGTGCCAATTTGCACTTAGATTTTCCCCTTATGTCAAACAATATTGCAATTTGGACCTCATTTTGCTAATGACCCTACTTGAATAACATAAATGAGGATTCAATGGATAGAAGAACTTATCCTCTAGCACTCAATGATGACACAGACTTTAAAATAACATTCGCAAACTATACTTCATGATTCAAGATGAATTGTGTACAATGAGTTATTTACATATGTTGACAAAATAGTCTCAAGGAAACTACTTGTGTTGTTACACTAGCATGAATTTTTAGCAAGCCATGTGATAAAGTGAAAAATCACTGAATCAATAAAATTGCTGATGAAGTGACAAAATCCTAATTCATTTAAATCATTTTCTTAAGTGTTGTAGTGACTACACATATCTAATAAACATGTGTTGTAGTGACTATACACAGTTGAGAGGACATAGGTGTCACACTCATGCAGTGACTAAACACATCTGATAAGGTTGAAGACTGTGATGTAGTGACTATGTATTGGTGAAAAGAACCTTAGATGAATGTGATGTCTAACTACACATTGATGACCTCACTTGACTACACACTACTGATTTACCTCAACACTGTGCGAATATTGACAGTGAGCTCTTTAGCAAATCATGTGTTGAAGTGACATACTCGTGATGTGACTATACATTGCTGGTATGCTTGAACAAAAGTGTCATTATAGATTATTGGCATAGTTGGCCTTGTCATTCAATTTTTTTCCTAGCACTTAATCATGTTTTAGTAGTAACTTTGCTTTTTTCACGTTCACAATGTTTGAATTGAATCAACATTTTTGTAACTCATGTGTTAAATTGACAAAATCCTGATAGTGTACGATCAATGTTTTTAAACCACTATATAAACACTTTATGCATGGTTGATATGGCATACATTGGACATTATGCCTAAATCAAGAGGCTTTATAGTCTATAACAATTGCAGACATGAATGGTTTTGGTTATTATAAGAGCGAAACGATGATTACAATAGTGAGAGATTTTTCAATCTAAAAGAGTATTATGCAGGAGTATGACGAGAGTGGGCGTTTCGTGCTAATGAATCATATGCATTATGCATACAACTAAGAGAACTTGGCATACCAGTGCCACATAGACATTCATTAACAATGGAATGAAGGAATAGAAAAGACAACGAATCAACAGTAAACACATGTCCGAAGAGAGAATAATAGAATGCTGGTGCATGGGTGTCAATATTATATGCTCCAACTAACAACGGACATGATGGGAACTGTATATGGATGCGAGTTGACAAGAGTTGATCGAAATACTGTCTTGTCTATTGAATAATACCTATCATATGATTATATGTCGGATGAAGATTAACAATTTTACTCAATGTCCAAATATTAGCTTTATCAGTGTAATCAGTGTTAAGTGGTAATCATTGTTAAGTAATCTCGTAGCTTTATCATTGTAATTAGTGTATTGTCATATCACCACTTTGATAGTGTCAAGTCATGTCACAACTTACCGGTGTGATGTCATGTCAAATTCATATATAATTTCATTATATATGTTAGGATCAAGTCCTCATTAGATGAGGTTCCATCCAAATTCATGCATAGTGAATTTAGAATGTTAGGAACAACACGGAGGTACCTCATACTTAAGNATAGAATGCTGGTGCATGGGTGTCAATATTATATGCTCCAACTAACAACGGACATGATGGGAACTGTATATGGATGCGAGTTGACAAGAGTTGATCGAAATACTGTCTTGTCTATTGAATAATACCTATCATATGATTATATGTCGGATGAAGATTAACAATTTTACTCAATGTCCAAATATTAGCTTTATCAGTGTAATCAGTGTTAAGTGGTAATCATTGTTAAGTAATCTCGTAGCTTTATCATTGTAATTAGTGTATTGTCATATCACCACTTTGATAGTGTCAAGTCATGTCACAACTTACCGGTGTGATGTCATGTCAAATTCATATATAATTTCATTATATATGTTAGGATCAAGTCCTCATTAGATGAGGTTCCATCCAAATTCATGCATAGTGAATTTAGAATGTTAGGAACAAGACGGAGGTACCTCATACTTAAGACCATACCATAATTGAATATTCATTTATTGAGATCATCTAATAATGGAACAAGAGGGAAGTACCTCATACAATTCCAATGGTTTTCCTTCGGATTGCCTGCACGCTCCATTGCTCCAGTTATATGTCCTTGTCCAAGCAACATCTTTTCCCTTGATTGGATGTGGATTGGCTTCTAACTTGGGCTTCAGTGTATTTATAACCAAGAAATTATTGATGTCTAGATAGAGAGATAAAAAGATAAACCCAACAACACATCAAGAAGACTATATAGAAAAAGAGATAGAGACTAATTAGGACCTCACAAAGTTTTGGGTGGATAATTGAGAAACTTGTAGCATCTTGGGGAAAAGAGATGCCACTGCCATTGCATAATCTAGATTGTTCAATTTTTCAAGCTGTTGAGAAAATGATTAATATACCCAACATCCGGTTCAAACAAATTAAAATCCTAAAAAAATTACTAAACAAAACAGCACCACAAACCCTATGATACATTCTTCCTTTTTATGTGCTTAACTCAAAACATAATAATTGTGTTTTGTGAACGATTATTATATGCACCGACTCATCTCCACGGTCAACTGCTTTTTTTATCTCTTTTTCTCTACAAGTAGGTTGAAGCAGAAAATTGATGGAAGCATACTCCCTGACCGGTGGTGGGAATATGGCTAGCTTCCATTAACAAAAAGTAGTTTTTGTCAATTGAGCTTTGGGATTGAAGATATCGGGCGTTAGTAGCAACCCAAGAGTCCACATGAAAAGTGTTTGTAATAGTCACAATAAAGAATAATGTTTGATGAAACCTCAGTATAAATCCCAAATGCCAGCTCAGAAGGTCAGCTCAGCTCAGGAGGTCAGACTAGATAAACAGAACTTGAAAGAGTAGAGTTGGAGGTCACTTCAAGATAAGCAAGGGCAATAACAACCAAGACAACAGTTAANGAATAAGGAAATAAGGAGAGAGGGAGCGAGAGAAATGAACAAATTAAATCAAATCTTTACATATTTAAAAAAAATTATCAATATGAGAGAAAGAGAGAGAGAAATGGATAGAGAGAAAATTGGGAAGAGAGAATGAAATAGTAATGGAGAGTGAGGAGAGAAAATAATGGAGTAATAAATACTTTTTTAGTCTTTTATCAAAAAAATGCACTTAGGGCCAATTAACTTTTCTTAATATAGTTTAATTCAAATAAATTTAAATTTTTGTACTGNAAGAATCTCGGCTAAGATCCCATTGAATAGGGAACAGCCCTATAAATACTATGTAACGCCCCCAAGGAAAAAAAAAGGAACCCTAGAGGCAAAAAACTAGTCATTGTACTCTTGCAATCATCATTATTGAAAGACAAGGAGCAAGAGTCTCCATTAAAGAGTGGATTAGCCGAGCTCCCGAGCTGGTGAACCACTATATTTCTACAGTGTTAATTCTCCAACTCCCCGACAATTCTCAATATCATTCACTCGAGTCTAGTAGCTTAGATCCCAACAATTCCAATATTGTTCCTTTCATTTACTCGTTGTCACAAATTTGCATCACGTTGAAATACACCATCAGTTTGGCGTCGTCTGAGGGAACGACTGTTCTTGTTACAAATAAATCTGATTTTCCAGTGACTGATGGTATCAACGCGAAACATGAGCCAAAGTCAGACCTATCCTCTATGGATACAAGATCAACAAGAAGCCGCAAATAACAGACAACTCGAAAATGCTCAAGAAGCAGACCCCTCCATGGGGGGCCTTCCCATGAATAATGAGATGGAGGCCCTTCATCTTGTCAATGAACGTCTGATAAAACAGAACGAAGAGCTCTTAAAGCTCCTACAACGCCCACAGGAGGCGCGACCAGCCCAAGAAGGCCAGAATAACCCACCACCATGGGAGCAACCGTATCTCGACCCCCTCAGAGAAGTTAATGAGGTGGGAGAGAATAGCCAGACCTTGGGGCAAGAACCTCGTCTGCCCCCTAGGAATGGTTACAACAAGGAAGGACAAAGTCAGTATAAGGAAGGGGAGAGGAGCGATTTCTTCCCTTATCAATAGGAGATAAGAGAACACCACTGGGAGCAACGTTTCAAAGACATCCAGCAAGAGCTCAGCCAGATGAAGGAGGCAGTGAAGAGCAAGGCCCTATTCACTATGGATGTCTTGGTGCAGCAAATCGAATCCCCATTCACTGTTAGGGTGCTGTACTTCCCTCTCCTACCTAAATTCAGAATGTTGTAGATGGATATTTTCGATGAGACAAAAGATCTCATAGACCACCTCAATGCCTACAAAAACTAAATGGAGTTGCATGAATATCAAGATCTAATGAGATGCAGGGCCTTTGCTATCACCCTGAAGGGCTCAGCCTTAGCATGGTTCAATAGACTCTCCCCAGCCTCGATTTTCTCTTTTAAAGACCTGTCAATCTCGTTTGTGTCTCACTTCATTAGAGCTCAGACCTATAGAAAATCGAGCTACCATTTGTTAAATGTGAAACAGGGACCTGATGAGAACGTATGGTCTTATGTCCAACTGTTCAACTAAGAATCCTTGAAGGTGGATGTCCTAGACGAAAAATTTGTTATTACAGCCTTCATAGCAAGTCTGGGGGTTCAGTCAAAAGACCTGATATTTTCTATCTCAAAGAACCCCCAGGCTAGTATGGCGGAGGTGCTCGCCAAAGCAGAAAAGTACATAAATTGTGAGGAAGCGCTCCTCTCCAAGATCGGGAGCTCTTCATCGAGAAAGGAGAAAAGGAAGGAAGAAAAGAAGAGAGAACGAAATCCCAGAAAGGAAACAGAATGAGGCAAGTCTCCAAAAAGAGACAGAGAGCATTCCCCGAAGAGAAGGGGAAATGTTAGGGATCGCCTCGGCCCTCCACAACCAAGATATGCACCCCGACAGCTCACCCCCCTGACTGCTACAGTGTCTCAGATACTGTATGAGGTACAAAATGAGAAGTTCTTAAGGTGGCCACCCCGGATGAAAGCAGACCCAGCAAAAAGGGAACCTATGAAGTATTGTGACTTCCACAGAGACCATGGTCATCACACCAACGACTGTATCCAATTGAAGAGGGAAATAGAATTTCTAACCCGGCGAGGGTAGCTGCGACGCTATATAGCCAATGATAATCAAAACCGAGCTCTCCCACCCCCACCCCCTCAATGTCAAGCACCAAAGCCACACCAATAACCTATGAGGAAGATCAGAGTAATATCTGAAGGATTTGCCGGAGGAGGAGGGTCCAGTTCCATCAAAAAGGCCCACTTGCGAAAAATCAGAACCATAGAAGCTCCCGAAGTATATACTGTGTCTAAGTCTCCACGCTTAGACACGGCTATCACTTTCTCAGATTCAGATCTGGAGGGCTACCAACATCCCCATGATGACCCTTTTTGTGGTAAAAGCTATGATGGCCAATAGGACTATCCATCGTATTTTGATTGACAATGGCAGCTCGGTAGACATCATTTTTGCTTCTGCTTTCGACAAAATGGATATAGGAAGGGAAAAGCTTGAACTAGTAAGTGCCCACCTATTGGGATTCTTAGGAGAAAGGGTGCTGCCCCTGAGGTCAATCCAACTCATCTTGACCTTAGGTGACCCACCCTGTCAGACTACAATAACTGTGAAATTCTTAGTGGTTGATGCACCTTCAGCATACAATATGCTCCTTTGAAGACCCTCACTCAATTCTATAAGGGCTATTCCCTCTACCTATCACCTTGTAGTGAAGTTTCCAACAGAAAATGGAGTTGAATTGGTTCGAGGAGACCAGCGCGGAGCACAGGAATGCTACATGGCATCCATGAGAAATAAGGAGGTTGAGAACATCCAATTGGATGTGCTTGACATGAGGGATGAACTCGAGACCAGGCCAACACCATCAGAAGAACTAGAACCTGTTCAAATTGATAAGGAACCGGAGCATCTTGTTTACGTTGGATCCAAGCTGAGTGAGGAGATCAAGGATCTCCTTATCCAATTCCTGAAAAGGAACAAGGAAGTTTTTGCATGGAAGCAAGAGGACATGAAAGGGATTGATCCCTCTGTCATCACTCACAAGCTCAGCGTGAATCCAGCCTATAAGCCCATTAAGCAGAAGAGGAGGAGCTTCGCCCCGGAGCGTCAGAAAGCATCAACGAAGAGGTCAACAAGCTCCTTCACGCAAAAGCCACTCGAGAAGTGGATTACCCAGTCTGAATAGCCAATGTAGTCGTAGTCAAGAAGACAAACGGCAAATGATGTCTTTGCATTGACTTTACAGACCTCAATCGTGCTTATCCGAAAAATAGTTTTCCTTTATCCTAGATAGATTTGATTGTAGATGCCACTGCAGGACATGAGCTCCTCAGCTTTATGGATGCCTTCTCGGGGTATAATCAGATTGGGATGGATCCTAGTGACCAAGAGAAAATCTCGTTTATAACTGAGCAAGGGACGTACTGCTATCAAGTGATGTCTTTCGGGTTAAAAAATGCAGGAGCCACTCACCAGCACCTGGTGAATAAGATGTTTCAAAAACAGATTAGGACCTCCATAGAGGTCTATATTGACGACATGTTGGTCAAGTCATTGAAGGCAGAGCTACACATGGGGCACCTAGTAGAGTCGTTTCAGGTCCTAAGAGAATACAAGATGAAGCTCAATCCTGCTAAGTGTGCCTTTGGGGTGTCAGCAAAATTTTTTTTGGGATTTATAGTTAATTGCAGAGAGATAGAGGCTAACCCAAAGAAGGTAAAAGCAGTGTTGGATATGCAGCCTCCCTCCAACACGAGGGAAATATAGCATTTAATCGGGAGAATAGCTGCCTTGAGTCGTTTCGTTTCTAGATCAAGCGACAAGTGTCAGCCCTTTTTTCGAGTCTTAAAGAAATCTTTTCAATGGGATACTCGATGTGAAGAAGCCTTCAAAGCATTGAAAGAATACTTAAGACTCCCCACCTGTCTTGGTAAGTCCGTTAGAAGGAGAAGTACTTACCCTTTACCCGGCTGTCTTAGAGTTCTCAACCAGCGCAACGCTAGTAAGGGAGAAGGATAGAGCTCAGCAACCAGTTTACTACTGCAGCCAAGCTCTGAGGGGGGCAAAAGAAAGGTATCCTAAAATAGAAAAA
Source organism: Ilex paraguariensis (assembly GCA_963454935.2). Lineage (NCBI taxonomy): Eukaryota > Viridiplantae > Streptophyta > Magnoliopsida > Aquifoliales > Aquifoliaceae > Ilex > Ilex paraguariensis. Next base: position 1,358,842 of record CAUOFW020003058.1, read on the forward strand.
CTCATTTTAGCCTTAGTGACAACTGCTAGGAGACTAAGACCCTACTTCTAGGCTCATACTATCGAAGTTCCAACAGATCAACCTATGAAGCAGGTGCTGCACAAGCCAGAATCTTTCGGGAGACTAGTTAAATGGGTTGTTGAACTTAGCGATTTTAACATCAGATTCAAGACAAGGACAGCCATTAAGGGGCAGATATTGGCAGATTTCATCGCAAAATTCACAACTGGGATACCTGCAGAGACAGCGCAGTTAGTACCTAACCTCCCCACATAGAAACTTTCAATAGATGGAGTTGTCAATGCTTAGGGCAGTGGAGTTGGTTTGATTTTGACCCCCCTCGACGAGATAGATGTTGAATACGCGCTGAGATTTGGATTCAAAGCTTCAAACAATGAAGCCGAGTATGAGGTAGTCATAGTAGGCCTCAGCTTAGCTCATTCAATGGAAGCCGAGCAACTGGAGATCTGTAGTGACTTACAACTCGTGGTGAAACAGATAGAGGGTGTTTACGAGGCTAAGGGTGAGAAGATGGTCATTTATCTTAGGAAGGTGCAAGAATTGATCAAGAAATTTGTGCAAGTAAAGATCAGACATGTCCCTAGAACTGCAAATTCGAGGGCAGACATTTTGACAAAGTTGGCAACAGCTTCTCAAGAAAATTTGGACAGATTGATCCCTATGGAGCATTTGGCGGAACCATCTGTGTGTATTAAGAATGAAGAAGTTTTTCCTATGCAGAGTCCATCAAGTTGAATGGACCCCATCGTGGAGTATCTCCAGAACGGGACCTTACCGAAAGACAACAAGGAAGCAACAAAGATGAGAACCAGGTCAGCTAGATTTTCCATTTTACAGAGAAACTTTTATAAACGAGGTTTTTCAGCATCACTCCTCAAATGCGTGGGGAACAAGGACGCTGATTATATACTCAGAAAAATTCACGAAGGAGTCTGTGACAATCACATCGGAGCTCGGGCTTTGGCATGAAAGACATTAAGGCAAGGGTATTACTGGCCCACTTTGCTCAAGGATTCAACTGACCTAGTCAGAAAATGCAAGGCTTGCTAGATGCATGTCAACATCCCTCACTGTCCACCAGAGTTCCTGACCTTAGTAATAAGCCCTTAGCCGTTCCAATAGTGGGGTCTAGATATACTACGGCCTCTTTCCACTAGTGTGGGATAATGTAAGTTCGCCATTATAGGGGTGGATTACTTTACCAAGTGGGTAGAGGTAGAGCCCTTAGCAGTCATTAGAGAACAAAAGGTTTAGAATTTTACCTGAAAATTCATAATCTGTCGATTTGGGATCCCTAGAGCAATTGTGTCAAATAATGGAAAGCAATTCGACAACCCGAAGTTCAATAACTTCTGTGTCAAGCTCGAAATAAAGAATTACTTTTCTGTCCCAGCTCATCCTCAGTCTAATGAACAAGTAAAAATCACGATCAGGACTATAAAGTCCGCCCTGAAGACCAAGCTGGATAATCTGAAGGGTAAATGGGTGGAGCACCTCCCAGAAATACTATGGGCTTATAAGACAACCAGTAGGTCGACAACATAAAAGACTCCATTTGCTTTGGCTTTCGATTCTGAGGTAGTGGCACCTGTAGAAGTTGGGCTCCCTTCACTTAGAGCAGAATTAGCAAATAAGGAAAACAATGATAATTTCCTTATGCTAAGTTTGGATTTGTTGGAAGAAAAGAGGGAGGCAGCACTGAACAACATAAAGAGCTACCAAAGGAAGGCAGCTAAGTACTACGACAGGAAGGTCAAACATAAGAGTTTCAAGGTTGGAGATCTGGTGCTGAGGAAGCTTCTACTGGCAAGAAATGATCCCACTCATGGGAAACTGGGGCCTAACTAGGAAGGTCCATACATAGTCTCTCGAGTGATTAGACCAGGAAATTATGAGTTACAAATGGAAGGAGGGAAAGTCTTGCCCCATTCATGGAATGCAGAACATCTTAGGAAATTTTTTCAGTAAGTTTGTCTTGTATTATGAACCATTGTTTAAAAAATATATATATGTAGCAAGTCTGTGATTCATCTATCCTTATGAGCATGCAAAAAAAAAAAGAGCCTTAGAGCTCACGATGAACTCATCAGTTCATAAAAAGAGCCCTGGAGCTCAGTATGAACTCATTAGTTCAAAAAAAGAGCCCTAGAGCTCACGATGAACTCATCAGTTCATAAAAAAAGTCCTAGAGCTCAGTATGAACTCATTAGTTCATAAAAAGAGCCCTGAAGCTCAGTATAAACTTATTAGTTCATAAAAAGAGCCTTAGAGCTCATGATGAACTCATCAGTTCATAAAAAGAGTCCTGGAGCTCATGATGAACTCACTAGTTCATAAAAAGAGCCTTAGAGCTCATGATGAACTCACTAGTTCATAAAAAGAGCCTTAGAGCTCACGAAAAAGTCATTAGTTCATAAAAAGAGTTTTAGAACTCACGATGAATTCGTCAGTTCATAGAAAGAGCCCTGAAGCTCACGCAAAACTTACCTGTTAATAAAGAAAACCCTGAACTCACGATGAATTTATCGATTTGCAAGAAGAGCTCAGGAGCTCGAAATGAACTTACTAATTCATTACAAAGAACGATGAACTCATCAGTTCATGGTAAAAACTTTAGGGTTCACGATGAATTCATCAAAAGAGTCATGGAGCTTAGAAACATCAGAGATTACAAAACAAAAGACTTCTTCAAATCACAAATCATTCACGATATGTAGCAAATATGGGAGAGTTGAGGTTTTCAGAACATCAGCAGTCACAAGGAACACAATCAAAGCAAAATTCCTAGTCGTCTCTCCAACTCAGTTATCATTTCCTTCAGACGAAGGTTCTCACAGAAGATCTATCAGCTTTTGCCCAACATTGGAGAACAGAACTTCCCCCAAGCCAGAGTCTGAGATAGGGAAGGAAAACCCATCCCTCTTGCGCCTCTTCGAAGTGGTTCCAGTATCTTCGCTTTTATCAGATTCTGAAGAAAAAGAGTCAGGTTTAGGAAAAAAAAAAGGAAAGTCTTGTTCAGCCGCAGCAGCACTAAACAAGAACAGATTGTTTGATGTCATAAGCTCAAATAAGGACATGGGCTCAGCTTGGGTCATTAGTTATACCCTCATCAATTCAAGTAAGTCCAGATTAGGAACACCTACATACCAAGAAACAAGATGAGAAGAGAACATCATAAAATTTGACCCCAACAGAAAGATCCTAATCGCTTGAGCCTCGGTAAGAATAGCTCTTCTAGGACTGAGGGACTTTGCACTCTCTAGTGCCCACCTCAGAAGACCTCCACGAGTCACTTGAAACAAAAAAGAAACGCTGAGCCCATCCTAAAGGAAGGGAGGGGAGACCAAACACTAAACGATGAAGCCAGAAATCTCTCCACCAGAAGCAAACGAAGCATAGAACTTCATCCTCCTCAAGGGTAAAAAAGTGGAGAAACTCGGCAACCGTAGGAAACTTGTCATTACCTCATAAACGCCAGAAGAGGAAGAAACTGGTCATGACAGCTCATCCCATGGGTGAAAGATGAGAGGGTCACAAGTCAATATAGGCTAAAATAAATCTAATAGAAGGATGAATGGGAAGGCACAGACCTAACTCTAAAGTTGCTTCAAAGAAACATGTCTCCCCAGGGGGAAGGTAATTACAGGATTCATCGGAGCTTGGAACATGTAGAGATAACTCCAAATCAAGAAAGAATTTCTTCCTTATCCTCTCTAAATCGAAGGATGTCACCATTGAGAGAACAAAGTAGCGAGTATGCCACATCCACTCAATCCCAAAGGAGGTCCACTCTTGAAACAGAGCAGAAAAAGGGGCAGACATAGCGGATTCGGGCGAAAAAGAGAAGAGAATGAAATATAAGATGTTAAGCCCTCAAGAATAATAAAAGGATACTCGGGGGAAGTGATAACCAGTACTTATAGAAATCCTTTGAAGACCCAAAATTTTTAGGAAGTTGTTAATTACACGAAACCTTAAGTCGGTGGGTCTCTAGGTTTCCAAATTAAGGAAGCATGAACCTTTTCAGTAGGAATGATATGCATTGAAAGTAGACATTAGTGACACCCCGAGATAAAACAAGCAAACCTCCAAAGAGAGGTCCAAAACATTAAAGAAAGGTCAAAACAGACCATTGCAATCCAGGAGTTCAATGAGTCTAAGGTGAGGAATTCAATGCAGACAAGCAGCTGTATATAGGCATGCTCTTCCAGGTTGTCACTTTGTCAATGGTACATGACAACCTCGAAGCTCGGAACATCGGCATAAGAGGACAGAGTATGATAGTATGCTCTCCACCTCACTTAATCAGAACAGCTAAACTAGCAAAACAGGGAAGAGAACTTGACCAATGGCTACACGTACACATATCCCCTAAGGCTTGCCAAAGGAACCCCTCAAACCAAGTCGGTGGTTATTTAGCCCTAGTAACAAGTCAGCACCTAGCCAGTCTGCTGCGCATGAAAAGGATGAACTCTCACCATGGGACAAGGGGGAAAAGTCTACTTCTTTTCAACATGAAAAATCCTGACCTTTAGATCTGTCACACCAAGGCAACAGTTTGACCCAGGATCCTGTTTGTCTGTCAAGGTCAGCTATGTAGGTCAGCAAATGAGAGCTCCTTAAGGGTAAGACTTCAGGTACTTCTTGTCTTATATTTCAAACAGCTAAAAACTAGACCCGTACTGGGTATGCAAAATTGATCATGCAAATCTCCTATCCATTTGCTGAGAGAGGGAAAAGGTTGAGAAGATTGCACCACGTAGTAGAAGTTACATAGTTGTAGTCTGGTTTAAAATTGTCACAACCATGAGTTGATAAATTTAAAAAATTGCCTTCGTATCCTAAATCTTTGAGGATGAAGTAAGGCTAGAGCTCTGGTGATTAGTTGTTGGAGTTCGGACAGAAGCAGGGTGAAGAGTTGGAAACTCAGCTAGGCATATCAGTAGTTATTCCTAACCTTTTTACTTCAAGGAGATCTGAATGACCCTCTGAAACAAAGGGGAAAGAGTTGAGGAATATCATATTTGATAAATGATAAAATAAAGCAACAAGTTGGAAAGCAAAGGGAAAGAAGAGCCATAAGCTGTAAATTAAACATAAAATGTTACAATTCTGACATTTTCGTTTCAAATTCCGTTTCAAAATGTTACAATTCTGAGACAATTAGCCAAAAGTTACACAAAAAAAAAAATTGCTTTGCATCCTCAGTTTCTGATGGGGGAATAAGGTCAGAGCTCTGTTGGTCAGTTACCAGAGCTGGGGCAGAAGTAGGCTCAGAAGCTGAGCTCTATTGATCAGTTGTCAGAGCTGGGGCAGAAGCAGGCTTAGAAGCTGGAAGCTCAGCAGAAGTGATGGGCAAATCAACAGAGTTTGGGAAAGATCCAACGAGGGGAGCTTCTGAATGTGGGGCCTCTACAGAAGGTGAGAGAACTGAAGCCTCAGTGGCAACGCCAGCAAAGGAGGGGAGCTCGACAGTAGGGACGTCTGAAGAGGTCGGGGGCTCACCTTCATCTTCTACTTCAGCCACCTCTGTGTCTTCATCACTGGGAACATCAAAGTCAAAATTCAGGCCAGGGTAGGGCTCCTCAGCTTTTTCTTGGAAAGCAAGCCACCCAGAGACCCATTTAGTTGCAACATCATCCTGCAGCTTGACAATGTCTTTATCCTTTGCATATATAGCAGCATTCAACTCTTCAAACACGCTGCAAAAGGCGTCATTAGCATCAAATAGGGCAACAAAATCTCTGGTTAAACTTGTAAAAGAGCTCTGAGCAGTAGAAGCCTCCTGGCTAGCCTTAGCCTAGGCTTCCCTAGCCTTTCTTTCCCCCTCCTCAGCTTTGACTTTTGCGACTTCTAAACCCTCAATGGTGGAAGTCTACTTCCACACTTTGTCTTGAAACTCCTATAGCTGAGCTCGCAGATCATCATTTTCAAAAGTCAATTCGGCAACCTTAACTTCATAAGCCCTCACCATTTTTGGCAAAATTCTCCGCAAACAGGACCCTGTTCATCACGCTCTTGGCATGGATAGCAAACTTGGGGCAAGAGAAAAATAGAAAAAAGTTAGGAAAGTTCAAAAAGAAAGAGGAGGTCATAAATATGAGGTAGAAGTTACCACAGTTAATCCGTGAAGAACAGAACTTATTGAATCCTCAAGAGACAGTGAAAAGGCCTTTTTTATATCAGCATTGGGAAGAATAGAGGAGAGGGCCCCTACAGTAAGGTCGGGGTTATCAAGAAAGGAGCCCTCGCTTTTGCCTACCTTGAGGAGCTCCTCCTTCACAGCCTTGGAACCCTCAGGAAGGGAACGATTGACTGGTGCAATAGGCGGATTAAGAGAGGCCAAGATCTGAGAGGTCATCTCCATAGCTCTTTCGACCTTAGAAGTAAAGAGGGTTGGATGTCCTAACGCAGCAGCGCTTGGAGTAGCAGGAAAAATGCCTTGGGAAGAGAAGTCTGGGATAGCTAGAGTAGAGGGAGTGAGTGACATGTCTGCTCTTGGCACCTTAGTAGGAGTGAAGCCATCGATAGAGCTGGGTCCTGACTTGTGTTTGACACTACTCTTGTTGTTGTTCTTGTTGCTGCCCTTGATATTCTTCATTTGAGAAAGTTTAGCCCTGAGTTCAGCAGCAGTGGGCTCCATTGATGATGAACCTGCAGAACCTAAGAATAGCTAAGCCTCACCCTTAGACTAAGAAAAGAGGAGAGAGGGTACAAAGAAAAAGTGTTACCTGATATATCTTCGGCGAAAAGCGGAATGGTGCCAACAACCAAAAGTGGAAGGAGAGCTTCAACCCTCATCTTAGGAAGGCAGAACCCGTGTTCTACGAGAGCCCAAGGTTGGATGAGCTTAGAATATTTCTTTGGTTTGCACTTTTTCAATTTCTGCAATACTCGCTCCTCTTCAGCGCTGAGCTCAGGTCGAATACCTAAAAAACCAAGGAAAACAAGAATTAAGTTAACAAAGTAGCCAAACTTGGAGTAAATATGGTCTAGGCAGAAACATACCCAAATTATCGGGGGTAGACCACTCTGTAGGGATGGGAAGGGTATCAGTTTTATCCTCTGAGTTGAACTCCCACTGTGTTCCGCTTATAAAGAAAAATCGTTTCTTCCAGCCCTTATAGGAGCTTGGAAGGTCAAAGATGACCTATTTGGCCTTAGTCCTCTTGAAAATATACAGAAAGCCGTCAAAGGAGGTCTTCTTAACATTGAACAGCTCCATAAGTAAGGAAATAGTAGGGACCCCAAGCTTATGGTCCTTAAAGAAGACTAGTAAACCCATAAGAACACCCTAGAAGTTGGGGGAGAGTTGGACAGGACAGACAATGAAGTGCTAAAGGACAACTTTGATAAAAGGATGAAGGGGAAAGTGAAGTCCGTTATCAAAAGCTGCTAGGAAGAAATAAACCTTCTTATGGATATGGTGAACATATGTGGTGTACTCATCAGGACTCCAGGGCTGAACCCCTAGGAGAAAACGAAAGCGAGCACTGAATACCTTCAAGTCAATAGGGGTAAGTCTACTAGAACCTACAAGTTCAGTGTTCCTAAAGGCAGCCCCTACGCCTGAACCAATGACTTCCACACCACTCATCCTTGCCCCTTACCTTTGTCAACACTTGGGGGTACATGAGAGGAAGATGAGGGGAGTTTCTTAGAGTCCACCTCAGTATCGACAGCCTCAACACCGGAGAAGTTGTCAATCTTATCACCTATATCCCCTAAATCAGAATCTCTCTCGGCAGACCTGTCGCCTAGGAGGGAAACAGAGGAGGGAGTTGCTCTAGAGGAGGCAGACATGACTGGGAAAGAGAAAGGCAAGTTGAAAGAATTATAAAAATGAGGAATACTAACTAAACACCCCCTGATAATCCTAGGGTCAACACTGTACCTCCCGACAGTAAGAATTCGCACAGTGGAGTTTCAATCCACAAAGCGGGGAAAAAGAGATAGGCAACGATCACGATTTCCAAAAAAAAAAGAACCGAAAAATTCAGAAAAATAATGGCCACCTTGAATTCGAGGGATCCAGAGTGAGGAAAAGTAAGAGAAAGAGAAAGGGGCAAAAAGAAATGTACCTAGACAGGGAAGAGAGCAACAAACAGCAGCCAAAGAACAAAATTGGAGGAGAGGAACAAAACAAGACTTCGAGTTAAACCGAGAAAGCACAGTCTACAACAAAGAATAAGGGAATCGTATGGAGGAAAGCCCATAAATCACAAAGATAAAGAGCCGGAGACGAAGGTAAACAGTGTCGAAGATGAACAGTGATTTTATACGTTTTCTTTTAGCCGTTTTGAGCATTTAAGGCTTGACAGACATGGGGATAAGGCATGCGCGGGAACCAAGGGAGCCATGATTGCTGCTACCGTCAAAAAGCCCCTCATACGTGCATCTCACATGCAGGCTAAGGTCAGCTAGGCGCAGGTCTAGTCCAAGGTAAAAATAGCTCAGCCCATGCCCAAGCTCGCTTGGGCCAAGAGGTAGGGGGGTAACTGATGACACCTCAGTATAAATCCCAAACGCCAACTCAGAAGGTCAGCTCAGCCCAGGAGGTCAGACTAGACGAACAGAACTCGGAAAAGTAGAGTTGGAGGTCCCTTCGAGATAAGCAAGGGCAATAAGAACCAAGACAAAAGCTGAAAGATCACGAGAGGTTCCTAAAAGCGTTAGGAAGCAATAATCAAGGCACCTAATCTCAACCAACCAAGATCTTCTCCTATAATCAAGGAGAATCCCACAAAATAAGGGAAAGAATTTTGGCTAAGATCCCACTGAATAGGAAACAACCCTATAAATACTATGTAACGCCCCCAAGAAAAGAAGATGAACCCTAGAGGCAAAAAACTAGTCATTGTACTCTTGCAATCATCATTATTGAAAGACAAGGAGCAAGAGTTTTCATTAAAGAGTGGATTAACCGAGCTCCCGAGCTGGTGAACCACTATATTTCTACTGTGTTAATTCTCCAACTCCCCGACAATTCTCAGTATCATTCACTCGAGTCTAATAACTCAGATCCCAACAATTTCAATATTATTCCTTTCATTTACTTGTCGTCACAAATTTGCATCACGTTGAAATACACTATCAATGTTAATGAACATATATTCACTACAAGTATATAGTGTTGTAACTAGTTCATTTGTTAGGGAATGTGAAAAGGTTATTTTATTGTTGCCTTCATGTTTTAAATTTTAATCTATTGCATTTTAAATGATGCATTAAGGGTATTAGAAATAATCCTATGTTTCTCAAGTTGTTAGAATCTAGGGATGAAATTGCCTTTTAAAAATTAATTAAGGTTAAAATAGAAAAACAAAAGTTTTTATTCTAAGGGACTTTTGTAAGCAGTATAGATATAGATATAGATATTATAGTATGATATATATGATATTAGGTAATTTGTTAAGGTAATTGTAGTGATCTAAAATTGTTTCACTTTTATTCACATTTTAGAGTAGTACAGTATAATATAGATCACATATAACAAAGCAGAGGAAAGACAGAATGAAAGATAATGAAGATGATCAAGGTAGAGGTTTTTTTTAATTAGCAAAGAGATTTATTTATTGTGGGAGACAATGAGTTATAAACATTTTAGAGGTAATTAATAAATTTAAATGTAATTAGTTTCATACTAAAGGAAGAACAAAAAACATTGTGGATATGATTGACTTTATATCAATAGGGTAAAAGTGGAATATAAATGTTTTTCAAGTATCCACACTTTTTTAAGTAGTATAGATATAGATTAAGGCATGTTGGACATGTAATTGTTAGGTTTGCGATCTATAATCTACCTCTGGGTGCTCATATCGAACCCACATTAAAATAGTGAGAGTTATATGACAAACGTTGTAAATTTTAAGTATATTGTAGTTGGCATTGACTAGCAATACCAAAGGCACATTTAGCTGATATATACCATCCATGGAACTCAAACTAACTAGGCTTGAACGTAAAAATGATCAAATGCAACGTCGGCTTGGTCGTTTGCATGCAATTGAGTATGCAAAAATTGAGCATTTCAATTCTAACTATGTCGAGATTGAAATTTTAGAGGATTCGTTACTTATTTTCAATCCTGAATTTTTTGATTTTTTAAATTTAAGTGATGATGCATCAAACACTTTTATTTCATCAAGTTTATGTATATATGATCAACCTCTATGTTGTTTTGAACATTAAACACATTATTGACAAATTATATTTTATAGTGTCATGTAATAATTTTTGTAATGCATAAGTATCATTTTTCATATGCGCATGATTTGTACAATTTTGGGGGACAAATCACATTATTCGATGAACTTATGATATTGTTTTGGAATAGACAAATTAATTTACACAAAACGAAAATTGAAGAAATGATGAATTTAATTACAAAATTTATTTATTTTAATGGATTGTATTTTATTCAGTATCATGTAATATTTTTTTTAAATTCATAAGTTGCATTTTGGGTATGTTCATGGTTTGTAAATATTTGAGTGAAACAGGGCATTGTTTGATGAATTTATAACATTATTTTAGATTACACAAATTTGATTTAATTAAAACGAAAATTGAAAACATGATGAATTAGATATAACGAGAAAAAAATTTTGTGATCCAAATAAATGACACTTTTAAAGTTGTCATTTTAGGGGTCATACCTAACAGATGTCTTTTAAGTCGTCATTTTAAATAATATTTTATGAATAAAATTATCTAGAGTTTAAAATTTTTCTTAAGTTTAAAAACGTTAAGCATCATTCTAAATTTTTTAAAAGTGATTGGTCTGAAAAATAAGTTTAAAAGTTAGTAATTTTAAAAAATTGTTTTTGAGGGGAATAATTATGGTAAGAAGATCTCTGTTTGCAAGACGTGGTACCCGGCCCAAATTAACAGTTGAAACTACAAACACAAGCAAACACGCGCACAATACTCTCGCGCTGAGCTGCTCTCTCCGCATAAACAGTGGATCAGCAACGGCGCTCTGCATCCGAACCTTCTCGTGCCTTTTCTCTGTTAAATGGCTTTCTTTCTCTCTCCAGATGCACACTGTCTCAAAACTATATCAGGACAGGTTTTGTAGGCTATTGAATCAATCGTCTCTTTTTCTCTCTGAATTGGAAATGGGTGTTGAGCGATTGGTGGACAGAGGTGATCTGTGGGTAGAAAGTGCTCGGTCTTTGAAGCTTCGTCTCAGAAACCGTTTCAGAGTCACCGTGGACCAGCACCGTTGCCGCCCGATGTTCTTCGATGGCTATTTCTCGTCTATTATGCGACGGTGGCTTCAACGCTTTCGCGATTTTCGGAGTGACTCCTTGACTTCTTCCGCTTTCTACCGTAAGAGAGGTTCGTCTCTTTCTCTGTCACGCTTAGATGTTCAATGTTTCTAAGCTACTAGGTTGTGATATACTTGTCCCTCTTTTCGGCTATAGAAATGACCTGAATTTTTCCGAAATTTAATCGGAATAGCGTAGTCCAGCGAATTGCTCATGATTCCTGATGAAATGTGGATGTTGAAATGAATTGGTTCCAGCGTTTGTGTTGCTTACATGTATATGTTTGCAAACGACTAGTTGGGTTGAGTTCGAGTTGCTTTAGACAATTCCCTGCTTAATAAATAAAATTATTGGCCCGGAGAGATAAAAATCTCTTTGCTTTCTGTAAATATAGGATTCTTTTTAAAATGTGATACTGTTGAATGTTGATGTTTCAATTTCGATGCCAATATATTAAAAATGCAGTGATTGGTTTAGAATTGGCATGTATAAGAATATCTCCAGCCATGGTTCTAACTTTTCTCCGATTTGACTACAAAACGAGATGCCGCCCATCGTACTAATGGGGTTGTCTTGAACAAACTCAGATTTCTGACCGAATCTTTTAAAGAATTCTTGTATTCTTCTTTCAACTTATTTTTTTCTCCTTTTTCTCTTTTATCTAATTCTTTCCCTCCAATGTTTCACCTCATTTTAATTTACCCTTAACTCACAAATATCTTTTCCCCTATTTCCATGACATCGTAACTCTTTTCCCAAATTAGAGTTTCAGTTAACATTTCCTGTAAATAAGCATATCATTCATTCTTTAGTGTTGCTATTTTGAAATTTTCTTTAAATATTTTTAAACATACAATATCTTTGATTATAAATTTTGAAAAAGAAAAACGAAATCTATTGTAACCTTGTCAAAATGATGCTGGTGATGAATGATCTGAATTTCAGCAAAGTCATAAATGGGTTTAGATGTAGATTGGAAAACAGGAAAGATATAGGAAGAGTACATAGATATATAGAGACTAAGGATTAAAATTTCGTTTCGAAACGGTCGAAAATTTGAAACGTTTTCTTTTTAAGGAGACCGAAACGAATCAATGATGGAATCAAAATTCTAATATTTCGAGGTGTTTCATAATGTTTTGATGTATATTGTAATATTTTAATACATTTATGCAATTACTTCGGAATGTTTCAAGATATTTTGATATATTTTGACCAATGTTTGAGAAAAATAATTCTGAATTTTTTTATTTTTTTTCATTCTGTTTTCGAAATGGATTAAAACTTTTTCGAAACACTTCGAAACGTTTCCGTTTTCTAGGTGACTGAAACAATGCACCGAAACGAAATTTTGATCCTTGATAGAGAGTTAAGTATGATCGCTTTGTACATAAATAGGGCGAAATATAACCTTTAGAGGTTTGAGTAAAATATGATTCCTATGATTTGATTGCAAAATTGCCCATGAATTGAACTAAAGGACTAGTGCTTGTTTTTAGCTTATTTTTACTTAAAAGAATCAAGGTTGCGAGGAAGAGTTGAAGATACCCTAAGAATAACTTTTCATGACCCAATTTTTTGTTTCTTGTCAGGCTTGGTAGTTATGGTACACTTTTAAGTGTTTTTCTTATTGTATTTAGTGATTAGAATGGTGGTAGTTGTAAACACGTGCACACACATGTGACATCATGGTTCATTGGACTTAGATCTTAACCAAACATGGGATGTCATGGTTCATTGGACTGTTTTTATTAAACCCACCATTGCATACTTGCCCAAACCCATCAAGCAAACATGCCTAATAGTGTATTCGAAAAGAAAAAAAAAATTAATAAGATGTCATAGCCAAAATTTGTCCTTTTTAATTAATTTCTATATTTTTTTACACTTTCTGGCATGCTTCCTTTTTGCTATTTCAATTTTTACATAGTTCAAGAATGAAGAAACTAGAATTTAACTGCTTTGGGGGCCAAAGTTCAATAATCAATTTTTTTTTGACGTTTTGTTGCTTTACAACTTTGTCTTTCTACAACATTGTTACTAACTTAATCTGGTAATGGTTGTAGTGTTGTGGACCCGTTGCAATTGCAATCGTGGTTCAATGGCCGATAGCATAGTCGATTGGGTCATATCACAAATGGAACAAAATTGCTCCTAGACCGGAACACATGCTGGGTAATTGCAAGTCTCACTAAATTTGTGGTTGATTGCATCTTTTCCTCGACCAAGGCATTGGAGTCAATGTCATCGTCATCGAGTCACAGGGAATCGGTTGATACATTTGCAACACTGCTATGTGACTTGGTTCTCTTGCCATAGCCAATTTTTTTTCCATGTATAATTTCGTGCATATCACCCCACGTCTTGTGCCGACGCGACGGCCCATATTGCAAACCCGAACTATGATTGCAATTGGCAATTGGATGGTTGGATCTATAGGCTTTATGCTGATTTCTATGGGTTGTTGTTGGGTCTAGGCACCCAATCAAAGTTTCCTCCATGTTTTTAACTACTGCTGGGTCAAGTTTATAATGCCCTGTTAATTAGGGACCCAATTTCTTCTTTGTAGACTGTTTGCNTTGGGCATAAACCTTCAGGAAGGTTTAGCCCACTGGTTCCCCAAGGTCTTGACACAATCCCGCTGTGCTTCCCATGTTTGGAAATGATCCACTTCGAATCTGAAAAAGTACAACACTTGAAAGTTGTATATCTGGATGTCTTGTATATTGTGTCAAAATTTCAGATCAATCCAATGGTTGTATCAAAAGTTATGGCAATTGTNTTTTTTTTTTTTTTGAATAAAAGTATTTACTTATCAAAAAGAATTTATGTAATATGGCCATTGTCGGTGGCCATCTTAGATTAATCAAATTTAATATGCCATTCTCATTGGCAAACTTATTTCACATGAAGAATTTTAGGTTGATTAATAGAAAATCAGTGACTTCATTTTTGATTTTGAAACTTATGATTACAGTTAGTAAGGACATTGCTGCAGAAGAAGATTCAGTCCTCACGCGCATACTTCAAGCTGTGGCTGTCCCAGTCATTGGAAATGTTTGCCATGTTTTTATGCATGGCCTTAATCGTGTCCAAGTAAGTTAAATTATCTGACGGCAAACACCTAGCTATGGATTCTTTGAACATCTGCAAAAGTTGACCAGTATCACAGATATATGGTGCAGAAAAACTTCATCAGGCATTGCTCCATAGACCGAAAAACAAGCCTCTTATTACGGTATGCAACAGTTGTCTTGTTTGATGGTATTGTAATGCACATTTGAATTTCTTCACTGTATCTAGGCTGCTCAATTGAACTTTACCAGTTCATAAACTGCAAATCTTCATTTCCATTCTTTAATTATAGGTCAGAATGATGGTGGATTTTTTGTGGTCAACTGTAGGTGAGCAATCATGTTGCCTCAATGGATGATCCACTTGTAATTGCTTCCCTGCTTCCTCCAAGTATTTTATTTGATGCTCATAGCTTGAGATGGACACTTTGCGCAACTGATCGGTGTTTTCGTAATCCAGTCACATCTGCATTCTTTAAGTATGTCAAAGTTTTACCTGTTTCTCGTGGAGATGGGATATATCAAAAGGTACTTCATTGTGTGTCTTTATATTGTGTCTGATGTAAATCATATGTTTGCCCAATAGTGTTAGAACTATTAGTAGCCTTGGCTTATTGCCCGGTAATTTTGAAACTTTCAGTAGGCGTTAGATACATAAAGATGTCTAATTGAATGCGATTGTCTGGCCTTTCTTTGTTAATTTATTTTTCATTTGGTCCTTTACACAGATTTCTCACTGCATGTTGCTGTATAACCTGACCTTGTTAATTTTGTGTTTCTATATGGTCCTTTGTTTCAGTTTCTCAGGCCTGTGGTAGCTTTTGTGTCTCACATCACTTTACCTTTAATGGGTTAATAGCAAGGTTTTAAGTAACAGTTACGGCTTCCATAACTGAAGACCCTCAAAAGTTAAATATATGCATGTTTTTAGAAACCTATATTTCAAGTTATTCTACAAATATACATTTTTATTGAGAAAATTGTCAAATTGCTTGACTGCATCATTCCAACTATTGCTACCTATACCCTCAGCTCAGAGAAGAACTTATTTTTAAGAAATCTAACACACTTCGCAGCATCGAACATACACAGGACACTGGGACACTAATACGATAGTATGTTCTAAACCCCTACCATCTTTGACAATGTCGCACACGCGCTCACACAATTTATGTACATGCAAATGTATATTTACACAATCATTTCACTTAATAAAGAGTTTTGAAGCTTGGCAATCATGTGCGGTTATGAACATACAAGATTGTGGAATCAAGTAAAACAAAGGAATTATTTTTTGTTTTGAAATGGTCGAAATATCTAAAATATTTTTGTTTCCATGGAAATCGAAATAAATCATTGCTTGAATATTAAAATTTCTATGTTTCGGTTGTTTCAATCAATCTTTCAGAAATAAATTTTTTCTTTGTTTTCAAAATGTTTTTGAAACACTACTGAAACGTTTCTGTTTTCAAGCTCATTGAACCTATACATCGAAACAAAATTTTGATCCTTGTGTAAATCCCAAAAATGTAATCAAAACAATCTCCCGAAAAGACAGCCCCCCCCCTCCAAAAAAAAAAAAAAAAAAAAAAAAAAAAACAACAAAAGA
>CAUOFW020003058.1:1375536-1389399 GCA_963454935.2 Ilex paraguariensis
CCCCCCCCCCCCAAAAAAAAAAAAAAAAAAAAAAAAGAAAACACCAGCAGTTGAAGCCCTACCTTCATAGCTATTGCCAAACAACACCTCCATTTCTTCTATAACTGATCTTTAAGACAAAAGGACTATATTTTACTCTTTAGACTCCACAAATAAGTAAATTCCACTTGCCGAATTACTTGAAATGTTAAATTTGGTTTTTGGATTGAATTAGGCTTTTGTAGTTTGGATCTCCGGCCATGTTAACTCATTTGGCCATTGCTGACCTATAGTTGCACTTTAAGTTGTGAAATAAAATTTTCCCATTAAGCTGGGGTGTAACAGATTCTGCAACACTCAAATCTACCATGAACAGACGTTAAATAACGCCTTTTTTTTCGGAACATTGGGAGATAGTGTTGTTAAGCTTGCAAATGAATTCATGTAGTTGGCGTGATATGCCTTCTTTTGTTTGAGCTTTATTGAATTGTTTTTGCGTTATTATTTATTTACAGCTGGTGGATTGATTGACAATGCTTATGAGATAGACAAACGGAAAAACCTTGTGTAGATCTTTGGTCTTAGTTTTTGTTTCGAATTGGCCTCCTGTATTATATATTATCCCTTTTAGCTGTTTTTTTTTGCATTTTTTCTGTTTATCGCTATTTTGGTAGTAGGAACTTACTTTGAAATGAAATTTTAGTTGGGGTGTTCGTCGAGCCAAGTTTTTGTGTAATTAGGCTCAACTTGAGTTGTTGAAGGGACATTCAAGCTCAATTTGAGCTCAACTACCAAGCTCAGATTATTGCTCAAGCAGTTGCAAATTGAATCCCAAATACACTAATCTCAGATCCCTAATCACCAATCTAAGAATCAAACACCACAAAAGCCAAAGCAACAATTTGCACATAAATTTCCAAGAGATCCAAATATAAGTTCATAAATAAAGCCACGCAAAATTGCAATCATCTCGAAGCTTCGAACCAAAATGCTCGGTATTTTCCTTTCTTACATTTCCATCACTAAACCACTTATGTTTTGTCGACGTAGAGGATGTATCGATTTAATCTAGTTTTTGGCTAAATGATGATTTTGGGTCTTTGGCGATCGTGGTGGTGATGGGTAGCATTTGCAATGAGATCCTTATAGAAAAGATAAACTAGAGTCGAGAAAGAATTGGAGACAAGGACCAAAAATTTGTTTCAGTGCATTTTTTTTGACAAATAGAGAACGAAAACATTTCGGAAACGCATCGCAAGTAGGGTGAAAAGAAACGGATAAAAAATTGGGAAAAACATAATTAACCATTGGTTGAAATATACAGAAACATCTTTGAAACACCTCTAAATATTCTGAAATATTGGTGAAGACATGCTGAAACCTCTTGAAACACCTACAAATATTTTGATACACCTTGAAGTATTAAAATTTTGATTCAATCACAGATTCTTTTTGGTTTCCTTGAAAATGGAAACATCTTGACCGTTTTGATCCCTTGATTGGAGAGTAAAAGATAGAAAGGGAAATGATTAATTGGAAAGAGATCAACTAAGTGGGAGAGAGGATTAATTGAGTGGGGAAGAATGAAAAAAACTGAAATGATAATTGTGCTCTTCCCCCTTCCGAATGTGATAAGGTGTTATTTGTAAGAAAAGAGATAGTAGGCCTCATGTTGAATAGGAATAAACTTCTAGGACTGCATCTTATCTCAAAGGCGCTCAAAGCGAAGTTGGATAATTAGTGAGATTCAGTTAATATTATGCTATGAGTGAGCTTAAACAACTAAAAATCGAGCTAAGCTAATTTATACGATTTAAATGGGGAGTTTTGCTATTTTGTGGTGATACTTTTTTTCTTTCAACAAGAATTCCTCAAACCTGTCATGTGAATGGATTTATAGATTTGTCAATTTGTTGATTAGCACTCAAATTCACCAAGACACAAATCCCAATCAAAGCCTCAATCACCAAAACCACTTTTAATGAATTGAAAGATAAATAGTCAAACTATCAAACATATAGTTTGTGTGTGTGCATGAATCGCAAATGTATAAGAAATACAGACATAAAGAATACAACCAATTTTGTTGATGTGGAAATCCTCCTCGGGAAAATGATGGGGAACCACTTGGCGGTCACCAAACTTAATCCACTAACTCTGTGAATTATTTGGGGTTCTTCGAGCAATCTTCTAGCACACACCCAAGACCCTCGGATTGCACACAACTTCAATGGATTTTGGTGGATCTCTAAGATTGATCGTCTTCTCCAATGTGTGAAGTTGGATTAGAGTCTCAGCTTTAATTGAAAAGGAGATGGTTATATTCTTTACAAAAGTTTATTCTGCCACTGATTGTCCTAGGCCATCATTATTAGGTCTTGAGTGGTATCCTATGAATGAAAGAGTTGCTAGGTGGATACAAAGACTTTTTGAGATGGAGTTAGTTTGGAAGACTATTTTTGAATGTAATAAGAATAAAGCTCAGGTTCTAGATGAGTTTACCATGACAATCTTTCAGGTTTGTTGGGATGACGTAAATGATGATTTTATGAAGGTTTTTCCAGCAATTCTTTCATAAAGGTGTGGTGAATGCAATTACAAATGTCACTTTCATTTGCCTAATTCCCAAAAAAGTTAATTCCATGAAATTAAAGTACTTTAGACCTGTTAGTTTAGTTACTGGTTTGTACAAGATCATTGCCAAAGTCTTTCCAATTGGGCTCAAGGAGTGTTTAAGTGCTATTATTTCGAAGTTTCAGGGGACTTTTGAGAGAGGGAGACATATTGTCGAGGTGGCTTTTGTAGTTAATGGACTATTGAAGATTCTAGAGTTAGAAGAGAGGAGGTTAAAGTATTGAAGATTGATTTTGAAAAAGCTTATGACCATGTAGATTGAATTTTTTTTGATTTACTTATGGAAGTGAAAGGGTTTGGAAACAAGTGCTGGAAGTGGACGGGGTCGCTTGGAGTCTGAATTTCTTAGTCATTTTGAATGGAAAGTCTAGGGATAAATTTGAGGCTTCTACATGGTTGAGAGAAGGGGACCGTTGTCACCTTTCTTATTCATTTTAGTGGTAGATGGTTTAACTATGCTTATAGAGATTCAAAGAAGGCACAAAGGTGTAACCTTCTTGATGGTTTTGTGATTGGGAGTGAGAGAGTTGTAGTGTCTTATTTGCAAATTGTAGATGGTACTATTTTTTCTTTCTTCGAGAAATGAAGAGAAATTTAGAAATTTGAAAATGATTATAGAAGTTTTTGGGATTATCTCTAGTCTTAAGGTTAATATGGAGAAGAGCATAATTTTGGGTATTAATTTTATTTTTTCGGAAGGTAAACTGGGTATTAATTTTAGTTAGCAAAAGATTGATAGACTAGCTATGGAGATGAGATGCATAGTGGGTGGTTAGCCATTAAAGCATTTATGACTCCCTTTAGGAGGCAATTCCTTGTTTAGGTCTTTTTGAGATCCTGTCATTGAGAAATAGAGAAATGTCATATGGGTGGAAGAAAACTTTCATTTCAAATGGAGGTAGATTAACTTTGGTTTAGTCTGTCTTTACTAGTTAATCAATTTATTTTATGTCTTTTTTTAAGAAGCCTTTGCATGGTTACTAGGAAGATTAAAAGATTGATGAACGACTTTTTTGTGGGAAGGGGAAGGGGAAGGGGTGGGGGAGGGTAGGAAGGATCACTTGATTGATTGGGAGGTGGTGCCTCGGTCTAAAGTGAAAGGTGCTCCTTTGGTTGGAACATTGTTGGAAAAGAATGTAGCTTTGGTTGGGAGATGGCTTTGGTGACTTTCGTTAGAGCAAGATTTATTGGTGCACTCGGTTATTAGGAACAAATATGAATTACATTCTAATGGGAGGGATGCTAATGAGGTTGAAATAGGAAACTTTCAGAGTCTATAGAAGTTTATTTGTTGGGGACTCCATTATTTTTATCGGAGGGTTAAGCTTACTACGCGAGATGTGACGAGGGTACGTTTTTGGGAGGATATTTTGGTTGGGGAGTCTTTTTTCTCTTGTCTTTATAAACTTTCATGCTATGATGGTCATTATGTCGCTTCTCTTGTTTGGTCTTACTCTATCCTTCTTTTTTGGGATTTTGTTTTGCGTAGGAATCTTAATGATAGAGAATGTTCGGAGTTATTGGTTTTTCTTTCCATCCTTGATAGGGTTTCTTTGATCCAAAATGAATCCGATAAAAGATGTTGGAGCATTGACCCAACGGGTGTGTTTTCATGTGCATCCTTCTTTGAATTTTTAATTAATGATTCTACCCTTTCATTAATTATTCTATTATCGAGGATATGGAAAACCAGTGTGCCTTTAATGGTACAACTTTGTGCATGAGTGATTGCTCACAGTAAGATTAACACTAATGATTGTCACTGAGATGCATGCTGACATTGGCTTCATGGCAGCACATATCTAGCCATATTTACTATATATATTTATGGCATATATTTTGTATATTAATTGTCAATATTGGTAATTAGTTGGGAATATTGTATTCCATATTTAGTTAGATTGGGAGTTGTAAATAGCAGAATTTTGCCCGTATTATGCTCTTTGGTTTCTATTTAATGGAGGAAACTCTCTCTTTGAGAGATGTTCAGNTTTTTCTTTCTTCGAGAAATGAAGAGAAATTTAGAAATTTGAAAATGATTATAGAAGTTTTTGGGATTATCTCTAGTCTTAAGGTTAATATGGAGAAGAGCATAATTTTGGGTATTAATTTTATTTTTTCGGAAGGTAAACTGGGTATTAATTTTAGTTAGCAAAAGATTGATAGACTAGCTATGGAGATGAGATGCATAGTGGGTGGTTAGCCATTAAAGCATTTATGACTCCCTTTAGGAGGCAATTCCTTGTTTAGGTCTTTTTGAGATCCTGTCATTGAGAAATAGAGAAATGTCATATGGGTGGAAGAAAACTTTCATTTCAAATGGAGGTAGATTAACTTTGGTTTAGTCTGTCTTTACTAGTTAATCAATTTATTTTATGTCTTTTTTTAAGAAGCCTTTGCATGGTTACTAGGAAGATTAAAAGATTGATGAACGACTTTTTTGTGGGAAGGGGAAGGGGAAGGGGTGGGGGAGGGTAGGAAGGATCACTTGATTGATTGGGAGGTGGTGCCTCGGTCTAAAGTGAAAGGTGCTCCTTTGGTTGGAACATTGTTGGAAAAGAATGTAGCTTTGGTTGGGAGATGGCTTTGGTGACTTTCGTTAGAGCAAGATTTATTGGTGCACTCGGTTATTAGGAACAAATATGAATTACATTCTAATGGGAGGGATGCTAATGAGGTTGAAATAGGAAACTTTCAGAGTCTATAGAAGTTTATTTGTTGGGGACTCCATTATTTTTATCGGAGGGTTAAGCTTACTACGCGAGATGTGACGAGGGTACGTTTTTGGGAGGATATTTTGGTTGGGGAGTCTTTTTTCTCTTGTCTTTATAAACTTTCATGCTATGATGGTCATTATGTCGCTTCTCTTGTTTGGTCTTACTCTATCCTTCTTTTTTGGGATTTTGTTTTGCGTAGGAATCTTAATGATAGAGAATGTTCGGAGTTATTGGTTTTTCTTTCCATCCTTGATAGGGTTTCTTTGATCCAAAATGAATCCGATAAAAGATGTTGGAGCATTGACCCAACGGGTGTGTTTTCATGTGCATCCTTCTTTGAATTTTTAATTAATGATTCTACCCTTTCATTAATTATTCTATTATCGAGGATATGGAAAACCAGTGTGCCTTTAATGGTACAACTTTGTGCATGAGTGATTGCTCACAGTAAGATTAACACTAATGATTGTCACTGAGATGCATGCTGACATTGGCTTCATGGCAGCACATATCTAGCCATATTTACTATATATATTTATGGCATATATTTTGTATATTAATTGTCAATATTGGTAATTAGTTGGGAATATTGTATTCCATATTTAGTTAGATTGGGAGTTGTAAATAGCAGAATTTTGCCCGTATTATGCTCTTTGGTTTCTATTTAATGGAGGAAACTCTCTCTTTGAGAGATGTTCAGTATCATTGGCATGGTATCAAAGGCAAAAAATTCAAATTAGAGTTTTTTTTTTTTCTGGCTTTGTCTTGGGTGGTTTTGATTTTGGGATTAGTTGGTTTCCCTTTTGGTGTTACTTTTCTTTTATTTGGGTGAATTCTGTTAGCTTTTTGGCTATCGAAATTCTCTATGGAGTTGCTGTCAAGAAAATTTGTGGAGGTTTAAACCTTCTTGGCTGTCGGAAACTTTTGAGGTGTTGTTGGTAGTTTTTGTGGTGGTTGAGGGGCTTCTACTCGTCGGAGCAGCGTTTTGTGGCGGTTGCTGCAGTGTCGGGATTTTCTGGGCGGGTGTATTTGAGTTGTCGAAATTTTGGGGATTGTTTTTTTTTTTTTTAAAATTCGTAGATTGCGATTGTCTTTGGGCTTGCTGTGTGTTGTTGCTGTGATGTTGAAATTTTTGGAGTTTTTGCATTGTGGGTTGCTGATAGCTTCTCGATTTTCTGGTGGTTTCTTGTGGTGTTTCGGGTTTATTGTTTTCCTTGGTACACTCCTGGTGTTGCTGTTGTGGATTGCTCACATTCGTGCATCATGTCAACATGCAATTCTGACTCTTTCGGTGTGCATTTCACTGGTAAAAACTATTCTGCCACGGAATTTCAGTTTCGGTTATTTGTTATAGGAAAGGAATTGTGGGTTCATATCGATGGAAGTGATCCAGCTCCAATGGATACTACAAAGTTAGCTCAATGGAAGGTCAAAGATGTCCGTGCGATGACATGTATTTTAGGTTCTATTGATCCTCTCATTGTTCTTAATTTGAGGCCATATAAGGCTGCAAAAACTATGTGGAGTATTTGAAAAAGGTTTACAATTAAGACAACACAGCGAGACGTTTTCAATTGGAGTATGAGGTTGCTAGTTACGCTCGAGGCAATCTCTCCACTCAGGATTATTTTTCTGGTTTTCAGAATTTATGGGCAGAATTTTTTGACATGGTTTACGTTGAGGTGCTCGCTGAATCTCTCTCTGCTGTACATGAAGTTCATGAGCAAAGCCAGAGAGATCAATTTTTGATGAAATTGCAATTTGAATTTGAGGTTACTCGCTCAAATTTGATGAATCGGATACGTCTCCATCCTTGGATGTTTGTTTTGGAGAATTGCTTCGCGAAGAGTAGCGCCTTCTCACACAGGCTACTTTCCAGCAGGACAGAATGATATCTAATACTGATCTGGTTGCATGTACAACTCAAGAGAAAGGGAAGCGTTGTGCAAAGTCTAGTGTTTTAGCTGCAAGGAGTATGGGCATATTGTTGCCAATTGTACGAAGAAATCTTGCAACTACTATAAGAAACAAGGTCATATTATCAAGGACTGTCCTACTCAACCTTAGAATCATCAAGCTAATGCTTATCAGGCCACAGTCGATGTTTCTTCTGCTTTAGCGGTGCCCTCAAACAATTCTCCTGTTGCTGTTCTGTTCTTACTCCTACAAACAATTGCTTCAGTCTTTCAGCATTAGGCCTAAAAGGTAGTGGTAATACTTCATCTCAATCATGGTTTGTTGATTTTGGTACACCAATCATATGACCTGTTCATTTAAGGCTCTTCGAAATATTCGTAAATATCGAGGTTCATCACATATTCGGATTGCTAATGGGAGCCATTTAACTATTAATGCTATTGGAGATATTAGTCCATCTTTCAAAGATGTTTTTGTATCCCTTGGACTTTCTACTAGTCTTATTTCAATTGGTCAGTTAGTTGATAACCATTATGATGTCCATTTCTGTTGTGATGGTTTTCTTGTGTAGGATCAGGTGTTTGGGAAGATACTCGCAAAGGGGCCTAAGGTTGGAAGATTGTTTCCACTGCATTTTTCTATTCCTAGTTTATCTTTGGCTTGTACGACTGTTGACAATAAGAGTGAAGTATGTCACAAACGTTTGTGTCATCCGAACTTTGTTGTTTTGTCTCATTTGTTGAACTCTGGTTTGTTTGGCAATGAAGATCAATTTTCTAGTAATCTATCTTTTGATTGCTCTACGTATAAATTAGGCAAGAGTAAGACTCTTCCTTTTCCTTCTCATGGTCATCGTGTAAAAAAGTGCTTTGATATTATGCATAGTGACGTATGGGGTATTACACCTATAATTGTGACGTTAATTGATGATTACAGGCGGTATATTTGGGTCTATTTTCTTTGGTCCAAATTTGAGGTCTTTCCTGTTTGCAAGGCCTTTGTGGCATATGTTGAGATTCCATTTTCTACAAGTATTAAAGTTATGAGGTCAGATTTTGGTGGGGAATATATGTCTCATGAGTTTCATGATTTCCTACATGAGAAAGAAATTGTCTCCCAACGCTCCTGCCCTTATACATTGCAATTAAATGGCATGGCAGAAAGAAAGAATCGCCATCATTTGGATGTTGTTCGCACCTTATTGCTTGAGTCCATTGTTCCTTCTAAATTCTTGGCTAAGGCTTTGTCTATTGGAGTTTATTTGATTCTCCATATTATCGTCTTTATCATTGGGATCCTAGCTACCTTGATATGCATACTTTTGGCTGTACAAACTTTCTGTTTAGTCTATTAAATGCTCCGTATAGGTTATAGTATTTTGTATAAAGGCTATGTTTGCTATGATCCATGCCCTAATAGATATCGTATATCTTGTCATGTGGTTTTCTTTGAGAACCAACCTTTCTTTCCTACACATGTTGAGTCATTGCCTGAAATTAGTGTTCTTCCTTGTTTTGATGACTTTACTCTTTTTCCTGAGCGGTTCAAACCTGGATTTGTGTATGAACGATGCCGACCGACTTCGCCCCTTCCAGAGACTAACCCGTCGTCTAATGTTGTTTAGATGGTTCTTCTCGAGTTTGACTTGCCTTGGAGACTGATCTGATTACTTCCTCCGAGCCTGACACGCCTTCTGAGCCTGTAGATGGTCTACTAGAGTTTCTCGTCCTTTTGATTGGTATGGTTTTCCTCATACTTCTCTTAATGTTATTTTGTTTTCTATTCCTATTCCTACATATTACTCTGAGGTTGTCAAACATGAATGTTGGCAGAAGCAGGGTTACCAGGATCGTGGGTCGGTTGGGTACGTGATACGGGTACAGGTGCAGGTGTAGGGTACATTACTTTTTTGAGTACGCGGTGCGGTGGGAGTAGGCTTAGTTGGTACGTTATTTTGGGTCGTGGTTTGCTTTGAATTATTATCTAGATCATTTTCATTATTACAAAGAATTATATAAATTTATACATTATAATATGCAAATCAAGACCAACAACAAGACATCAACTAATAATCATGTATAAAAAAGTGATGATTGCATATTTTATTATCAAAAAAAATAATGATTGCATATTTTATTATCAAAAAAAGATAGAATAAATTTAAAGACTTAAAATTTTAAAAATAACATACTAGAGAGCGATTAAATACCTTTATACTTGAAGCACAAATTAAAATAACACTCTTAAACATCTAACAAGTTTCAAATAAAAATTACTTAATAATAAGAAAAAATTGGAGCTCATGAGTTAATTGTCAACTCTTTGCCTTTTATCTTTTGTAATGTTTTCTCCTCTTGTAAAGTTATTAATTTGAGTCTGATGCAGTTCAGAATGACGGAGCGGTGGCCTAGTAGAACTAGTAGGTGACTTGTCAATAGAAATGGGCATAGAAGCATGTAAGGATGAAGCTTTCCAATCTTCGTCTCTAACAATGGTAGAACTATAAGGATTTCTATCGCAAATCCTCCAATCTCACACTAGAATCATCTATATATATATTCTAGATTTATATCCCATTTCTTAGAAGGCCATCGTTGTAACTTTCACTGAAACGTGATTGGAGACTAATATTTGAATGGATGAAAACTAATTTGTTAGCTCTGGTAGAATTCAATCTATTTCTCTTAACATTGTGAATAAATGAATATGTGCTCCAATTTCTTTCAGTTGAAGAACTTGTAGTTGGTTGTGATAACACCTTTTATGAAAAAAATAAGAAGACACATTAATGATGATAATTAACAATAGAAATAAATAACTTGTAATTTAAATTAGTACCTTTTTCGTCACATCTGCTAATTCTGGAGTTTCTGAACTATATGTCGACCACCAATCAATAGAATCCATGGTCACAGCATCTGTTTGAGTCAGCCCCATAGCATTAAGACCCTTTCGCGAGTGAAAATGTACATATTGTTCTCGCAATTGTTTTGCTTCTTCTACATCTTCTGCTATCTTTTCAAAAACTTCCATAACACCTATGATGACCTCCTTATTTTGATTTGGAGTTTTCTTAACTGTACCTCCCAATGCTAGCTTAGTAAGATATTGGGTATCATAAAAACGTGGTGTTAGTGCAAAACTAAGACAATGCAAAGGAATATTCATTTTCTCCCATCTGTCAAGCACAATTTCAATTTGGAAAAATTTATCAATGTGTTTTTCACCCCTCATAATATCTTTTATTTCACCAAGCATGTTGTCCATCTTTTCATAAATCTCACCCATTTTTTTTATCTTCCCCATCACAAAATTTAATAAGCAAAAATATAGGCTTTGTGATACTTATGATATTCTCCGCATCCTTCTAAAATTCTTCACCAATAACGGTTTCTGTAACCAAAGCACCTAATTTTCTTGTGTGTTCATCCCCAAATTTCACCAATTCTTTCCATGACTTGAGAACAATGGTAGTTGTAAGGGACTTTCTATCGTCAACAAGTCGCTTCAACAAAATATAATGCGATGCAAACATGGTGTTAGCCACTTTTAATAGCTACAATTTAGACTGAGCCCTAAATATAGCCAAAGCATGTGTATGGTTCAAGAAATATTTAACAATTGACTTTTGCCTTCTATAAGTATTTCTAACCCACTTAAATTCTTTTGCAAAGTCTTTAAAAATTAGATTCAGAGTATGAACAACACAAGGAGGTAAAATATGTGTTTGTGTACCTTTTTCACCTTTTTTCCGCAAGTTTGCAATTTGTTGCATTATCGGTCACTACTTGAATGACATTTAGTGCACCTACTTCTTCGAGGACTTTCAAGAAAAAATCAGCAATTGCTTTCTTGTTTTCTCTATCCCCAAAAAATCCTCAGCATATAAAAACATAGTTCCATAATTATTTGCAACAATGATATTAATAAGTGGTTGATGCTTCACATTAGTCTACACATCTGATACAATTGATACTCCATTAGAATACCATGTATCTTTAACCAGAATCAAATCTTTTTCAATACTTCTTTTGTACTCATTCAATAATGTAGTTCTTATTTTTACATAGCTGGGTGTCTTGTAACCTTTAGGTCCTCTATTTATAGCTGAAATCATCTCATTGAATTGAGGATTTTGCAACACATTGAAAGAGATTCCATTAGCACATAATCCCCTCATGACTTTCAAGTCAATCATGTCTGGATCCATTATTTTGAATGCATCTTCAATTGATTTCATTGTCGGTGAAGGTTGCCACTTCATCAATGTAGAATTTTTCAGGGATGAGACTTCTATTTTTTCTACCTTTTGTATTCTTTCTCTCAATTTTGCATATTCAATCAAATTATTCATCAAAGCTTGGTACCGTTTAATTTTTGCTTTTCTCTCGGCACCAAAAAAGTGGTAATGCATTCGAATGTACGAACTTGTAAATTTACCACCACAATGCTTACATGACCAACTCTTTGATCTCCTGAATTTTTTCCTTAAGTTGTACCAATAAGATTGCCTTCATTGTGTAATGGTTTCAATTTTGTATTAACTTGTAATTGATTTTACTGTGTGTGATTTTTTTGTGGTTGCCTAGTGTTATCTTCCTCCGTTACTTCAATATGTTTGACTTCTTGTATATCAGCAGAATCATCTAAATTTTGAATATTTTTTAGGGTTGGAAGTTCATATCGATTCTTTGGGTATATTCGTGAATCAACTCAAATATACACAGGATTTAATTGCTTTGGTAGGCCTTCTGGATTCTAGTTCGGTGGATACTCCTTTGGAAGTAAATGTGATGTGCCGTAGTGAGGAGGGTGATCTCCTTCTTGATCCTACTGTGTTTTGGCAGTCGGTTGGTAGCTTGAACTACTTGACTATTACATGGCATGATATTTCTTTTGCTATCCGGTTAGTCAGTTTATGCAAACTCCATATCAGCTTCATTTATTTGCTGTTCGTCATATCATTTGGTATCTTCGAGAATCTCATAGCTGTGGATTGTTCTTTCATGCTGGTTGTCCTCTTTGCTTTGTTTCTTTTAGTGATGTTGATTGGGCCGAGTGTCCAGATACTCATCGCTTAGTTTTATGGGTTGGTATATGTTTTTTGGCAATTCCTTAATATCCTGGAAGAGTGAAAAGCAGGCTCGTGTTTCCAAGTCCTTGATGAAGTCTGAATATCTTGCGATGTCTGCTTATTTGCTGTGAGATTGTTTGGCTTTGTGGCCCTAGCCTAATCTTGGCTTCTTTCTGCCTAATCCCACTTCTCTCCACGTTGACAACACAAATGCTATTCAAATTGCTGCTAATCCTATTTATTATGAGCGTACGAAACATATCAAAGTGGATTGTCACTCTATTCAGTCATCTCTTCCGCATGTTTCCCCCGACCTTTAGATAGCTGACCTGTTTACCAAGGCCATGACTTGACAGCGCCATTATTTTCTTGTATGCAAATTGATGTTTCTTGATCGACCGACATCAATTTTAGGGGGCGATGTCACTCGGATTGGTATACTGGCATTGGCTTCATGGCCTGCTGACAGACATTGGCTTCATGGTAGCACATATCTAGCTATATTTATGGCATATATTTTGTATAGTAACTATCAATATTTTAATTAGTAGGGAATATTGTATTCCATATTTAGTTAGATTGAGAGTTATAAATAGCAGCATTTTAGGCTTGTATTATGCTCTTCAGTTTCGATTTAACGGAGGAAACTTTGTCATTGAGAGATATTCAGTATCATTGACAGTGATATGCTTCAAAGAAGGGGAACTAAGACTTGTTTTCTTTCGCAGTATGTGTGATGTGTAGAAATGATGATGAAAGTGTGGATCATTTATTTTTGTATTGCTTCACAACATTCTCACTTTGGAATAAGTTGTTTAATTTTGTGGGACTTTGTTGGGTGGCGCCTAGCCCCATGTCTTTTATGATGTGTATGAATGATATGGGGTGGATGTAAGGATCAAAATTTTGTTTCAAAATAGTCAAAACATCCAAAATATTTTTGTTTCTAAGGAGACCGAAACGAATTAGTGAAGAAATTGAAATTATAATATTTTGAGGTATTTTATAATATTTCGAGATATTTTTTAATATTTTCATACATTTGCACAATTGTTTCAGAATGTTTCAAGGAATTTCAAGGTCCTTTGGTATATTTAAACCAATGATTTGGAAAAGTAATTCTTAAATTTTTTATTTTTTTTTATTTTGTTTTCGAAACGGGTCGAAATGTTTCTAAAACACGTTGAAACGTTTCCGTTTCTTAGGTGATCCAAATCAGGGTTACTTGGATCGCGGGTCGGTTGGGTACGTGGTATGGGTACAGGTATGGGATACGTTATTTTTTGTAGTGCGCGATGCGGTGGGGATAGGCTTAGCTGGTACGCTATTTTGGATCGTCGTTTGCTTTGAACTATTATTTGGATCGTTTCATTATTACAAAGAATTATATAAATATATACATTATAAAATGCAAATCAAGATCAACAACAACGCATCAACTAATAATCATGTATAAAAAAATAATGATTGCATATTTTATTATCAAAATTGTAATTGGGATTAATATATATATATATATATATATATATATATATATATATA
>CAUOFW020003058.1:1398333-1507555 GCA_963454935.2 Ilex paraguariensis
AGGCTCATACATCGGTGTAGGCTCTGGGTAGCTACTTAGAGAAACTCCATATGTGACATAAATATGATGACAATAGTTACTCCAAATCATATTATTACGGTAATATAATCCAATTAATAATACTATTTTATTATAATACTAATAATGAAGGGTATCAAATTAAATTAATGATACTTATGTATACTTAAAAATTAAATGTAATTACAGTAGGTATTAAATATAATTACATTAGGGTATTAAACGTAATTGTTAATACTTATAACAAAAAAAAAANACTTGTAATTACAGCGGGTATTAAATATAATTATATTAGGGTATTAAATGTAATTGTTAATACTTATAACAAAAAAAAATAAAAAAAACTTGCACATCAGTGGGGTATTAAATATAATTACAGTAGGTATTAAATATAATTACAGTAGGATATTAAGTGTAATTATTTATTCTTATAACAAAAAAATTATAAAAGANAGTGTAATTATTTATTCTTATAACAAAAAAATTATAAAAGACAGAAGAGCAGTGAGAATTAAATGTAATTATAGTGGGGTTTTAAATATAATTATAGTGGGTATTAAATGTAATTACAGTGGGATATTAAATATAATTATTCATAGTGAATCGAATATATCATTGTTTCGTCGAAACGGTACTGTTTCGATCAAAACGGTCCGAAACAGTGTCGTTTCGACCGAAACAGTACCGTTTCGACCGAAACACTGAAATTTTGTGATTCAACTACTGTTTTGTTTCGGAGTGTTGAAATTCCGAAACATTTCGGACGTGTCGACACGACATTTTGATCCTTGCCTGCGCAGTCCCAGAAACATCATCTCTAGTAATAATAATATCATTAACATATACCAAAAGGATGACACACTATCCAGAAGTACTCCGTCGATTGAAGCAGGTATGATCAGAATGACATCTGGTGAACCCTAAACGTACAACTACATCACTAAAGCGAGAGAACTAGGCTCATGGTGACTGTTTCAGTCCATAAAGAGACTTACGCAGTCAACATACCTTTCCAGCATACTTCCCCTCACCACGAAAGCCCGGTGGTGCATCCATATAAATAATCTCATTCAGTTCACTGTGAAGAAATGCATTCTTCACATCTAACTGATGAAGAGGCCAAAAGTACTCCGCAGCCAGAGAAATAATCAGTTGAACTGTAGCGATAGATAAAAAAGGTCCAGAAAGCTCCCAAATAATTAAGTTACGGTGCCCAGAAATTCAGTAANTAATCAGTTGAACTGTAGCGATAGATAAAAAAGGTCCAGAAAGCTCCCAAATAATTAAGTTACGGTGCCCAGAAATTCAGTAAATATAAATAAATGATCTACTGTATCAAGAGCAGATTAACGGAGAAGAGGATTCAATCCCTCTTAAAAAACTCTAGATGCTGCAACCCAGGAAAACAAAGACAGTGGCGTGCAGAGATAGCGACACTACGACGAAGAGCGGGAAGCACGAAGGCAGGACAACTGGGTTGGGTTATGGATAGTGGGTTGGTGGGTTTTGGTGGGCTGGGTTTATTGGGTATTGTTTGCTGGTTTGGTTTGAGGATGGGCAGTGGGCTGGGTTTGGATTTAATATGTATGGGTTCGGTCTGAGTATCGGGCAGTGGGTTGGGTATCGGTTTAATATGTCGGTGTGGTTTGGTTTAATATGTCGGTGTGGTATATNCCGAAACGTTTCGGACGTTTCGGACGTGTCGACACGACATTTTGATCCTTGACTGGAGTATGTGCAATGTTGATAGCAACCTTATTGTTATCGTAGTCTCATAGGCCCATCATCATGAATTCCGTGTTCTACATGAATTTTGAATTCTCCCAATAAGATTTGGAGCCACATAAGCTCACAAACTCTACAGGTCATTGCTTTGTATTCAACTTCTGGACATACTATTGCTTGTTTTTTGGTTTGCCATTGGACAATGTTTCCTCCAATCAAGGTGCAGACAGTAGCCTGAATTAGATCTTCTATCGTTCAATGAACTTGCCCTGTCTGCATCAGTAAATACTTTTAGTTTTAAGTCACCATTATTGAAGAACAAGATCCATTTTCTTGGCGCCGAGTTGAGATACGTCACAATGCAATAAATTGCTTCAAGATAAGGGGTTCGAGGATCATGTATGAACTGACTTATAACCCTTACTGCATAAACAATATTTGGTCGAGTATGAGAGAGATATATCAATTTTTGTTATAATCTCTGGTACCTTGCCATATATGCAACTTTACCAACCTCGCCACTAAATCGATAATTGACTTTAATAGGAGAATTTGTAGGTCTATATTCCAGTATGCCTATTTTTTTAGGAGGTCAACAACATTTTTCTCTAGAAGATAAAAATGCCTTTATCTAATCTGGCAACCTTAAACCCAAGAAAGTCCTTCCGAGTTCTCCCAGTAAGATTTGGAGCCACATAAGCTCATAAATTCTATAGTTCATTGCTTTGTATTCAACTTTTGCACCAGACCTACCTACTATTGATTGTTTTTCGGTTTGCCATTGGACAATGTTTCCTCGTATCAAGGTGCAGACAGTATCCTGAAGTAGATCTTCTGTCATCTTCTGCATTAGTAAATGTTTCTAGTTTTAAGTCACCATTATTGGAGAACTAGAAACTTTTTCTTGGAGCTGATTTGAGATACGTTATAACGTAATAAATTGCTTTAAGATGGGGGGTTCGAGGATCATGTATGAACTGACTTATAACCCCTACTGCATAAGCAATATTTGGCCGAGTATGAGAGAAATATATCAATGTCCCTTATAATCTCTGGTACCTTGCCTTATATACAACTTTATCAACCTCGCTACCAAATCGATGATTGACTTCAATAGGAGAATTTGTATGTCTACATCCTAATATGGCTATTTCTTTAGTAAGTCAAAAACATTTTTCTCTAGGAGATAAAAATACCTTTATCTAGTCTGACAACCTTAATCCCAAGAAAGTATCTCAATGGACCTAAATTTTTGATTTCAAACTCCTTAGCCAGTTGAACTTTCATGCACATCATTGTCAGTTATCACTGTGTTATTTACATATACAATGAGAATCGTGATCTTGTTATCTACTTGTGTGATGAACATAGAATGATTAGTATGATTCTGTTTATATTCAAATGTCAACATAGTTTTGAGAAACCAGTCAAATCAAGCTCTAGGTAATTGCTTCAGTGCATAAAGTGACTTCTTGAACTTACACACCTTCCCTTTAATTAAGTAAGATGAAAAACTTGGTTGGATCTCCATGTATACCTCCTCTTCCAAGTCTCTATGAAAAAAAATATTTTTTACATTCAACTATTGTAAACTCCACCCCAAATTAACTGCACAAGAAAGAAGAACACGCATGGAGTCCATCTTTGCCACAGGGGCAAAGGTCTTTTGATAATCAATGACATACGTCAGTCTAAATCTCTTAGCAATCAGCCTTGCTTGATATCCCTCAGTTGTCGCATCAACTTATTGTTTGATAGTGAACACCCATTTGCACTCAATGATCAATATTTTGTTTTGGTGCATAGTTTCGGTGAGTTTGAAAACTGAATTTTTTCAGTAATATTTCAAAAATATTTCGGAAATAAGGTGGAAGCAAAGAAAAATTTAAAAATTTATTTCCGCAATATTTGTCAAAACATAGGTCAAAACAAGCCAAAACACCTCGAAACCTATCGAAATATAGGAATTTTGATTTTCAGTCAATGATTCGCTTCGATTTTCATGAAAATGGAAATGCTTTGGACGTTTTGAAACGAAATTTAGTTTCTTGTTTGCACCAAATGACTCTTACTTCAGCAAGAAGTGAAACCAACTTCCACGTGTAATTCTTTCTTAGGGCTCTCATTTTTTGTACCATTAACTTCTTTCCACTTTGAATCAGTGAGAGTTTATTTCAAATATTGAGAATAGATAAGGAGGAGACAAAGGTACGAGAGGATGGAGACAACGAATCATAAGAGATGCTTAGAGATGGGATGTTAGGTAAAAGCTTGAACATCATTTCTAACAGCAATAGGAAGTTCAGAATCATCAACAGTTAGATTATACATAATAGGAGTGACAACTGAAAGTTCTTTACTTTGTAGATTAGTAGGATATGCTAAACCTAGACTAAGAGAATTCAACTGGCTTGACGACACATGGGTGATCTGTACATTTTAACAGTGAGACTAAGTTTTTAGATTATTCTTGTTGAGACAATCACCAGGTGGATCATTTGTGATGAGTCCAGATCTTGCTGGGTCCAAGCCCATTCGTGGGGGAAAGCCCAAATTAGTAAGAAGGTAGGCCAAGTTTATAGCTCATGGCCTCAATCTAATCCAGGCCTCAGCTCAATCTAAAGTTTGAGAGACCTAGGAAGATCAACACATGTGGAGAGTAATCGTCGGGATAGTCACTCTCGAAGATCAGGATTATCTTTAATTGTACTTATTTTTAGTTGTAATTATCTTCCTCGAAAGGCTAGTAACCTACCTTTCACGTCACCGCCTCAACTAAGGCTTTGTGCCTATAAATTATAAGTCCTCTGTACATGAGGGACACATCTCTACATCTCTCACATAGCTATCTCTCCCATGTAGCTATTTCACCTAGAGCTTACATTTGCGCTCTTTTTCACCTTCTACTTTATTAATAAAGTCCTACGGCCACCGTAGTCGCCTTCAAAGTGGAGTAGGTCACTCTAACTGAACCACTCTATATATGTGTTGCTTGTGTTGATCTCATCTTTATATTTATTGCCTATATTAATTATTCGACAAGTGGTGTATAAATTCACTTTTGTGCATCATTAATTTGACACCGTCTATGAAAAACGATTGAATTTTTTACTAGCTTTCTATTTTCTTTCAAATCTATGACAATCACAACTAAATCGATGAATCAACACTTCGAAGATAACGACCTAGCTCGTCGGGAGGAGGCTTTGCTGCCGCCTCCTCCTCCACCAACGGATCCATCTACTGCGGCAAATCTTATGGTTGGGCAACAGATTTTGGAGACCATGCAATTGATGGTGAGTCAAAATCAGCAAATTCTCCAACCGATGCTTGCCTCAAGAGGCGTCGCCACCAACAATCAGGAGGATTCACACTCCCTCCAATAGGGGAGGTACCACAACCTCTCCACTCAGGGCTTCAAGGTGCCCTCTAGCGCGGCGCCCAGTGCTAGGGTGCTCCATGCAACACCCCAGCGCCCCTCACCGAGGAGTTCCCCCTCAACGCCCAGGTGCCTCACATGCTTTTCTTCCTCATATACCTACTCCACCTCCACACGTTGTCGACCATCCTGTGCAGGAGGATGAGGGGGAGAATCAGTATGCGGATCAAGAGAGTTACTATAATGATCCAACAGAGGGTGTGCATAACCAGTGGGACGAGAGGATTAAGGAGGTGTAAAACCAGCTTGACAATGCCCTCAATGCCATCAAGGCATGAGCGCCTGAAACAATGGACTACCTGGTAAGATGTATTGACACTCCATTTGTGGCGGATGTTGTTAACTACCTCCTACCTTCAAAATTTAAGATGCCTGTCATTGAGATCTTTGATAGCATTAAAGACCCCTTTGATCATCTCAACACATACAAGTCTCTTATGCAACTCTGCAATTTGCTTGACGAGATCATGTGTAGGGTCTTCTCTACCACCTTTAAGGGATCTGCACGACAGTTGTTCGCCAAGCTCAAGCCTTCTTTGACTCCATTACAGAGTTAAGCAAATCTTTCATCTCCCACTTCATTGGGGGACGCCGATATCAAAAGTCAGTTATCTACCTGCTCACCATAAAGCAAGATCGGGATAAAAGACTAAGGAGTTATCTCACTCGTTTTAGCGAGGAGGCTCTCTAGATCGAGGAGCCAGATGACAAGGTGACCACAACCACCTTTATTGTAGGTATACACTCCTCAAGTCTCATGTTCTCCGTTTCAAAGAAGCCACCCTCTAGTATACCTGAGCTACTATTAAGGACATATAAATACACGAATGCTGAGGACGTCACTAAAGGCAGACTAGTTGAGTCCTATCGCGGGAGTGAGAAAAGGGAGGACATTCGTGAGAACAAGCGAGAGGTAGAGAACAAGAGGAAGAGGACAGAGAGTCTCTGTCAAGGACTGCCTTGGTCCTGCACCTCAGAGATAGCGACAAGTCTTTATGCCACTCGATACTTCGGTGAAGCATATCCTGTTCTAAAGAAAGATGAAGTCCGCCCCGAATTGTAGAAACCCAAACAAGTATTGTCGCTTTCACACGACCACGCCACGACAACGACAATGACAACTACAACGATACTAATGATTGCTTTAATCTTAAAAGGCAGATCGAGGAGTTCATACAGCGTGGCCAGTTGCGACAGTACGTTGCTGCTAGAGGACAAGTCTCGCTGCCTAACAAAAATTAGGATGACAGAGAACGCCAACAACCCCTCGGAGAAATCAAGATGATCTCCGGAGGGTTAGGAGGAGGAGTTGACTTGAATTCTGCTAGGAAGGCGCATGCCAAGTGAGCTAGACAGGCGGAGTCAAATGATCCTCGCAAGATGAATACGCCTCAGCACGGGGAAGAAGTCATCTCGTTCTCAAGGACCTCGAGGGGATCTAATTCTCCCACGATGACCCTATGGTCTTAACCATGATGGTAGCCAACTACTAGGTTTAGAGGATTTTGGTAGACAGCGGCAACTCTGTCGACATCTTGTTCGCACCAGCCTATGATAGCCTTCATATAGGCAGGGAAAAGACTACAACCCATTAGAACGACCCTCATCAGATTTTCGGGTGAGAGGGGTTATCTTTTGGGTTCTATCACAATAGAGACAGCACCAAGAAGCTCCACCATCATAGTGAATTTCATAGTGCTAGATTGCCCTTTTGCCTACAACATCATCCTTCGACGCCCAGCACTTAACACCTTGCACTTAACACCTTACCTATTCCTTTGTTCTCCATTTCTCAATCCTCTATAGGATTGGAGATTTTAGAGAAAATCAAGTTGCCGCTAGAGAATGTTATGTGGCTTCTATGAGGGCTAAGAGACCCCAAGAGGCCCTCTTAAGTGGAAGTGCTCGACCCTAGGGATGACAGCACACTAGAAACGGAGAAGCCTTGACCCATCCATGAGATGCCGACCACCTAAAGAGGTACTATCAGGGTACAAGCCAGTAACTCTTATTTTATTTGTTGTTTCAGTTGATTTATTTTGTTATCTATTATTTTATGAAATAAAATTTTGCAAAGATTATTCTGTTTAGAACTGTCTTTCTTTCATTCTATAAAGTTTGTGAACAACTTACAAAAGTCAGAACATGACCTAACAACAAGGTAGACAAAAAAATAAAAATCATCATACTCTCGACGATCATTCATTGCACCCTGATCCGCTCTCATCAAAGCTTTCTCGTCACCATCTATCCTTGGGGTCTCATATGGAGTGAAGCTAAAGAAATCAATAGTAGGGAAAACTATTGAGGCCTTTCTCCTAAACTCTTCAAAACTATCAATAAAAGCACCTGCAATGGCCCTCTTAGCAGCTTCCATCTTCATCTCCATCTCAATAGAATGAGCCTCTGTCTTAGTGGTTTTCTCACAAGCTGTTCGCAGGTCAGCCTCTGCCACGGTAGCCGTGTTTCGAGCTATCTCTAGCTCTGCCTCAGCTCTAGCAGCCCTCTCGCGGGACGCCTGTAGTATCGTCTTTGCTCTCACGCTGGTAGTCTATCTATCAGCCTCCAGCTGGGCAACCTCTTGTGGGACATCAAAAGCTCGGCCTTAAGAGGTGCAACTTTCTCGTGAGCTAGCCTCAACTGTTCCTCAATAACCTCTCGTGCCTGCCTCTCTAGCCTCAACTATTTCTCAATAGCCTCTCGTACATGCCTCTCTTTCGCTAGATCCCTTGATGCCTCATCCAGCTTGATCGACTTTGAAAAGAGGCATGAAAAAGTAGCGGCCACCTGCAAGTATCCAAAAGGCATAACATGAAAAAGAGAGAAGTGCGGGAATCAAAATTAAAAAAGGAAAAAGGTGTACCATGGCAAAGCCCTCCATCGCAGTATCAATGATGTCCTTTGGACCTCGAGAGCCAACCTCTCTAATATCCGCGGTCGCCACAAACCTCCAAAGCTGTTATTTGGCCAGATTCACATTCCACAGCATGGACACTAAGCCACTGTTAGATGCCGGACAACTACAGAGTGCCTCAGACTCGGCAGACGGCTGCATAGGTGTCTTAATCCCTGAAGTAGTGGCCGGACTAACCCCAACACTCGAAGGAGCTGTGTGTTGAGAAAGAGTGGGGCACCCTCTGATCTAGTCTCTTGGGATGTAGCATGGCCATCGGACCGTCGTGAGACACTTGGGGCATTGGCCTTCGCCCTCTTGGGAGAAGGGGAAGACGCCACCCTGAAAGCATAAAGAGTCTCCACCATCGCTCTATCAATAGTGGGATCTATCGAACTGGGATAAGACGAAGAACCTACATTATTACAATCATCAAAGTTTATTGCAAGGATCAAATACTTTTCCTCTTCTGCCTAGGGGAGGCTCTGGAATGACCTGTCGTAGACATGAGGCCTATAAAGTACTTGAAAGGATGATCCCACACGGCCTGGAGTCTACTCTCCTGCTCCACAGATAACATGGGTGGAGTTGTAAAGGAACCAAACATGTAGTGAATACTAGGGATATGACAATCAAATGTAAAAGCAAAGGTAAAACCCTTACCTAGCTTGGTTCTCGGAGCAATGTCCTATCACGAAGGCACTAAGTCACTATCCTCCTCAGCGGCCCACCTTTCTCCAACAAAGAACCTAGATTTCCAACCATGGCAATTCGAAGATAATCCTGTGATCAACTTGCCCGACCTCGGGGCAAAATAGTACCACCTTGATGAGGAATAGGATTGTCCAAAAGCACATATGAAGCTAAGAACTCCTCAAAAGGGGGAGAAACATCCTCGCGGTGAACCAACCGCCATAGTGAGAAGAACGCCAAAATTACCCTCCAATCGTTCGGGGTTAGTCTCTCCGGAGTAAGTGACAAGTGAACCAAAATCCGACAGATAGGCCCAAGAATAGGAATTCTCAACCCAGCTTCTAGGACGTCCTTGTAAAAGGCAATTTCTCCAAAAGAGTTGAACTATACTGGCTCGTCCACTTCAGCACGGTGGCATATGACAGCGGGGAAAATATGATACAACGACACAATGCAAGCAATATCATCGTCACAATTTAAGGAACTAAAAGTAGAAGTACCTTTGACCCATCACTCCTAGCAATTCTCCTACCTCCCTACAAAGCTTGTGGAATGTCCGTCATAAGTTGGGCACCTGACAAGGACGGATCGTCACAATTTAAGGAACTAAAAGTAGAAGTACCTTTGACCCATCACTCCCAGCAATTCTCCTACCTCCCTACAAAGCTTGTGGAATGTCCGTCATAGGTTGGGCACCTGACAAGGACGGAGAGCCAATGTAATAAGCAAGAAAAAAAAGGGGCATCAAGATAATTAGAGAACTGAGGGGCAAGCAAGAATAGACTACCTAGTTGAAAGGCACCTCTGGCCCCGCTGCCTAGTGCGCCCAACGCCCCTCCGGCACCGTCTCCGCCTCCTCCTCCGCCTCCATTGGCGCCGCCTAGTACCCCTCCGGCGTTGCCTCCGCCTTCGCCTCCACCTCCACTGGCGCCGCCCAACGCACTCAGTGCTTTGTTGGCATCACCTCCTAGGTTACTGCCTGGCGTCGTTGAGGCTTCGCCTAGCGTTGCCTAGGGCTTTGCCTAGCATCGCCCATGGCTTTGCCAAGGCCTGGCCTTAGGCTTCGTATGATCTCTTGAATCCCCAATTGGGTTTTTCCCCGTGGTACCACCATTGGAGCCCCCTTTCATTTTCTCCAAGCTCCTGCTCTTTAATCTCTCTCCACTTCTTTTGGGTGGAAAATTTTTGAGCCTTATTCTCAAAAGAAGCTTCAAGTAAGAAGGAGGGGTGGAGGGGGTTAAGGGTTTATATAGATATTGGCCTTTAATGAGATTTTTTTTTCTGAAAATGTGAGTTTTTCAAGCCTAATGGAAGACCCGACAAAAGGGATGTTGACAAATACAATGGGTGTCTAGCGATGGTGTTTCCAAATAAGAAAAGAGATTTTGTAGACCGTGGAGGTGGGTAGTTACCACCGTGTAGAACAAGAAATCTTCTGCGTGTCAAGATGAAGGGGCTCACTCATACCCTCAGCCCCCTTTGTTTCATCTGGTGCTTGGGGGCATGGGGGACAAATGATGAGCTCAGATCCAACTGGGTCCAAGCCCATTCATGGGGAAAACTTGAAATCAGTAAGAAGGCAAGCCAAGCTCAGCTCATGGCTTCAATCCAATCCAAGCTTCAGTCCAATCCAAAGTTCAAGAGACCCAGGAAGATCAATGCACACAGAGAGCAATTTTTGGATAGTCACTCTCGAAGATCAAGACTACCTTTAATTATATCTATCCTTAGTTGTAGCTATCCTTCTCGAAAGGCTAGTAATCTACCATTCATGCCACCGCCTCAACTAAGTTTCAGTGCCTATAAATTGTAAGCCCTCTACACATGAGGAACACATCTCTACATCTCTCACACATCTAGTTATCTCACCTAGAGCTTACCTTTGCTCTCTCTCACCTTTAATTTTATTAATAAAGTCTTACAGCCATCGTTGCCACCTTTAAAGTGGAGTAGGTCTCCCTGATTGAACCACTGTATATCTGTGTTGTTTGTGTTGATCTCATCTTTATATTTACTACACTTATTACTTATATTAATTATTCAACTGGTGGTGTATAAATTCAGTTTTATACATCATCAATTAGTATCAGTAATTTGTTGCTCCCCTTTACTAGTGTTAGTTATTGCACACATACGCTGTACGTGAACTATTTTGAACTACAAGTTTTGAATTTATTTTTTTTATGATTTTTCGTCTACATTGATCAAAAAGCGCAACAATGATTAAGATTGATCCAATTTTTATCCACTTCAATCCATTGATACAAAATTCATCTCAAATTTTTTTTCCCACTTAAAAACATTATCTTCTCTACACGATCCCTAGTATTAGACAACTCAATCAACATATTCCTCAATGGTAGACAATCACACTAATTCACACCTATCTTTCTTATTTTCTCTTTGTTTACTTCAATTTTAAATTATATAATTAAATAAAAGAAAAAGTAAGATAAATTTTTATTTAAAATATAAAATTTGTGCGATCAATGCTCAATTTTTTATATTTTGTAGTGATTTCAGACACGAGTTATTCCTAGAATATATATTGTGTAACTAATAAAAATCACTAATGATGTTTTTTCAAATTACAGATCTCCCATAAATTTTGGCTTTTGATTCTATTGCCAAATATAAAGTTGATGTAGTAATAATTATCGTATTTTTGGGTGATAAACAACCATATAGGTGAGTCACTTGAACAATTAACTTTTGATTATTAATTCATTATAGATATAGGGCGTAATAGTACTTTTGGTAGATATAGATACTTGTGAAAGATTGCAAGAGTCCAAAACATTTGTAAGTTGTAGAGTCTTGAAGAAGAGCTAGAATTTGTATTCTAATTGGATATTTAAGGAATATGAAAGTTAACAAAATAATTAAGAAGTTTGAGAAAAATAGTAAGATCAAGAGATATGTTATGGAATAACTGACTTCATAACATTGATTAGAGGTAGAGTACAAAATCAATTTTTTTTTTTGCTACATTTGAAGTAGTAGTAGTAATAATAATAAATGTTTAATTTGATTAATTGGCTCATGAAGATCATATGCTTGTTGAAGAAATCCGAATAATAATGAAATCAAAACCTGGATGGGTATAAGTTTTTGGTTTCTGTCAGAGTAGGTTCTAGAGGGCCCAAATTATTGAATGAGCCTACTTGTTTTTGTTGCAAACTTGTATTGCACTGGATTATATTGAATATGAAGTATTGTTAGAGAAAGAAGCAAAATATATGTGGCCATAGTCCCTTCTTTTTAAGCTAAAAGTTGAAGTGAGGATCCCATTGGCCTTTATATTGTTTTGTTTTGTTTTTAGTTTTCCTGATACATGTGGCCTTTGTGTACTCATGCAGATTTCAGAATTTTGGGTTTGGTTTCTTAAAATGTTTATTTGTTCACTCGGTCCGAGAAAAAGTATCTAAAAGGAGACTATTTTCATTATCCTCAATTGAATCAATGACCAAATTATGTGGTTTTTTGATTTTATTTCATTTGTGCACTATTTCTAATGTATCTCTTAACCTACGTTTATTTATGAAAAAATATGGTTTAAACCCATATTTTTAATGTAGAAATGTATTTACAAAATATGCTTTTAACTAATAAAAAATATTGGAAGCATGCTTTGTAAATAAGTTTTTACACTGAAAAGGGTGTGGATGAAATCAATCTTTCACGTAAACAATGATAGATTAAGAATTAAGATGGAAATCATTGTACATAAAAAAATATAAAAAAAATTCTTTAGTTGAAAACTCATCTTAAATCTTCCTAATCAGTAAATCCTAATGAAGTTTTCTTAAGAGATAGATGGGAGACTCAATTCTTATTTTTTTAGGAAAATTTTGCCAAAAGAGTCAATGTAACAATGTAAGAGAAAGACCGCTTGACACAACAATGGACCAATTGAGCTTCAGACCTGAATCAGTACCTATTGGC
The DNA here is from genome assembly GCA_963454935.2 of Ilex paraguariensis. Lineage (NCBI taxonomy): Eukaryota > Viridiplantae > Streptophyta > Magnoliopsida > Aquifoliales > Aquifoliaceae > Ilex > Ilex paraguariensis. Next base: position 1,411,047 of record CAUOFW020003058.1, read on the forward strand.
CATGGCTCAAAAAATGAATCAAACAAAAACAAATATGCTTGTATATTTAAGAGAAGATGTGGTTATGTTGAAGCTAGCTCGGGGAGAAACTTTTGAATTCTTCATCGACTAATTTGAGAACAATTGTGAATAGAGTCCCTTTGCAACTTTAAGCCTAAAAAATTCAGAGATTTTTTTGAAGACCAATTTAAAATAAGAGATCAAATATTAAAAATAAGAACTACCTCGAAACGATTACAATAGCAATAACACACTTTGAAGGGCCAGGTGCAAGTGACCTCGACTAATGCCTTCCCACTGCCACCACTCTGCATTGAGTTGGATAATGATTCTTTTTGTTTTGTAGCAAGAAGAATGCATCATTAACTATATCATGAACAAGAAGATGGGTGTTTTTCTAAGAATGCACCAGTGTCTTATTTAACTATGGTAAGTGTATATTTAATGTATATAATGATTACATTTAAATATTGCCGATTGAACTTAAAAATACATTTAGTGATAGAATACCAAAAGGCATATAAGACTTGCAGTTTAGCAAGGGAATTGTGATGGTTAGCAAAAGTGACTATACAGAATTTGTTAAAGCTCCAGTAAATAGCAAATAGCAAATAGCAAATAGCAAATATGACTATATTGAATTGTTCAAGGTTATATTAGGAAAATAAAAGTTTTTCACTTCAGCTGCCTTTTATTAGTAATATAGATACCAAGGCAATTAAAGAAGGAGCTCTTGACATACTATTTCTTCTTCAATAGTGGTATTGTCCTCCTAAAGGGATGGTTGGGCATTAGAGAAAAATGGCTCAAACTGACAAAAGATAACACTATGCTAACATAAATCTTATGTCACTGTAGATGATAATACTTGTATCCCTTTTGGAAGGTAGAATAACTAAAGAAAACACAACACAAAGCCTTTGGATCAAGTTTTCCCATTGATGATCTGTAGTCATGTACGAAATAGACACCCAAAACCTTCACTTTTATTGTGTAGTAAGTAATTCCAAGTAAATTGAGAATAACAATCAATAAAAGTGACAAACCAATGACAACCTAAGATAGAAGCAACATGGGTAGATCCCTTACAAATCAAAATGACTAATGACAAAAGGAGCAATACTTTTATTATTAGTACTAGGATAAGATGAACATTTATGTTTGGCTAATTCACAAGCATCACAAACACAAAAATATTTACTACATTACTTCACTAAATTAGGAAACATTTCTCTAATACACCAAACGAGGGATGTCCCAAAAGTTGATGCCATTGATGTAAAAGGTGAAAAGCTGAAGCACCATCTATCTGGAGGGCTTTACGAGTAAACTGAGGAGAAGCTTCAACATCCAAAAAATATAGACACCATGTGCTTGTCAATCGTTTTTCCCAATTTCAGTTCCTGAGAGATATAATGGGTGGGCAAAAATGTCATTGAACAATTTAAGGAATTAATAATAGTACTAACTAACTATAAATTAATGGAAAAATTTGGGACGTGAAGGACTAAGGAGAGGGATAAGATAGGAGAATAATTAATTAAACTTTTCCTTGAAATTGAGGATAAAGATCTAGTTGTTATCTTGACTTTGTCCATACCAGAACATAGAGAGTATGAAGGAAAAAACTAGAGAAACCTGTCATCTGATTAGTGACTCCATAATATGTTATCCTAGAGGTAAGTGCAGATGAGGCATTAAACGCATTTGCAAATATACTTGTACGAGTAAAGTTAGAAGAAATAGGATAAGGAAGCGTAGGCTGGGAGATGCCAAGCCAAGTTATTAGATGACTAAGAGCCTGTATCTCTTCTAGGATAAAAGTAGAGGGGTAGTGCCACTTTGAAGATTCAATCATTTGTGCATGAGTCATAAATTACCACCTTGGCCTCCATTTGAGCTACCACCTTGCTGGTATGCCTTATCTAGGGATGGAGTCTTGGAATAATGTGTGTAAGACGTCTAATCAATTTCCAACAAAACTCCCAAAGTATGACTAATCTTCTCACAATAATTACACTTTTAGGTATCTTTGTCAACAGTTCCACTCGACTTAGTAAATTTGGGGCTGAAATAAGGACAAGTCACGTGAGAGGAATAACACCTGACGTAGGTTGTTCCTAAGTGGGAGCATGTACCATAGCAATCCTCTTACTCTCTTCCTAATGAACATGGGCATAGGCATCTTGTAAGGTAGGAAATGGACTACAACCCAGAATTTAAACCAGAATTTGATCATACTCGAGGTTGAGGCCAACAAGGTCATACACGTGTCCTTCTCCACCATCTATTGAAATTTTCTAGCATAATTGGCACAATCTCCCTGGGAACCTTGATAGTAGTTAAGTTTCTGCCACAAGGTAGTCAACTTTGCATAATACACTGCAAGGGTCTTATCTTTTAGTTAGTCTCCCTAAATTTCTTTCAAAGATCATAAGCCTTAATATCATTACCTCTCTGAGAATATGTATACATAACAGTAAAAATCTTATGAGCTGTGTGAAGCAACAAAAAACCACGACTTATAGAGGCTTACATTGAATTAAGTAATCAAGATATAACTAAGGCATTTTTAGATGTTCGTCGTGTTTGAATTGATGACAAATAAACCCGTGATTGTGTCAAACAATTGATCTCATCCAACTTCTCTGGACTAATTTGAAGAGAGGGGTTGTTTGTGAGAACATCTAAACCAGTGTTGTGAAAAGAGAGCACCTAGGCAAGAAGTGAAGCAAAGTGACCTTGTGTCGCCTTAAACAGCCTAGATGAAGTGAGGGGTGAAGTGAGATTAAGGTGAGTCAGGCGAGCGATTGTCGCTTAAGCGCAAGGTGATGAAGCCAAGCGACTGTATTTAAGTTGTATTTGTTTATTATGGACTATTGGATTGGGGTAATTGGAATAAAATTGTGATGTGCCCATACACTCGATTGCCCCATATCCCAATATATCTAACACTTGAACCCTAAATGTCCTAAACAATGACTGGAAATCACATCTGTAGAGGCTATTCTTGCTTCTCTCCTTCTTGAAGAAGTCTCGAAAGAACACATTTGAAGAAGCCCAGGTTTGCTCCTTCTATGTTTTTCTTCTTCTTCTTTGATTGAACACAACCCAGATCTACTGCTTCAGCTGTTGCTTCTGTCTTCTTGTTCGACAGAACACAGGTTTGTTATTCTTCTCTGTTTCTCTTCTTCTACTTTTTCTTTTAATTCTTTTTCTTCCTCTTCGATAGAACACATCCACTGCTGTTTCTGCTGCATCATCTTCTTCTTCAACAAAACACAGGTTTGTTCTTCTTTCTCTCCTTCTCTGTTTCTCTTAGTCTTCTCTTCTCTTTTTCTTCTTCTTCTTCTTCTTCTTCTTCTTCTTCTTCTTTTTCTGCTTTTTCTTCATTCTCTTGGTTGCTTCTGATTTTGATTCTTCTTCTCTGGTTCTACTTCTGATTCTCTTTCTTTGTGTTTTCTTCTTCTGATTTTGATTATGCTTATTTTGGCTGGGTTTTGCTTTCGATTTTTCTGCTTCTAATTCTTCTTCTGTGTTTCTGCTTTTGCTTTTGTTTCTGTGTTTCTTCTTCTGTTTTTTATTATGTTTCTTCTATTTCTGATTCTTCTCATTTTATGTATGTTTCTGATTTATTAAATTCTATAATTGTTGAGCTATGATTGTCGTGACGATTTGAGATATTCTTAGTGTTTGTTTGAATTTAAATGTTTATGGTTTTGGTTGTAATAAAATATTTAGTATTTGCAAAGTTAGAACTTAGATATTTATAAGTAATTAAACTNATTCTTCTTCTCTGGTTCTACTTCTGATTCTCTTTCTTTGTGTTTTCTTCTTCTGATTTTGATTATGCTTATTTTGGCTGGGTTTTGCTTTCGATTTTTCTGCTTCTAATTCTTCTTCTGTGTTTCTGCTTTTGCTTTTGTTTCTGTGTTTCTTCTTCTGTTTTTTATTATGTTTCTTCTATTTCTGATTTTGATTTTGTNGGCTGGGTTTTGCTTTCGATTTTTCTGCTTCTAATTCTTCTTCTGTGTTTCTGCTTTTGCTTTTGTTTCTGTGTTTCTTCTTCTGTTTTTTATTATGTTTCTTCTGTTTCTGATTCTTCTCATTTTATGTATGTTTCTGATTTATTAAATTCTATAATTGTTGAGCTATGATTGTCGTGACGATTTGAGATATTCTTAGTGTTTGTTTGAATTTAAATGTTTATGGTTTTGGTTGTAATAAAATATTTAGTATTTGCAAAGTTAGAACTTAGATATTTATAAGTAATTAAACTAAAATATATATACAAGACTACTGGGCTTGGCAAGGTTAATTGGGTTTTGGATTTTGCAGTATCTCTCCCGGCTTTGGAAGAGGTATTAGCCTTATTATTTTTCCTGCCCGTCATGATATTCCTGCAAAAATTCACGGGTTAGGAAATCAGGTATGCAGTTATTACTGCCTTTAATATATTCGATGTCAAAATCGAAAATACTTAAAATAGACTGCAATCTGGCAAAAATCTGCTTACTAGCAATGTTTTGTACATCATTTTTCAAAACATATTTTGCAGATTTGCAATCAATTCTTANTTGAACTCTCTTATGGTTAATTTCATCTTTGAAAAATTTTACCTGTTGAGTTTTTTGGTTAATTGCATTAAGATGCTGAGAGACTGAGTGATCTCTTAGTTGCCTTAATATCTTAGTTTCTGGTTTACTAATAAAATTGAAAGTTACTGATTGACCAAATGGTTTAGTGGTTACACCCTTAGTATCTGTTGTAAACGGATACAACAAGTATACAAATGGTAAACCAAGGATGACTTCACTGGTCATATTTTGTACTAGGACAAAAGATGTTTTGAAACATACATTGTCTTGACAAATATGAACATTTGGCAATTTGTATTTAACTTTCATTTTACTTCCATTTGCCGAGCTAAATTTCTCAAGTGTTTTTTGATAATACTTAGTTGGTATTATTCATTCCTGAATACAGTTAACATCTGCACCTGTATCAATAAGGGCAACAGTTTTAAGTTTAAAATCATTAATGATGATTTGTACTTGAGAATACCATTTCTGNGGAACTTATCTGCAAATTGGATAGAACGACTGATGGGAATAATGGTTGAGTACTGGATGTTGTAGCCAAGGAACNATTAATGATGATTTGTACTTGAGAATACCATTTCTGAAAATTAATCTTGTTAACCAGATTAATTCTGTAACTATCATTAGTTTGTGAACACCCATCGTGAGATGGCAGCTTCGTTACACCTGAATTTTTCACTAAAAAAGTGGAGGTTACAGGTATCTGCTGTAATTGTGTTCCATCCTGAAATTCTGTCTCAGATTGATTATTAACTAATGGCTGTTTTTCAGGATCAAAATCCTTTGCATCGCCAAGGCTATCTGTGTGAAAAAAACTTAAAGTTTCTGCAAATTTTTTGTCTTGAGCTTTTAGTTCTTTAATTTCAAANTAATGACCAAAAGGAGTTGTAAATGCAGTCTTATATCTATCTTCTGGAGATATAAGGATTTGCCAGTAACCACTTTTCAAATCAAATTTAGAAAAGATTTTGGATTTCCGAATGATACCATTATGAAGTAACTGAGTAATTTCTTTCTNTTTCTCTTTACTAAATCTTTTCATAGCTGTGTTGAAGCTAATAAGTTGCTTACTACTAGAAGCATTCTTACCATCATTTTTTACTAGAAGATCTTTGAGTTTTTTAACATATTTGATTTTTAACTCAGGGTCTTCTATTTTACTGATTAACTCAATGAGAATGTTTTCCACTTCATTCTCTTTGGTTATTACACTAATTGTCTTACGNACTAAATCCTTTTATGTATGAAAGTTTTACCATATGTTTCTTCCTATGCCAAAAAGCTGTAGGAAGGTTAGAATATATTTCTTCTTCCAATTTTAACTTNCTTCTATTTTACTGATTAACTCAATGAGAATGTTTTCCACTTCATTCTCTTTGGTTATTACACTAATTGTCTTACGGAGACAACTATCCTTACAACCTATCTTAATGTTAGGTTCACTAGGATTGTCAGATGCTGAGAGGTACTCAGATCCAGTTTCAGAACTACTATGGGAGTCTGAATTTTATGTAACCTGATTGTTTAGCCTAAAGATTTTAAGAATTTCTTCTTCTTCTTGTGGGGCTAAATTCAATCGCTTAACTTGTTTTTTAACTGGGCAATTAGGACTGATATGACCTGTTTTTCCACAGTTAAAACATTTAACATCTTTATATTTTCTAGACTTAGATGTACTAGCATGTTTTCCGGATTTTTTCTTATAAGTGTTAGGCTTATAAGGTTTTCGAGAATTTTCATAAAAATTAGGTTGCTAAAAGTCTTTTTATTTCTAGAAAAATGACTTTTGCTTTTACTATATGATTTATGGGTTTTGTGTTTTCTGGCAATAGATGGTGCTACTGAAGGGAGACCATATTGTTCACAGAAATTTCCCATATATATATATATATATATATATATTTTTTTTTTGTTCGTCGCTCGTTGTGCCTCTCGTTTCTCGCCTTTGCCTGAAAAGATTTGTTCGCTTCGGTTCGGTTTATGCATTAAATAACATTAATCGAAAATGACTCAATCCATTTCCCCTTATACTTCCAACGCTCTCTTCTGACATGTACACACAATAGGATCAATTCAAAATAGTAGGTAATCACAGGAAATCACAACCCAAGAAGTAGGCCACAACCAAACAATTCCTCAAGCAACACCAAATAATGGTAAAGAAAAGCTAGAAACACAAACACAATGCAAAGAGATCCTACAACATTGGAATAGTGGGCAAACATGGATGAAGACAGTTAATATTGGCCAGAATCCTCAGAAAACTAGTCCAAAAGTAGCCAAACAGCATGGGTATAGACAACCCTAGTCTCATCTCATAAGAAGATTCGACCCAAAACAAGCCCTTGGAGTGCTCAAAAATTGCAGATTGCAAGTTGAACACCAAAAAAATCGAGAGACATTCGAAGAATCAAATGATCACTCAAACAACTTCAATAAATTCCAAAATCTCTTGAGGATGAGTCGAACCAATCCATGTAAATTTCAAAGTTTTTCAAACAAGTTGGATGATGATGTCAGCATGTCAGATTTTTGGCAGTGACCACTGTTGGATAATCATGTTTTTTGATGAGTTCTGACAACTTTGAACAATTAGATCTTGATTGAAAGTCTGATACTAGTTTAGATTATGAAGTAATTAGGGTTTAGAGAAAAATAAGAGGAAAAGAGACAAGATTATGAGAAAAGAGTAGTAGTGTTTAGGGTTGCACAACTACACACCTATGTATATATATATATATAACCACAAAATCCAAAAATACCCTTACAACATAACATAACATAACAATATCTTAATTTCTTAATTATTTATTTTTTCTCACCAAGGGTTTTGAAAAATGAAAACCTTTCATAGGTTGATACTGGATGCTGATAGTGTTCCAATGGTTGTCCCATTTGTTCATACCGGGATGCAAGAGATCATGCCTATTGGAGCCAAGTTGCCCAGGATTGGCAAGACGGTATGCTTTTTTATTTGTGTTGTTTTTGATAGCCAACATAAGATATTGTAATTTTGCTTAATGCTTTTCTATTCCCCTAACTCCACCCTACGACTGGGCCCTCTTGTTATTAACCAGCTTGACTTCATTAATGTTTGTTTTGGTGAGTATATCTGAAAAATAGTGGACTTCTCAATTTTCCCTTTGTTTTTTGTTTCTCAATTTTCCCTTTGAAGTTCAGCTGAGTTTATTGTGTGAGGTAATTTCTTTGTCAAGTTTACATGCATGTATGCCACACTAATCTTATCTTGTAGCATATAAATTCTTTGTGAATGTGGACTTCCATTAATTTTTAAATGAAAAACGTTTTGGTCGGTTGAGAGGGCTTCTAGCGTGATAATACAACAATTACTCGCTACCTATAACCGTCTGAAAAAATGGCACGATTTGTTTTATGGAAGGGGAAGATTTGTAATAGAATAATAATAGCAATGACCTATCCAATGACGGTGATATATAATAAATTAGAACTGGAGTTTTAAACCATAGAAAAGGTTATCAAAACAAGTATTTCAACGCATGTAGTCTTAAAAAAAATTAGTGTCTTATATTGTAACTTACTGTGTATTGTACTCAATTGTTCAATTTTAAAAAGTAAATTAACAAATATATATACCTAAAAATATATAGTTTATCATTTCACATGATGTGTGTTTGGTACAAAGATTGAAAAAACGCGGTCTTTTGTTATCATGACAAAAATTGAAATATAACTAGGATTTCTTCAGTTTTAAGAAGAAGTAGTAGAGGATCATAGAAGATGATGATCAGAAACTTTGACTATTTGAAATCGACATTTTGCTATATAAAGTGAAGCATACCATACAATACATATTGTGTTTTTGTACAGTACTAACAACACTGATAGCATATGGTAGAGGAATATATGAATGGGGAAAAAAGCTTGAAGGGCCTTACTGGTAAGATATTGTGACGCCCCAAAAATTGGGGGTTCTTTGTCAACCAGGTGATCACCCATCAATACGTGGAATACCTATGGATGCTGTGTAACTCGATATCACGCCGTTATGTCCTATTTACCAAGATCTATAATTTAACAAAATTTGGGCAGAGTCTCCTTTGTACAGGGAGCTCTACTCAAAACACAACATGTGCAATCATACAACATTAACCTCATCAGGTCCATTTATCCATACTCATATAACATGCAATTTTACATTAAAAATAGTCGATATAAGTTTGATTACAATTCTTTTTCATAGATTTACATACCCAAAATTAAATTTAGCAAATATTTTATAAAAGATAGTTTAAAAGCCACAAGTCAGCTTTTTTTCATCCTTGAGGCCCTGAGTGTGTGCCGTCCACTGGTGTATATCCTGCACCTAAAATGTTTCCCATAAAAAGTGAGTCACGCTCAATAGGGTATCTCCTAAAGAGGCTACTCCTCAACCATGATGCATATGAAATGTCATATGCAATTTCAACTAGCCACAAAACATTTCAATCAAGAATATGCAACTCAATGTTGGAATTCACTATGTCATGCCATGAAATGAGATGAGACTCACTCATGTACCTCATCCTAAGCCTTCACTGGCTCCCATCACCCATTCAATGCCATGAGTATAAAACCGGGCATTCCAAGCCTTTGCCATTGATGTTGCACATCCAATGACTTTTTAAAAATCTCTGTGTCTTTCTTGGGGTGGGTATTCATGGACTTATACCAACGGGCCCCTAGCCAACACAAAATTCATAGACTTCTACCAACAATTTTGCATACACCGACACATTTTATGGACTAAACTAAGGGAGTGTGTATCTTAAATATCGGGTCTCTCGCCCAAGCGATAGTCTAGCTCTTCTTGCTAATCCCGACCCAATATATTATGTAAATCGGGCGACTCAATTTAGTCCTTGACCCAATTTTTTCGAGCCCATCCATCATCCACCAAGTGTGGTGTTTGATGTCAACCATGCACACATATCCACAAAATGCGATGTCTTCGTGCATATGCAATGTAATGCACAATTGCAAACAACAATCATGTCCAATATGCTATCAATGCCATATGGACCAATTTAACCACATATCAACATATTCCATGACAAATTATATTCCAAGCATATAATTACCATAATTTATCACAATGTCAATATATCAACAAACATATTTCAGCATTTTCATTCAACTACTTTTTTTTTCAAGCATGCTATACATAATATATGCAATAACACATTTAATTTCAAACAGACATTTAGTCAAACACCTTCAAGCCACCAAATCATGTAATCATATAAAATGCCCAAATTCATCACATAACTCAAGAAATCACATTAAGTGATTTCTACATACCCAATTATCAAAACTTTCAAGAAATCGCAAGTTAGCAATTTATAATTACTAATTTATATTAGAATTGAATTTACTCATTTCCAATACCCATTTCATCATTTAACAACAATACACAAGTGTTAAAAATCTCTAACAACCTACCTATTCCATATCACAAACTTAGGTTGGAAATAAACCTAGTTAGGATGAAAACGTTACCTCTTGAAGTGTAAACAATAATAGCAATGCATTATATATCCAACATACATCATCTAGCACATTAAACGACGTATCTTCTTGCCCGCCCGGGATTCTCTTTGCTCGGTAGGATTATGGTTTAGTTACAAATGTTCAATGTACGTGTAGAGAAAATAGGAAGTAAAGGTGCTACCATTAATATATTGATAAAAAGTATTTCTAGTTGTACCTAATTTGGGGAGTTAATTAGTTATTGCCAAAGGATTAATTGTGGCTCGTAATACTATATGAGGTCCACTATCAATCTAATGGTAACAATCGATTAACTTCAAATTTAGTCTCTAAACTAGATTCAAGTAGTATTATTGATTGGTAAAATACATTACCATAATGCACTAAAATTATAAATGTGAATAATAAAGAAATTAAAAATTGACAAAAAAAATTAACAATATAATTATCTAATATTTGGATGAGTATTATGACTTGTCATATTGTTGTGGGTGTATATCTTTACTTATTATTAAATTGACAAAGTGAGAAGGAATGAAGAGTAATTTTATTTTTGGTCATTAAGAGGACAGTTGTTGATGCGCGACTTGAAAGTGAGAGACTCTTTTGTTCACATTGAGAGAGAAAGAGAGATTGCCAAAGACGAAACTCGCGATTAGGTGCTGCTCTGTGTGATCGGAGCTAGGTCTTCATGATCTGAGCACCAAGCAAACATATGAGACTGGCGGGCCATCGATGATCTTCGCTGGTGCAGCTGCTCAATTGTTTTGAACTATGAAGACAAGAAGAAGAAGATGGAGAAGGATACTTGTAGACTCCCAATCATTTCAATTTTGCATTTATACTTTCAGTTCCTTCATCTTGGGATGTAAGTGCATCTAAATACTGAAGATTCTTGCATGGGTCTTGTTCATCTTGTTTTCACCCTTTTTTTTGGGGTTCAATTTCATCTCTATCTGATTCGAGGATTCAATAAGGAATTGTCTGAGCCGGTTTCGAGTTTGGCGGGTCTAGTCCGAATTTCACCGAGGCGATCTATTTGTATTTGAGTCGAGATCCATTTGATTGAGACGCGAAACATGCAACATTATCAGTTCGGTTGGGGCCAAGTCAGATTCGGGTCAATTGATATTTTGAATGTCGGTGTACTAGAATCCAATGTCCAGCCCAACAAGTGGTTCGAGTAGTGTTTCATTAAATTAGCTGGAGTTGCTTGCAATCCATGACACAGTGAGGTTGTCAATTGTTTTTTTAACCTAAATTAATTCAGTAAATCCTATAATAAACTACTCTCAATGATCTTCAGCTTTTTTTTAGTCTCGGTAGAAACAGCCTTATGGAGGAATCTAGTGTGTAATTGAAGAGTTGTACCATAAGCTATGAAGCACGGACACTCTTGAGAAGGTGACGTATTCGTGTTGGACACGTATCAGACATTGACACTCTTTGGACACTCTCGGATACGTGTCCGATACTCTTTTATCCGTATTTATAATTAAAAGATAAAATTTTAATTTTGGACACGTGTCGAACACTTCTTTGGTGATGTATCTGTCATTCTTGAGAAGCCACACTGGCCAAGACTCCCCGTTATTGCCAGCTGAGTGCATCAACTACCACATTTGCCTTACCGGGATGGTAATGCAAAGTGAAGTCATAGTCCTCTAAATACTCCATCCACTTGTGTTGCCCCATGTTGAGGTTCCGTTGTGTGAAGATGTACTTCAGACTCTTGTAGTCTAAAAATACCTCAAACTGCTCTCCGTATAAATAGTGGCACTAAGCCTTCAAGGCAAAGACAATGGTCGCCAACTCCATATTATGCGCAGGGTAGTTTTGCTTGTGGTTCTTTAAGCCACCACTCTCCCGGACTACATCAAAACACACACAAGTCTATCCTTCGAAACATCATAATACACTGTGTACCTCTGTCCCCTTTCTGGAATTATCAAAATCAGAGCTGAAGTAAGCCTTTTCTTCAACTCTTGGAATGCACTCTTACGCGAGTCATCCCACTAAAACTTGACTTCCTTCCGGATCAATCTCGTCATAGGTGTAACTAGTTGAGAGATTTCCTCAATGAACCTCTTGTGGTATCCCGCCAATTCCAATAAACTGCGTATCTCGAAGACTGACTTCGGTCTATCCCAACTCATAACTGTCTCGACTTTCTTCGGGTCAATTGACACATCCGAAGCCGATACCACATGTCCCAAAAATTTCACTTCCGTAACCCAAAATTCACATTTGCTGAACTTGGTGTACAACTGATGGTCCCTCAAGTTTTGAAGAACAACTTTCAAGTGACCCTCATGCTCCTCAGATTTGAAGTAGATCAGAATCTCATCTACAAAGACCACAACAAACTAATCTAGGTAGGGTTCGAACACCCTATATGCATGAGATCCATGAATGCCGTCGGAGCATTCGTCAATCCAAAAGGCATAACCGTGAACTTGAAATACCTATACTGCGTCCTAAATGCCCTCTTAAGGATATCTATCTACCTAATCCTCAACTAATGGTATCCCGTGCGTAGATCTATCTTAGAGCAGACCTGCGCCTCTCTTAGTTGGTCAAATAAGTCATCAATTCTCGACAAAGGGTCTTGATAGTAAACCTATTCAACTGCCGGTAGTCTATGTATAACCAAAGGTCTTGTCCTTCTTCTTGGCAAACAACACCGGAGCACCCCAAGGTGAGGTACTTGGTCTAATGAAGTCCTTGTCCATCAATTCTTGCAATTGGACCTTGAGTTCTTGCAGGTGCCATTATATGCAGTCATAGAAGTGGGCAATGTACCGGGGTGCAACTCAATAGTGAAGTTACCTCCCTATGTGGAGATAATCTCGGTAGTTTATCCGAAAAAACGTTCTTATACTCACAAACCACCTGAGGTAGTCTCAACTACTATCTTGTCTCGTCCTCCAAGGTACGGCTTGCAAGCCAGCCCATCAATTACCCGTGTCAATGGAAATCATATACTACTTTGGGTAAAATGTTATGTTTCTCCCTCTGAAATATAAAACAAACATCATCTGGTGTGTAGGTAGTGATCCTTTTTCGATCACAATCGATAACAACTCAGTGTGCCGTCAAGCAATTCATCCCCAGGATGACATCAAACTTTGACATGTTCATGACCCGAAGGTCCATGGTAAGTAGAATTCTCGAGATTTCTAACTCACAATCCCGACATATCTGATCAATACATACCCTAGTACCTAGGGAAAAACTCACATGCAATGACTTTTTAAATAACAATAGAGCACTAACTTAGTATCCCAAGATAGGGATCAAAGTCTTAATATTGAGATTTCTCTCCTTGTCTCACCCATAGTGCGTGTGCCACTTACTAGTAGACATTTACACCCTGAACCGTATTGTTTCTTTTCTTTTTCCGACTCCTAAGATTATGCTCTCTAACCCTAGTGTCTCTTTTTAATATATATTTCACTATGCATATACTTTACATAACATGTAACATATAATATGTAGCATTTAAAGCACACAACATGTAATGCACAATGGATGCAATGATCTAAACTCATGCTCCACAAGCATTAGGTAAATCGTAAACCTAGGCTTTGATACCAAGCTGTGACGCCCCAAAAACCGAGGGTTCTTTGTCAACTTGTTGATCACCCATCAACCCGCGGAATACTCGTGGATATCGTGTAACTCGATATCACGCCGTTATGCCCCATTTACTGAAATCCATAATTTAATAAAATTCAGGTAGAGTCTCCTTTGTACGGGGAGCTCTACCCAAAACACAACCTGTGCAATTATACAATATTGATCACACTAAGTTCATTTATCCATACTCATATAATAACATGCAATTTTACATTAAAAATCGTCTATATGATTTCGATTATAATTTTTTTCCATAGATTTATATGTCCAAAATTAAATTTAGCAAATATTTTACAAAAGATGATTTAAAAGTCACAAGTCGATTTTTTTTCATCCTTGAGGCCCCGAGTGTAAGCCGTCCACCGGTGTATACCCTGCACTTGAAATGTTTTCCATAAAGGGTGAGTCACGCTCAATAGGGTATTTCCTAAAGAGGCTACTTCCCAACCTAGATGCATATGAAATGTCACATGCAACTACAACTAGCCACAAAGCATTCCAATCAAGAATATGTAACTCATTGTTGAATATCACTATGTCATGCCCTGAAATGCCATGTCATGTCATATCCGTGTCCCGTGTCCCTGTCCATGCTTCTTAAACCATAAGAAGTGTTTGAATCTTTACCCTTTAGATTTCGGGTTGTGGGTATTTTTCTCAGTATTTTGAAACTCTTATTATTTTCTACAATTACAGAGCTGTCAGAATCTTGAAGGCCTGAAGATTTGTTGAAAGCTGATTTATTCGTCTTTTCATATATATACCTAACACTAGTTGTTTTATCACGTACAACACTTGTGTCAATTATTTTCAGTGTGATCCCCAATTATGTTTTTGTGGTAATATATTTGCACGTGTTGGGGTGGGGGAAAGTTGTCAATGGATGCTGGATGGTTTGGCATCCTGCCATTGCAGGTCTAGGCTGTCTATGGGTTGAATCAGGCAGCCAGGTATGTGTTTGTGGAGCAGACTCCAAACCTACAAATAATGTTTTAGGTGTTGGTTTTAGGATCTTGACAAAGCATTCTGTTGTCTTAAATGTCATTATTTTACAAATCTGATTCCCTAGATCATTGGGCATATAATTTAATCCTATTGGAGTTCAAAAGTCCACTTGAACCTGCAGGTGACAGTACTTATTGGTGATCCTATCAATTTTAATGATTTACTAAATATGGAGGAAAATCAAAATGTATCAAGAGGAAAGCTATATGATGCTGTATCTGCAAGAATTGGTGATCAATTACAGAAACTAAAAGCGCAGGTTGACAGATTAGCAACAGAACAATCACTGCAATCACAAAGCTATCCTAAGTGTCGGGCAGAACGAGCAGCAGGAATTTTCCAGCGAGTTGATTGGGAGACACTTGGTATGAATTGTTTTGTAGGTGCTGAAGAGAATTCCTTACCTTCGAGACAAGATTTACCAGCTGAACTGCAGATGAATCTAACCAATCCACAGGAGAATGATATTCCTAATCAGTATTCCCGGATGGGCTTCTCTTATAAAGGTGGCATTATGTCGAGGATTCAGGGGTATATGGACCCAACAGAACTGATGGGATTTGCAGCTAGAGGCTTATTCATGAATTGCAGACTGAAGGAAGGAAAATTTTGCAAGTGTTGAAGGAATTAGCCCATTGAAGGCATGGAAGAATTTCCGGAAGGTAATGTATTAATAACATAATTTTTATGCTAATTCAGTTTTGATGGAGGCTATATAACTCAAAAGATTTTGGTGTATTTTATAAATAGGACCAGTATAGGTTTTTTTATATGATATGCATATGGTATTGCGCAAGCTGTCTTTATGTCATGGTTATGGATGTATTTGGATCCGAAGACCTTTTTGGTTAGTTTTCTTTAATGATAAATCAGCTGCCATGAATTCTATTGAGACTCAGTACATACGTAGGTTTTCCACCAGTATACAGTGGGTGATTTTAAAGCACTCGAGAAAACATGTATATATGGATCTTGATCCGTTATTGATATGTTTCTTGGACATGGTGTCCGTAATGCCAGCCACACAGCAGAATTTGACCAAATTATGATGCAGAAACACTACGTCGAAAACAAACGCAGGAGTTTTGTATACCATTGGTTTTCTGGTATGTATGCACGGGAGGACATGGATCACATGGCCGTCCACTGATGGATCGGGGAATCATCCTATATTATTTGGTAAAGTAGTTTTACAGGCATAATTTGCAGATCTAATAATGTGATTTTTTTAAAATTATTGCATCAACACTAAATTTTAATATTTAATTGAGTCTATAATTAATTTAAAGATTATGGTGAATTAGGTTAGCAACTTAAGTTAATAAATTAAGTTTAAATAACATTATTCTATTTGGGATTTACTAAGAGAATTACATTTATATGGATCTCTCTCTCCCCCAAAAAAAAAATAAAAAAAACCTTTTCGTACTACCAGTCTACCACAAGTGCCTTCACCACTGCTTTCCAAATGGTTGTCCCTCCATTCCAAGTTCTGGATCCATCCCTAGCGGTGATTCAGCGACTTATGGGCATGTTTTGCTCAAATCCCACTTTCTCCTACGTAATTCGTAAATGGAGTGTTATTCATTAGGTAATCTTCTTTAAAATTTGGCCCTTTTTTTTTTCGTCTTGACAGGCAGCAAAGATTCGGGGCCCTTGGAGAAGACTTATTATCTATACAATTAATTAATGGAGATGTGGACTGGGACTTGGGTGTCTACTCAAAGAATGACTATAGTACCCATAAATTGTCTATAATAATTGTCCATAACTTCCTCTTTCATCATACTTAATTTTCTTCTCATGAACTGTCATTGTTACTCTCCTTCCTTCCTTTCTTTTTTTTTTTCTTCCACAAATGACCATTTACAACCATCTATAATTTTCTTAACTGCCTAAATTTTTTTATCTAACCATATTTTATCATCTAAATTTATTTATTCCAATCTCTTCTCATCTTCATATCTTTTTCTTTGTATCTCTGCACAATGATATGTGTGTGCATGACTCCTAGTCTTTTTATAAATAAGGCTTATTATCAGGGTTCAAAGTCTTGGCCGATACCGATACGAGTCAATTGAGTCGTATTCGACTCGGTATCTGTTGAGAAGATATCGTTACATGATACGATTGAACCCCGAGTCTTACACTACTCAGCCATGTCTTCCAAGTCGTATATGAGTTAATCCTGAATCGCTGAGTTGTCATCACTGAATCAACCTACATGGTTCCGTGACGCTACAATATGACTTAAATCTCTTGTCATGTGCAACATTTTTCTTTTAGGTTGCTGTAGACATTAAATTTTATAAATGTCTATAGTTGAGCCCAAATCAATTAAATAAGCTTCTAAAAAAATAGATTTGGATTTAAATTCCATAAGTCCAAATAATACAAGCTCATACTTAATTAAACAAGATTCTAATTAAGTAGGACTTCAATTTTATAAACTCAAATTAAACACAATTTTAAAGGTAAATTAGTTGGACTTAAATTAACTAAAGCCTACAAATTTATATAAAAAATGTGTAGCCCACTACCTAAGCCCATATTTGTATTCAAATAAAATACATTTATATGGATAATTACTCCCAACACTATAGATAAGGGTATGAGAGAGGCCAAAGAGGAGGCCAAGAAGAAGAAAGCTAAGAGGAGGGAAGATCAAGAAGCGTTGTTGGAGTCCATCTTAGGTGGAGAATGGAAGATCAACAACGAAACTCTGTCGAAGTCTACCCCCAACCAAAGCCTTGCAAATACATTCAAGAGGAGGACTGAAGATCAAGAAGCTTTTCCCAAGTCCATCTCAAGAGGAGAAAGGAAGATCAACAACAAAGTTCTGCCAAAGTCTACTCCCAATCGAAGTTTTGCAAATCTATCTCTAAAGAAAAGGTCACACCGCCAAGGTCCTTCTTCAAGAGATTCAAATCATCTTCAATCCAATCCTTGTGAAGAATGGGGAGAATATCCATCATGGACACCACCAAATCAAAGAACGAGAATAACGCCAATTCAACCCTCGTCATCATTAAATTCATCGAGAATTATAGGATAGTGCACGTGAGAAACACGCTGAAGAGAGTCAATATGGAGTATAAATTGTTATATATTGGATCTCGAATAGGTCATGTGATTGAAGTGTACATAGGTTATGCGTTTGGGAGTAGTCTCAAATTTTGTGTTGTCGTGATCCCAATAGAGGGGATGTTGTATGGTGGTGTTGGGTTATGCGGCATTCATAGATATTTTTGAGGGTTGATGGATAATCAACAAGTTGACAAAGAACCCCGATTTTAGGGGCGTCACAAAATATGCGATATCGATTATTGATTACAATTATATGTGTTAGTATAGGAAAGAAGTGGATTAAGGGCTAACAATATAAATTAGTGGGTTATTGTTAATTTGGATATATATATATATATATATATATATATATATACATAATGATGACTCCCCCTAAGGTAGATATGTAGTCCATATACATACTAGTGGACCATCCACTATAGAAAAGATGTGGAAGGGATTAAAAGGGAGGGGAAAAGTGGCGGCTACTTCCTAGGAAATTGTAGAAATATAATAAGATGAGTAAAAAAGAAAAGGAAAAGAAGAGAAAAGAAAAACAAACAAAAGCCTCTCACACTTGAAGTTTCGGCTTAAGGAAAGAAAGCAAGGAAAAGACCCTCCACACTTGGGAAAAATTCAGCTAAGGCTAGGAGGGAGGGGAAGTGGTGAAGCTTGGTGGTGTGCTTAATGGTGGAAGACTAGTGGTGGTGCTTGGTGGTGTTAGAAGTGAGTACAAGAGGTAAGTTATGTAACTTATTTTCTCTCTTCTTTAATGTATACATACAATTCTAGTGTATGTATTTGGGTAATGCATGTGGGTTAAATGTGATGCTTGTTGTAAATGTGTAGTACCATGGGTGTTACATGGAAAATTAACATACTGTTTGTATGTGTGTGAGCATAATTAGTGTTGTTGCATGAAATATAAAATCAAAAATTGGGATTGTTGTATGTGGGTTGAGTTTTGGCCAAGAGAGATTGTAGTTTGGTGAGTAGCTTAGAAATTTTGTGAATTGTTCTTGAACTTTCATTAATCCATGGATATGAATTAATTACAAGAAAGCATGTAATTTTATGGTTTTATATAAAGTGGAATAAATCCAAGTATACTTTTGTTATGTTTGCAATTTTATGAGAAATTTTTAATTTAGTGTAATTGATTCAAATAAATATTGCTTGAAAGGATACGAGAAGACTAGTTCAATCGATTCGAGTAGATAATTTTACTCGATGTAAATGGATTATTTAATTTGACTCGAATTGATTATTAAACTATTAGCTTAATCGATTCGAGTAGATAATTTTACTTGATGTAAATGAATTATTTAATTTGACTTGAATTGATTATTAAACTGCTAGCTTAATCGATTCGAGTAGATAATTTTATTCGATGTAAATAGATTATTAATTCGACTCGAAGTGAGTATTAAAATTCAATTTGCGTAAACCATTAAGGATTTAAGTATAATTACATATTAATACTTGAATGGAATTGTGGATATTGGGCATGCCAAGTCCAGAGGCGAAAAACTCAAAGAATGTTGCACTCAAAGCTCCGATGGAGGGGTCGTCTACGAGGTAGAATCTCATGTAAGATAGATGTGCTATCCTACATTCTCTTTATTGATAAATATTTATGTCTTGTTTAAATAGTTGTTTTATGATCTCATCTAAGATTTAATAATTAAGTGGTGTAATATTTGGGCGACGGAGATGGTTTAAATGACGGAGTAAGCTTTCGTGACTTGGGTTGATTGTGTGATGGAATTTGTGCATGCAATTCGAGTTGACGGTGTGGGTGGTGAATTTAATTTGTGTTTATGATAAAAGAGACAATATGTAAATTGATTATTGGATAAGGGTTGTCTTCGTGACAAGAGTTAATTCTGTAAATTTGAGTCTTCTATGTGACTGGAAATATAACGTGGTTGAGGGTCGACTAAATGACAGAGATTGTGGTTGATACGAGACGTCCTGGTGATAGGAACTAAGTGTTCGATTTTGAGTTGTTTACGTGACCGGAGGAAATAAATTGATTGTGAGTCATCTAAATGAAGGGAATTAAATGTTTGATATGAATCATCTAAGTGATGGGAATTAGCTATGTGCTTCAAGTTGTCTACTTGATAGAAAATAGCTAAGTGATTTGAGTCGTCTAAATGACAAGAATAATTTATGTGGCAAAAATTGTGTGGCTTGAATTCCTTGTGTAGTCAAGGGTGTGTGCGTGAGGGGTATTCGTCGTGTGTTATAATTTAATTATGTGAAAGAAATTAGTTGTGCGATATATTTTGTCTATGTGGTATACAAGTTATGTCTATGTGATGTATATGAATAACGTTTATGTGATGAAGTGTGATTTGAATGTTGTTAATTGCTGCATTGTTAAGGATATTCCTAAATTAATTAAGTATTTCTTACCATTTGTTGTGCTCATGATTATTGATTGCATCTCTGCTCTCATTAATGGTCACCATGACTTTTCAGGGTAAAACCGTAAAGACGCGAGGAGTCCACTATCGCGTCTAGAGAGTCGATTGTGATGTTATCATGGGAGTCTTGTCTTTATGTCCTTTAAATTTAAATTGTTTACATATATGTCATAGTATTGTGATTAATAACACGGTCTGTATCTAAGAATTTTGGTAAACTTTTATGTATGTGCTTGTAATTATGTATAGGAAGGTGTGTAGAAAAGTGGCAGGGATATGTGGTTGTTGTTGAGTTTTTCTTTTTATGTCGTTTGTGACAGATATTACACCAGGAGTTGAGGCATTACAGAAATTGCAAGAATTGAAATTGCAAGTAAATAAAAATACATTGAATTGGATTACAATAAAGTAAATCGTTCACAAGAAGAAATTGAATGTAATTGTGTTGCAAGAATTTAAAAACTTGAAATTAACAAAGCTTGCAACTTGAACAATTGAGGTAAAACACCTTGAAAGCAAAAACCCTAATTCTAAACCTATGAGAGAAGAAAGAAGAAAAAACGATAAAAGAAAGTCTTCTAACGATGGTTTTAGCAATCCTTTTCTCTTGCTAAACTTGGGTATTTATAGGGGAGCATATGTTGATTTTTATTCTTTTGATCTACGAATCACGGTCTTTAAAATATTCAGCAGATTACCTTTCCAAATATGTCCTCTCAGCAGAATTATAGTAACCTATCGGTATGAAGCAGAAAATGACCTACCGGTAGATAAAAAAACTCAAATTCGCGAGTGACCACTCAATTGGTGGGAAGGCGGTCATAGGACGGTTGTCACTGGAGTAAAAACTGCGTTTCAAACACAACTAAGACAAGCACTGTTTGAGTGACCATGGAGATTGCTTAAGCGAGCCCTGTGCTACCTTCTGTGGCCTTTTCCCTTTTTTCTCTTAAGTCATCAAGAGATCGTTCTAGCGAAGGCTATTGAGCATAGGGCGGTCCCTATAGTTTTTTTAAGCCTAAAACCTTGTAAAAACTTGTCCTCTTGAGCACTAAATGTTGTTGCTTAAAGAGGGGTCCGATTGTGTCCAACCTATGTTTTAAAAACACAAAATTAGTTTAAAAAAACTTTTCCTTGAAAATCCATAACAGTTATAATTGGATCGCTTCCAATTCCATTTTTCATCTTAATCATCCTAAGTTAAAAATAACAAAGAGGTCATCTTAGTTGTTTAGGTCTTTACCTTTGTCCTTTGATCTCGCCCCTTCAATGTAGTTTTTTGATATTTGACTTGATAGCATTTTGACTATGGAAATGGTTGAAATCTTACAATGGACTTCATGAAATTAGCTATTTGTAAAATATGATCTAACAGTATATCTCTATTACTTCTCTCTTAATGACCCCAAATATAAACTCACATCTCCCTCTTTATATCCTATTTGCCTCTCTGCCTCTCAAACGACTGTTCAACCAGCTATGAACATCAAACAGAGAAGATGCCTCCCTCACCCCAAGTACGCATCTTCTTCTTCTAAAATAGCTACCAATCCCTAACATATCCTCCTCCTCCTCCTTCTTCATCTTCAATAAATGCTCTGTTTTTTCTCATAAAAAATTTATTTTTCAATCGAATGTGGGAAATGGTTTTTTAAGTTTACATGTTCGAATCAGTATGAGTTGTTCCTATTTTAGTTTAACTTCATTGGTAGGAAGACAATAGCTATTTGTTAGGTGAAAATCATGCCTCTTTCATCGTGACCATTTTGAGGGAATTACACTTAAAAATTACACTCAAGTGTAATTGGTAAAAAAAATCACTTGCAAGATGGCCTATTCCACCAGCCATAATGTGCATAACCTTCTTCCTCCATCCTCAAGCCCCAAAACCCCCTTTAATCCTTGTCAGGACCTCCTCCACAAAAGCCATGGAGAGATAGAATTGAAATGAAGAATAGGAGGTTTGAACAACTTACAACTACTTGTGTGATACACTAGTTTTTTGTGCCTCATTCAACGGACTGGTACTTTGTTGTTTGCGGCAAGGAGAGACTGAAAATTATGCGGAAAAAAGTCTATCTTATAAACATTTGAGAACTAAAGTCATCTACGAGAAAAGTTTACCTGATGATGTTGTATGTGGCACTATCAACACTTGAGTTTTGATGTATCTAATCTGACAGTCAGATTATTAAAGAGATGGGGCGGTAGAAAGAAAGGGGATTGTTTTAGGTGAGAGAGTAAGTATATATATATTTTAAAAAGACCAATAGTTACATGCCAACTAATTTATACCAATTTCAAAAATCAAAATTACAGAAAAATAAGACAGTAAGATTGAAGGCCTGGGAGGAATTGTAGATGCATTCTATTAGAATATAGAGATACTAATATACTGGAGATCTCAATCAAGCAATGCACTGGATTTACAGCCAGTTATCTTCTTTTCTACAATCCATTCTCATTAGTTTCTTGCTTTCACTCCTATTACGTAAGAAGTTAGATTAAAAAAATGATTAAATGTTATTGGATTGTAAAAGTAGTTTTTAGATAAAATTAAATAAATGATTGGAAAAAATCTTGATTTCTACCTCAATAATTTAAAGTTTCAAAAAATTAGAAAATAGAGAGGGAAGATTTTCTAAAAGACTAAAACATCTCTTACCTAAGTTGTTTAATATAATAATCTAAACTAACATTAACCCGTGCAATGCATGATAATTAAGAAAAAATCATGTCAAATTTGTACTATCTCTATAACCCTAGATGCTTTCATTCTCTCTCAATCAAATCAAACAAAATTGTGCAGTAGTTAAATACAAATAAAGTGCGCGTTTTCTTTGCAGGAATACAACAATAAAAGTATCTCCAATAGACTTTTTATCCCCACTCAGTTTCTCTATTTTAGAGAGTCAAGTCTTAAAAATTAATGTTCAATAGGCTCTCTACTTAAGTTCTCTAAAATAAAGAGTCCAATTTAACTCTCTATATTTAGAGAGTAAAATTCACCGTCTACTCTAAATTTTTGGAACAAATAAAGGGTGCTTCTCTCTTTTTTGGCTAAGAAGTTTTGGATAAAAACTCTTTACATCGAAACAAACCTCCTTCCGTCGTCTGAGTCTCAGAATGGGTTTTCCGGAGAAGCAAATCTTTGATAAAAGTACTCGAGCACAACATCAAGCTAAAATATTAAATTAATTGTTTCAATTGTTTGTCTCGCTGGTTGATTCTCCATTGCTGCCATTCCTACTATATTAAGCACTATATGTTGGATTTCATTCCTCAAGTTTGTCTCTAGTATGTTTAAACATATCGATATGTATATGTGTGTCTATGTATATATATATATATATATGTTAGATATTAGTTGGGTCATGGACCCAAACCGGGGCGCCTATTGTGGGTTGACCCAAATTAAAGAATGACTAAAGGGATATGTCTTTTGGAGGTATCTTTTACCCAAATTACATGTATGTTAAATATGAACAGACATATCCCTATATGAAGTGTCTCTTAATGACATCTATTGGTTGTTTATATAAGCCCAAGGCAATCTAATAGATGAGACATCTGAGATACCTACTCTATTTCTCTCTCTCCCTACATAACATTAAAAGACTTTTGTGCTCTGGAAATTCGGTGTTGATTCCTATTGTGTACAACATTATATTGCTCGAGCAATTAAAGAAAAAACATTGACTTGGATTCTAAAGTACGTGGAACATCCTTAAACGATTTTTTGATTAAAACGAATAAGGTATGTCTTTAATCATACGCTTCCGAAATATGTTATATAATTTCCAACATTGGTATTAAAGCAATTTAGGGTGTTCTCGTACCTTTGGAATCAATTATCAATTGTTTAAAAAAAAAAATGATCTCTGGCACCCCAAAACAAAAAACAGTCGACATTGGTAATTGGATTCCATCCCAGACGCCATAACGAATAATGTTAGAATTCACAATATTTGAAAGGGTTTTTTTCTTCGGTCAATTTATTGACAGAACTCATAGTTTTGGCAGAACAAACATTCAATGCAAATGGCTTCTACTATTGGGATCCACTATTTTCTTATTGTCTTCTTGTTTACGGGTGACAAATAAGGTTGATCATGAGGGAAATGGCCTTGTGGGACCCATTATTTTAGTTACATTATTTAAAAAAATTAAAACAAAATTGAGAACAATTGACATTGTTCTTGCCCAGTAGCGAAAGAAAAAAAAAACTTAAGTTGTAGCACGATGTACATTGACCAGTTGCATTAAAAATTTAAAATAATTTCCATATTATTTTTGGCTTGGGTTTTTAGTGCATATGACTCTTGAATTAGTATTATCAATGCTTTAATTATTTAAAGTTCTTTGAAAAAAAATATGAGATAAATGTATTTTTTTTTCTATTAATCCTACTGATATGTATAGAAAAATATTATCATGCTTGTTATGCTAGTTGCATTCATTTCATTATTTAGCGCAATTTAAATTAGAATTTCATATCTAGTATTATTTAAATTGTATATTCTTTTTATTTAAAGTGGAAACTTGTATGATATGAAATTAGAGATGATCAGTATGCCTAGAGATACTAGATCTAGTGAGAGTTTTATTTTTTTCGGTATTAGAAAATCAAAATTTTGTGCATTAATTAAATTAAGTATTATTTAATAATCACCTGTGGTGCGGGAGATGATTGGGAACTTAGTGAACTTTTGATCTCGCGACTTGTGAAAATTGTTAATACTTGAATTTAGATTTTTGCGACAAAATTATAGAATGTGTTGTGCTAATATCCCATACACATTGTCTCTGCATGTAGATTAAATCATAATGACTACTAAAAACATAGTGGCTGAATTAACTAAGAGCGACAAATTGAACGGCGATAATTATGACATATGGCGTTGTAAGATTCAATTTGTCCTATATGAGTAACAAGTATTGGATACCCTTGACTCTGTGCTGCCAGAGCCTAAGCGACCTCAGACCCACTAAGTACAAGAGAATTACCAGTCATGGCAGAATAATGATTGACTTGTGCGCTTTACCATGCAAGATGATCTTATTCCTGAATTTGAGAATTACTCCATAGCTCACGCCATGTGGAAGGCCCTCAAAGAGAAGTTTGGTATTACTTCCCTTGTTAGGCTTCTTGGCTTGACCATGAGGTTTGACTCGTATCAAAAGAAGCCAGAGCATACAATGAAACAACATCTGAGGGCTATGACCTCTATGATACGTGATTTAGGCGTTGCTAGTCATGTATTGACCAATGAACAACAAGTTCAAGCTGTACTTCACCCTCTTCCATCATCATGGGAGCATATGAAACGAAACATGATGCATAATGAGAGTATGAAAATATTTGAGAATCTATCGCGTCACCTTGAGCTTGAGGCTGAGTGCTTAGAGACTACCAAAGGTGAGAGTAACTCTTATGTGGCTAAGGTTGGCTCGTGCAAGACCTTCGGGTTCAAGCGCAAGCGCGGTGGAAATAGGTCTGATGCTCAAACAAGGGTTGGTCATTCTAATTATAACAAGCACAAGCGGGGTAAAAGAGCCGGTAAGAAGAATAAAGCCAACATGGTCTGCTATAACTACAACAAGAAGGGTCACTTCGCTCGTGAATGTATTGAACTGAAGAAGGTACTCTCTAGTTCTGTCTCTCGCATTGACTGTTTAGTTACTAGTCAAGTTTTTGTTGCTCACTCTCCTAATTCGTGAATTGTAGACTCAGGAGCAACAGACCACATAACGAGACACAAATTCGGATTTGTGGAGTACTGTCGAGTTCCAACTGGAAACAAACGAGTTTACATGGGGAACAAGACCAATATAGATGTGCTTGAGATTGGCACATACAAACTGGAATTGTGACACGGGTGCACTTTATACCTTCATGATGTATTATATGCTCTAGGAATTCAACAAAATTTGTTGTCAGTTACTAGCTTAATGAGTCTAGGTTTTATTTTTCGTTTTGAAGGCCAGCATGTTGGCATTTATAAGGGAACTACATTCTATGGATCTGGTTCTATTACAGATGGTTTTATTGTATTAGATATTGATCATTCTAGTAATGAAATTTATTCTTATGTTACATCTATAGATAATGTTGATTCTATTAGATGACATGCTAGATTAAGTCATATTGGGCAAAACAAAATGAATAGATTAGCTAGAGAGGGATTTTTAGGCCCACTCGCTAAAATTAACTTGCCCATATGTGAAAATTGTCTCGCGGGTAAAATAACTAGAAAACCATTTGGTAAGGCCAAAAGAGTATCTATTCCATTGCAAGTAATACATTCAGATATATGTGGTCCAATGAATGTGAAGGCAAGACATGGTGCATCCTATCTTATCACTTTTATAGATGACTTTACGCACTTCGGTCATGTCTATTTGATTTCTCACAAGTCCGAAGCATTGGATTGCTTCAAATGTTACATTAAGAGATTGAGAATCAACGAGACAATAACATTAAGGTTCTTAGAACCGATCGAAGTCGCAAGTATCTATCTGAACAGTTTAAAGAGTTGTGTAAAGAAAAAAGAATAATCAGGCAATTGACAATACTTGGCACTCCGCAAAAAAATGGTGTAGTAGAGAGACGAAATCGCACCTTGCTTGATATGGTTAGGTCTATGATGGCACAGGCTCATCTTCCGATTTCATATTGGGGAGATGCTTTATTGACTGCTGCTTATATTCTTAACCGAGTGCCTTCTAAATTAGTTCCTTCTATCTTATATGAATTATGGACAGGCACAAAACCTGACTTAAATAATTTACAGCCATGGGTTTTAGTAGCTTATGTACACAATACTTCTCATAAATATGGAAAGTTAGGTCCTAGAGGGAATAAGTGTATCTTCATCTGCTATTCTAAGCACTCTAAGGGCTATGTGTTTATAGGTGAATAGCTTGATGGAAGTGTAACTGCAATTGAGTCACGTAATACAATTTTTCTTGAAGAGAATTTCCCTAGCAGAGGAGATGTGTCTCAAGGAATAGAACTCTATGAGTTAGATGATCCCCAAAGAGACGTACCTACTAACCAAGTAGAGATTGAGAAAATAGTTTCATCACCTCCTAGGGACAGTGGAATACTCAATGGTGGATCAGTTCCAATGGATGTAGATCTATACGACACAGAGTTACGTAGGAGCAAGCGTGGAACCATCCCTCAACGTCATTTTGAGATTGAAGGGAAAATTTTCATGGTTGCTCCACATGATGATGCCGAACCTAAAATTATTAAAGAGGCTCTATCATCACCTGCTTGTAATGAGTGGATAGCTACAATGAATGACGAGATGGAGTCAATGAAGGCTAATCAAGTCTGGGACTTGGTTGACCTTCTGCCTGGGCGCAAGGCCATTGGGAACAAATGGGTTCTCAAAATTAAGCGCAAGGCAGATGGGTCCATAGAAAGGTATAAGGCTCGCCTAGTGGCAAAAGGTTACACCCAAAGAGAGGGTGTGGACTACGAGAAATTTTTTTCTCCAGTTGTAAGGTTTGCCTCGATTCGCATGATTCTAGTTATTGTCACACATTTGGATTTAGAATTATATCAAATGGATGTTAAAACTGCATTTCTTAATGGAGAACTGGATAAGAAAATCTACATGGATCAACCTGAAAGCTTCGTGGTGGTGGGTCAGGAGAACAAAGTTTGTAAACTCCAACGATCCATTTATGGCCTGAAACAATCATCCAGACAGTGGTATCTAAGGTTTCATCAAGCTATCACTTCTAATGAGTTTACAATGATCGATGAAGACCATTGTGTGTATGTTAAACGGTCTAAAGATAGCTTCTTGATTCTATCTTTTTATGTTGACGATATTTTATTAGCTGAAAATAACAAGGAGATGATTATCACTACTCAAAAGTGGTTGTCCTCAACATTTGAAATGAAGGACTTGGGTGAAGCAAGTTATGTACTCGGAGTTAAGATCATAAGGGATCGTTCTAAGAAACTTCTTGGTTTGTCTCAAGAGACTTACATTAAGAAGGTTCTTGAATGATCCCAGATGCATAACTGCAAACCCATAGACACTCTTGTAGCGAAAGATGAGAGCCTAAGCCTAAAGATGTGCCCTAAGTCTCATGAGGAAAAGGAAAAGATGGCTCGTGTTCCCTATGCCAGTGCTGTAGGTAGCTTAATGTACGCTATAATGTGTACTCGTCCCGATATTTGCTATGCGGTAGGCCTAGTTAGTCATTTTCAGTCAAATCCTGGAATAGCTCATTGGAAGGCAGTCAAAAGGATACTACGATATCTCAAAGGGACTTCAGATTATATGTTATGCTACTAGTCTCTAGAGTTACGAATGGTTGGTTATAGTGATGCTGATTGGGGTGGTGGTATAGATGAACGCAAATCCATATCAGGATATGCTTTCTTACTTAATGGTGGGGCCATTACATGGCGTAGTAAAAAGCAATCATGCATATCCTTATCCACCATGGAAGCCAAATACGTGGCTTGTTCGGTTGCTGTATAAGAAGCTATTTGGGTAAGAAGGTTCTTTCAACATCTAGGAGTTGTCACAAATACCTTGGGCCTGGTGACGATTCATTGTGATAGCATGGCTACATTAGCTTATGCTAAGGATCCTAAGTATCATGGAAGAACCAAACACATACATCTAAGATATCATTACATCAGAGACATGATTGCACAAAAAGAAGTAGTCTTGAAACACATACCTACAACTCAAATGGTTGCAGACCCCCTAACTAAGTCTATAGCTAGAAATGTGTATATGACTCATGTTAGAACTCTAGGACTTCGTAGGTATTGATTATGTGCTAGAAATTGTATAGATCAGACAATCATTTGTATTGATATTTTTGGTATATTAATACATGGTTTTAATTGCAATTAAATGTTATATTATTTGATTACCTTGATATTTGAGAAAGCACACACATTAAGTATGTCAGCGGGCGTGATTGGCTCACTCACACGAGCAATCACCTTTGGCGCTTGATATGGCGAGCAAAGATGAGATACTTTAGAATATAGTATCGCTCTGTTTTGTATATAGAATGAGATCTGACATTTAAGGATTGATAATGGACACAACTCCATGTCCATTATGCCTGTGTTTGATTAGCCAGATGCAAGATCTTAATTTGGCGTCTTTAAAGGGCGAGCAAATAGAGAACTTGGGTTAGACGCTTGTAGAGCAACTAGACTATGATCTGTACGCTGTCTGAGTATGACATACGCTCTCATTAGGATCGAGATACTCTGTCGTAACATGTATTTCATACTACATGTGCTTGGCGACAATTAAGGAGGTGAGGAATGGATCCCTGCTTCCTCATTGTGTGAGCCCTTCGAGTCATTTTTAACATGACCAGGTTATTTTGTTTAACCAAACATTCTATGTATTCTTTGACTTTTGACTATGTCATAAAGTGAAAGAATTAATGCTCAGCTACTTTGGGATGTTACTTACGGCCATGAGTGATTCGGCCTTCCGGGACATTGCTGGGAAAGCGTTTAATTTTGAACTAAGTGACATAAGGGCGAAAGGAAGACCATTTGGAATATCCCGCGATATATTCACTGTCAACAACTTTGGGCGCTAATTTAGATATTGACAAAGTGTCAATATATATAGGCGAAGGCTTCGAGGGGTTATGCATGCTCTTATATTGAGAGGGATTATGTGCTCAGCGGTTGCACGACCCATTAGCCTGTATGAATTGATGTTGATGTATATAATAAATTGAAAGAGATGACAGTGTCGTACCCACCACGTGCGAGTGGGAGATGTTAGATATTGGTTGGGTCATGGATCCAAACTGGGGTGCCCATGGTGGGTTGACCCAAATTAAAGAATGACTAAAGGGATATGTCTTTTGCAGGTATCCTTCACCCAAAATACATGTCTGTTAAATATGAACAAAAATGTCCCTATATGAAGTGTCTCTTAATGACACCTATTGGTTGCCTATATAAACCTAAGGCAATCCAATAGATGAGACATCTGAGATACCTACTCTATTTCTCCCTCTTCCTACATAACATTAAAAGGCTTTTGTGCTGTGGAAACTCGGTGTTGATTCCTATTGTGTAACAACATTATACTGCTCGAGCAATTAAAGAAAAGACATTGATTTGAATTCTAAAGTACGTGGAACATCTTCAAACAGTTTTTTGATTAAAGCGAATAAGGTATGTCTTTAATCCTACGCTTTCGAAATATGTTATATGATTTCCAACAATATATATATACTTTAATTATGTGTTTGCATAGGTACAAATTTTGTATGTAATAACATCAATTCATTCCTCAAGTTGGTCGTGTTTGCATAGGTATCGAAGAGTTTTTATTGATTAATGGATAAATTTTTGACTCTCAATTATGGTGTGGAAGTTTTTTTTTTTCCTTTTTGGGTTGGTGCTAAAGTTTGTGTCCTTTTTTAAGGGTGCTCCAATTCACGCTACTGGCAGTGCAATTCTGGGATCTGCAACAAAGTATTCCTCTTGAACATCATCATACCATTATGTTAAAAAAAAATAACATTATCACACCAACATAATTAAAAACGTTGAAGGGTAAGACCAATCAATATACCCATAAATTTATGACTAACTTACAAAAATTACTGAAATGATTACTTGCATAATAAAACCGCAATAGCATATTTAAGACACAAAATTGGATATAGTCATTTAGTCATTTTTGATTCTCGAAATCTTTCAGGAATAACATATTGAAACAATGAGTGGATTATGTGTAGCAATTTTGTCGTCTCCGATTGGTATAACCTATTGTTATGTAACTATCTGCACTAAAGAGGTTCAGAAACTCTAAGTGGCAGCTTGTCAAAAGCACATGGCAGAGGCACGTGCTAAATAGGAGAATATTGGCTTAATATTGACCAAGCATCCGAACAAGACCTTAAGCGTCAACCGAGCATAAAAGTAAAGTAATTGAGAATGATCTGCTCAGCGAAAAGCTTTTTCGAGCAGGAAAGTGTATGCCGAGCAAAGCCTAATGAAGAAGGCATAGAGAGATATGCTTCGAGATTAGAATTCAAGTAAGAATTATATTCTATCCCTTAGGGATCGATAAATATCTAAACAAGAAGGATAACTAGGCTATCCCACAAAATCACAAGCAATGTTAGGCAGCTGATAAAGAAGTTGCCAAAACTATAGGGGCTGATAACAAACATGTGATCGAACAAGTCGATGAATGAAAGAAGGAAACTGGATGTTCTGGTGCCAATGAAGAAGAATCCGACTAAAAGATAGGTGTACCACTTAGCATAGCCAACGGTGGAAACCCTAACAAAAAGGGAACCTTGAAACAATATAAAGGCCATACAATGCTTTAGTCCAAGGTATGTAATTCCTACCCTACAAATTTGTTTGCCTTAATTCTTAGAATTCATACTAACTTAAGCATTGGAGTACCTTTGACTAGCGTACCCTTGGTCCTTGGTAGTTTTTTCTTTTTGCAGGAAAGAGGTTCACCGTACTCATTTCACTCACTAAAAACAAAACCCCTCTTTTTAAACTGACACCAGTAATAGGAACGAGGTTTTTCCCTTTATAATTTGACGCCATTTGTGGGAAACGAGTGAGAAAAGTTATGTCTGAGATACAAAGCATTCTCGGATCACCGTGCAATAACCAAGTGGTCAGTGACATTGATGACCTAGCACAAAATTACCAAGTTTCCCTACCATCAGATAGTGACATTAGTGAGGAAGATACTAGAAGCTCAAACGAGGATTGAGAAGACCAAGACAACTACTCATCTAGGAGGTATGAACCTCGAGCTAGGAAAGATAACATACCCAGGGGGCTTCCCATATCCCGATAGGGAAATCTCTACTTTTATGAAACTTGTATAGTCTATTCAAAATCTCTTGGATGCCTATAACGTTATGCTGAAAAGGTCTCAAGAAGAGGAGGGAAATCTCAAACAAGAAAATGAAGCATTGAGAGATGGGCTAGAAAATTCAAAAGATTGATAAGTCTCAAAAGAGTCTGACCAACAGACCGCTAGAGTTAAGGGAGAACTAGCCCATGCCAATCACAGTCTGAGTCCTAATTGGCACCAGGGGAGGTGCAGAGAATACACTTGCGACAGGAATGGTAGGAGAAAGGCTACTCGAGTTGAAGACAAAAGAGGGTACTTGGAAATGATTAATTACCAACAAATTAAGATTACCAGAACAAAGTTCTGCTAGGGAATTGGCCAAGCGGGCCATCGGGGAATATTCTGTAGGAGTGGATGTGTCTCCCTTTGCAAGATGGATAGAAAGGGAGAAGATCCCAAGTAAATTCATAGTCCCAAACTTTAAGCTTTATAATGGGCATACTGACCCAACTCTTTATATCTGTTATTATAGGTAGTTGATGGCGGTTCACAAAAAAACCTGAAGCATTAATGTGTACAATGTTCCCGAGCAGCTTAGGGAAATCGAAATTGAAGTGGTATGATAGCCTTGTAAGGGACTTGATTAGCAGTTGGATATAGCTAGCCGAGTAGTTTACAGTTTGATTCATCACTAGTAGTCGTCATTTGAAGGACATTGAAGCATTGATCTCTATGAAAAAGAAGCACAATGAGACACTGTGAATATGCCCATCATTCTTAGAAAACTATAAACAAGATAGAAAGTTGCAACCTCAAGATTGTAGATGCGTCGTTCAAGATTGGATGATCTAAGATAACCAATTATATCAGTCCCTAACTAGGAGGCCAGTCATGGATGTTGAGGAATTGATGCCCAAAATAAAAAATTATGCAAAGGTGGATGATGACCTAAGAAGAGAGGTCAACTGCGACTAGCTGAGTAGAGAAACCAATGGAAAAGAGAGGTCTAACCAACCCCAATCGGAGATAAAGGGGGAAGGAAAAGGTAGGATTCCAGTGGCGTTCAGCATTTGCCAGAGTCAAAACTATTTTCAAGGAGCCAATCTATAAGATTCTATCACAGATAAAGGGCAAGCTATATTTTAAATGGCCCAACAAGCTAGGAGGAGACCCTGAGAAGAGGAACCCCAATCTTAGATGTTCCTATCATCGTGATGTAGGACACATGATGGAGAATTGATGCCCCCTAAAGCAGCATCTTGAGAACTTGTTCATGGGGACACCTTTCTCAGCTCATAGACGAAGAAAAAACAAACTGTGAGGCAAATGAAAGGAGGAGGTGATGCAGGACCAAGTACAAGACCCTAAAGGAGTTATTGATGTAATTCATGCTGCCTTAGGCCCAAACATGTCAACAAATAAGGTTGTTGGGGCTTATAATCAAAAGGCTACACATGTTAGAGAGATTTACCAAGTTGGTCTCTTAATTGAGCATACCAACACGAAACCCCAAACTGGTCGGCATGAGGGGATAATTAGCATTTTTGATGACAATTTAATCGAGATCCACCACTTTCACAATTGTGCCTTAATCATCACTTTAAGACTGTCAAACTTTGACATAAAGCAGATCTTGATTAGCAAGGGGAGTTCTTCGAAAGTGATGCATACTAGAAGACCTAAAACCAGTTTATGTCCCACTAGTAGGATTCAGTGGAAAGGTTGTGTTGCCCAAAGGAAAGATCACCTTACTGAAGCAGGCATGACCGGTAGGTGTGATGGTTGAGTTCCTGGTTGTCGAAGCAGTTTCAGCCTATAACGCTACAGGGGGCGTACTTGACTGCACGAGATGAGGGCAGTTTCATGAACCTACTACCAAATCTTGTGGTTCCCTATGGAAAAGGGAATAGTGGAAATTTGTGGGGATCAAGTTAGCTCACAAATTTGTTTGTTCGCAATGTTGAAGGGGAAGGCTATAAGAGAAGCAAATAGTGACGCCGAGCCAATACCCGACCAACCTTTAAAATAGCAACTAAAGTTTGAACGACCAGGCGTAGAAGAGCCTATAGCAGGACCAGTGCTTGATTGTGTTCACCCTAATATCCAAACACTTACTTGGACCAAGTGTATGTGGCTTATGTGTGTAGGTGAGTGTCACTCTCCCTCGGGTTCAATGCTAGAAATGGAAAAAATGTGTGTGTAGATGAAAGTATGTGTGTGTGTGTGTGCACGCAAAAGTGCTCCTCAAGCGTAGAGAGACTTTTGAGTGTCGTGTTTTACTTAGAATTACGTATTCCAAGGTCGTCCCCTTAGAGAAGGAAGATTGAATTGTGTGAAGGTGATTTTGTAAAAATGAAAAAGTGTAAAATCTTGTGAATTTGTGTTTTGGTGAGTAAAAATTTTGATTTAAAATGTAATGCAAAAAATGTTGGTTAATCCGAAGAGATAATTCCAATAGGAATGCCAAATTAACTCAAAACATGGTGCTTAGGTGTTTGATTGATTTGTAGGAAGTGATGGACTAAAGTGGAAGTGTAGGCCCAAGTATACCCCGTGACAAGTTTACAGTGTATCAAGAGCTCATAACCACGTCCACACTCAACCTAGTCAAACCAAACACTTTACACTATGAGAAAGAATAGAGGAGAGTTGATTTAGCATACCCAATAGAAAATCTGTAAAACCCGAAAAATTTTGAATTTTTTATGGAAAAAAGGCAAAACAATAATTTGCCACTATAGTGCGGGTTAAAATTTTGTATTTTTTAAGAACTCAAATGATGGAATAGACCTCACCGTTTGATTTGTCTCACGAAATCTAGTTACCCTGTTAATTTTCATTGAATTCTAAGATAGTCAGATTTTTTACGTTTTTCGAGACGATCAGGTATCAGGTGACCTCAAAAACGAACCCAGAAATAAAATTTTAGGAATTTTAAAATAATTTAAAGGAAGTTCATATCAAAATATTTTGAACTTAAACCGAGACGAAATTTAATCGTTTCGGGGTGAAAGCGGACCTAAGAATAGGGAACGCGTGTCACGACGTGGACCAAGCATTAAAGGGTATAAATAGGAGAAAAAAATCTAATTTTCTCCACAACTCTCTATTGATTTTAACGTTGGAATAGGAAGAGAGGGAAAAGAAGAAAAAAAAATCAAGATTCAAGATTTACAGTGTATCACGGGGTATGCTTGGTAGGCCCAAGCATACCCCGTGACAAGTTTACGGTATATTAAAAGCTCATAACTATGTCCGCACTCAATTTAGGCAAACCATACACTTTACACTAGGAGAAAGAATGGAGGAGATTTGATTTAACATACCTAAGAGAAAATCTGTAAAAGTTAAGAAAATTTTGAATTTTTTTATGAAAAGGGGCAAAACAATAATTTGCCACTATAGTGTGGGTTAAAATTTTGTATTTTTTTAGAACTCAGATGATGGAATAGACCTCACCGTTTGATTCGTCTCGCAGAATCTAGTTACCCTTATAATTTTTGTTGAATTCTGATATAGTTGAATTTTTTGCGTTTTTTAAGGCGATCGAGTATCGGGTGACCTCAAAAACGACCCCAAAAATAAAATTTCAAGAATTTTAAAATAATTTAAAGAAAGTTCATATAAAAATATTTTGAACTAAAGCAGGACAAAATTTAATCGTTTCGGGGTGAAAACAGACCCAAGAATAGGGAATACGTGGCGTGACGTGGACCAAGCATTAAAGGATATAAATAGGAGGAAAAAATCTAATTTTCTCCACAACTTTCTATTGGGTTTAACGTTGGAAGAGGAAGAGAGGAAAAGGAAGAAAAAAAATCAAGATTCAAGATTTTTTTCTACAATCTACGGAGTTTCGCCAGTCAGAATCTTTCGGGCCAAGTACTAAAGTCGATCTACACGATGAGAGCTATGCCTGCGTACCAAAAAGGACGGATTTCACTGAAGTTCAAAGGCTAAATTTTGGAAAAATTTTGGTTTTGGGCGAGATTTGGGTTCTTGGAGCTTCCTAGCTCGCTTTAAGAGGTAGGATTTTCATCCTAACTAGGTTTATTTCCAACATAGGATGATTGTATAAAATGGGTAGGTTGTTAGATGTATTTAACACTTGCCTATGATTGTGATTTGATGAAATGAGAAATGAAAATGGGTAAATTCAATGCTTGTATGAATTGGTAATTAGAAATTGCTAACTTGTGATTTCTTGGAAGTTTGGATAATTGGGTATGTAGAAATCATTTAATGTGATTACTTGAATTATGTGATGAATTTGGACATTTTATGTGATTACATAATTTGGTACCTTGAAGGTGTTTGATCAAATGCCTATGTGAAATAAAATGTGTTATTTCATAAGATTATGTGATAACATGCTTGAGAATTGTAGTTGGATTAAATGTTGATAAATTGACATTGTGATGAATTATNCAAACCATACACTTTACACTAGGAGAAAGAATGGAGGAGATTTGATTTAACATACCTAAGAGAAAATCTGTAAAAGTTAAGAAAATTTTGAATTTTTTTATGAAAAGGGGCAAAACAATAATTTGCCACTATAGTGTGGGTTAAAATTTTGTATTTTTTTAGAACTCAGATGATGGAATAGACCTCACCGTTTGATTCGTCTCGCAGAATCTAGTTACCCTTATAATTTTTGTTGAATTCTGATATAGTTGAATTTTTTGCGTTTTTTAAGGCGATCGAGTATCGGGTGACCTCAAAAACGACCCCAAAAATAAAATTTCAAGAATTTTAAAATAATTTAAAGAAAGTTCATATAAAAATATTTTGAACTAAAGCAGGACAAAATTTAATCGTTTCGGGGTGAAAACAGACCCAAGAATAGGGAATACGTGGCGTGACGTGGACCAAGCATTAAAGGATATAAATAGGAGGAAAAAATCTAATTTTCTCCACAACTTTCTATTGGGTTTAACGTTGGAAGAGGAAGAGAGGAAAAGGAAGAAAAAAAATCAAGATTCAAGATTTTTTTCTACAATCTACGGAGTTTCGCCAGTCAGAATCTTTCGGGCCAAGTACTAAAGTCGATCTACACGATGAGAGCTATGCCTGCGTACCAAAAAGGACGGATTTCACTGAAGTTCAAAGGCTAAATTTTGGAAAAATTTTGGTTTTGGGCGAGATTTGGGTTCTTGGAGCTTCCTAGCTCGCTTTAAGAGGTAGGATTTTCATCCTAACTAGGTTTATTTCCAACATAGGATGATTGTATAAAATGGGTAGGTTGTTAGATGTATTTAACACTTGCCTATGATTGTGATTTGATGAAATGAGAAATGAAAATGGGTAAATTCAATGCTTGTATGAATTGGTAATTAGAAATTGCTAACTTGTGATTTCTTGGAAGTTTGGATAATTGGGTATGTAGAAATCATTTAATGTGATTACTTGAATTATGTGATGAATTTGGACATTTTATGTGATTACATAATTTGGTACCTTGAAGGTGTTTGATCAAATGCCTATGTGAAATAAAATGTGTTATTTCATAAGATTATGTGATAACATGCTTGAGAATTGTAGTTGGATTAAATGTTGATAAATTGACATTGTGATGAATTATGGTAATTATAGACTTTGGATATAATTGCCCATGGATTGTGTTGAAATGTGGTTGAAATAGTTCATATGACATTCACTGCATATTGGACATGATATTGATATTGCAATGGTTCATTACATTGCATATGCACGTAGACACCATTTGGTGGGTGTGTGTGCATGGTTTGATCAAACACCATTATTGGTATATGATACTTGGGCTCGGGGAAATTTGGATCGAAGATTCGACTAAGTTGCATGGTTTGCATTGAAAATAGGGTTGGAGTTAGTAAGAAGGACTAGACAATCCCTCAAGTGCAAGACTCGGTTACTTAGGATACGTACTCCCTTAGTTTAGTCCATGACGTGTGTCGGTGTACGCGGAACCGTTGGTGGAAGTCCATGAATTCCGTGTCAGTTGGGTACCTGTTGGTGTATGTTCATAAATATCCACCCCAAGAAAGACCTAGAGATTTTTAATGGTCATTTAAGGTATAACATAAATGGAGGATTTATACACATTGACATTGCATATGTTACGGATGTTGGTAAGGGCTCGAGTCGAAGTGCTTGAGTGAGTCTCATCTCATTTCATGACATGTCATGGTGCTTTCCAACATTGAATTGCATACTTTAGATTGGAATGGTTGTTGCTTATTGAATGTTGCATGTGGACATTTCATATGCTCTTAGGTTGGGGAGTAGCCTTTTTAGGAGATATCCTATTGAGCGTGACTCACCTTTTAAGGGGAAACATTTCAGGTGCACGTTATATTTTGGTGGACAGCTCATATTCGGGGCCTCAAGAATGAAGAAAATCCGACTTGTGGCTTTTAAACCATCTTTTGTAAAACATTCACTATGTTAGTTTTTGGGCATGTAATGCATGTAAAAGAATTGAAATCGAACTCATATGGACTATTTTTAAGATAAAATTGCATGTTGTTATATGAGTATGGATAAATGAACCCGGTGTGGTCAATGTTGTATGATTGCACAGGTTGTGTTTTAGATAGAGCTCCCCGTACAAAGGAGATTCTTCTCAAATTTTGTTAAATTATGGATCCCGGTAAATGGGGCATAATGACATGATATCAAATTATACGATATCCACGAGTATTCCAAGGGTTGATAGGTGATCAACGGGTTGACAAAGGACTCCTGGTTTTTGGGGTGTCATAAAATCTCCCTTGGATTAGCCAACTTAAAACTTAGCTACTTATATTAAATGCAAAGATATACATAATGTAAAGAGACATTGTGAAGAAATGAAGATTGAAACTTGTTTTAATGCAAAGAAAAATTAAACTACAAAGATAAGTGCATTTAATACTCATTTGTAAAGCTTGAAATGAAAAACTCAAATGTAAACATGGTAGATTCAAGAATACATAACTAAAATTGAAATACACTTGAAATAAATGACATTAAAGTACAATAAATGAAGATTACAAGAGTATTACAACTTACAAGTGAAATGGGTAAGAAAATGCGAAAATCCAAGCTTTCTCTCTCTAGACTATGTCTTCTTCCTTGAGCTTCTCTCTCTAGAAGGCTAAATAATGGTGTAGCTCTATTGAATTTTCATCCATGAGGCTCCTATAGCCTGTGTGTGCAGACCTCCCATCAATGGGAAGTGATTGGATTGCTTAGACAATCTAGGACAAGTCTACCCAGCAACCCACCATGCATCCTCCTTCTCTATCTTCATTTCTCATCCTTAAACCTCCAAAGTCAAAAGCTAGGGTCTTGTAGGCCTGGTTTGATGTAGAATGTGTCAGGGGATGTGTGGTAGAAGCATAAGTGGGGCCCCAAGAAAATAGAGTTGAGTTGTAGGTTCTGGCGCTTTTTACCAAAACCTACTGGAAGGTCGATGGCAAACCCTACCGGTAGGTTTTGTTCCAGTGAGCAAAACCTTCAGGAAAGTTTGCAGTAGATCCAACTCCAGTGTGCAAAACCTACTAATAGTTTTATGAGCAAATCTATTGGTAGGTTTTTACTTAGTTTTCTCCCTTCTTGATTTTTTCACCTTCCTAGCCACCCGTTAAGCCTCCCCTTCATCTCTATTGACTTTGGGCATTGTAATGGGAGCTTAACTCCTGCAATTTCCAACTCTTTACCTGCAATCACACAAAAACTCATTAATTTCTTGATTAATTGCATTTTCTCTCATTTTCACCACAAAAACAAGTATAAAAGGGGTACAAATGTATACAAGATGTGCAATATTTTGTGCTAATCAACCAGCTAAGCATGTAACTGAGGACCTGAGAACCATCTATATAAATGAACGTGATGTCGACATGTTCTTTTTGGTAGGCTCATCACTAAGGCAATAAGAGGGCGGAGGCTCTAGGAGTTTCTTGAGGAGTAACATCGATGTATTTTCATGGGTGCCTTATGAAATTCCAGGTATTGACCCAAAAGTCATTTCACATCATCTGAACATCGACCAAAGCTTCAAATCAATAAAGGATAAGCAACGAAGGTCTTCACCCCAACATAGAGAGGTTATAAAAATGATGAAGTGGGAAAACTACTAGAGGTGCAGTCAATAAAGGAAGTACAATACCCAACTTGGCTCACCAATATAGTAATTGGAAAAAAGAAAATTAGAAAGTGGTGGGTTTGTGTGGATTTCACAAATCTGAACAGAGCATGCCCCAAAGGCAGTTTTTCCCTTCCAACTATAGATCAAATGGTAAATGCCACATCTAAACATGAGTAGATGATATTTCTTGACGCTTATAGGGGCTATCATCAGATCCCCTTTTTTTTTACCCCAACCAAGAGAAAACATATTTTATAACACCAAGAGGATCTTCTACTTATAGGATGATGCCTTTTAGACTAAAGAATATGGGGCAATTTACCAAAGGCTAGTCACCCTGATGTTTAAGGGGATGTTAGGTAGAACTATGGAAATATATATAGATGATATGCTAGTAAAGAGCCGGGAGGTACCTGATCACATGACCTCCAACAAATTTTCAACATACTTTGGGAGTACGAAATGAGGCTGAATGCTTCAAAATGCACCTTCGAGGTTGGATCGGGAAAATTCCTAGGATTCCTGGTAACCAAGAAGGGAATCTAGGAGAACCTGACCAATTTAGGGCCCTAGTCGAACTACAATCCCCAAGGAATATTAAGGAAATGCAGATTTTAACAAGAATGGAGGTTGTGCTTAAGAGGTTAATATCTAGAGCATCTGACCAGTGCTGACCGTTCTTCTAAGCCTTAAAGTAGGAAGGAAAGGGTGTCTGGATGGTGGAGTGCAAAAAGGCATTTAAATATTTGAAATCCTACTTGGTAATACCGCCCTTTCACACAATGCCTGAAAGAGGGGAATCGTTGTTTATGTACCTAGTAGTCTCGGAGCATGCAGTTAGTGGAGTTCTAACGAAGCTATGTGCAAAAGAAATGAGATCAATCTATTGCGTTACTCTCCTCGATACAGAGTCTTGATATTTGCCTCTGGAAAAACTGGATCTGGCATTAGTCAGTTCTATAAGGAAATTATGGCATTATTTTCAAGCCCACACAGCGAAGATTCTGACCAATTAGCCCCTTAAAAGTCTCTTCAAGTGAGTTGACCTATCTGGAAGGATATCAAAATGGGTGGTGGAACTTGGGGAGTTTGACATCATTTTTTAGCGACAAATTACAATAAAAGGTCAGGTGGTGGCGGATTTTCTGCAAGCTCTCCCCAATGGCAAAAATGAACCATAAACTTCAGGATAACCCAAGTACCTTGAAACCTGAAGTTAGGGGAAAGGAGATATTGAATGCCTCTTAGATTCTATATGTATATAGTTCCAACAACCACAAGGGGCTGAGATTGAGTTCATCCTAGAAATTCCCAGAGGGAGATATACTTGAAAAGGTAGTTCGACTTGAGTTCAACTCGTTTAACACTAAAGCAAAGTATGAAGGCCTAATAGAAGGGATAAGACTTGTGCAAGACATGGGTGTTGAACAATTGAACATCCACTCTGTTTCATAGCTCGTGGTTAATTAGTTGATCAGAGAATACTTAGTTAAAGACGAAAGAATGGTGGCATATCACTAACTAGAAACCACCGAGATAAGTAGGATTCCCAGAAAACATAATACAACAAGTTTCTAGAACTAAGAATGTGCATGTCAATGCTCTTGCAGTCTTAGTTGCTATACTTAAGGACAATCCCACTAGAACCATTTTGGTGGAGAGCAAAAAAAACCATGCATTGCTCGCAGGATGGCATCGAATATAGTTGTAATAAAACCAAGCCCTAGTTGGATGGATCCAATTAAAAGATTTTTGAAGGATGCCCAACTCCCTGCTGATAAGAAGGATGCTTATAAACTCAAGATGAAATCAGCGAGAGCTTTATTGACGCTCATTTACAGGACCATATACCTATTGTGCGTGCACCTAGAGAAAATTCTTAATTTTCTTTTTGAAATTTATGGAGGCTGTGGAGCTCATACCAGGGGGAGGTCTCCATCACACCAAGCTATCTCCTAGGGGTATTGGTGGCCATACATACCAAAGGACACACAACAATACGTAAGCCAGTGTGAAAAATGTCATAATTTTTTCGCCATTCCAAGGCAGCCCGCATAGGACTTAAACCCACTCACAAGCCCATGGCCTTTTGCACAATGAGGATCAGATATTGTTGGTTCAATTCCTAGAGCACCCAAAAACAAGAAGTACCATCGTGTGGGAACAAACTATTGCACAAAGTGGGCTGAGGCTGAGCCTTTTAGAATATTCGGGATACAGACACAAAGAGGTTCATCTGGAAGAACATCAGAACATGGTTCGACATCCATAAGGCCTAGGTTTCAAACAACATAACTCTGTTTGACAATAAGCCCTTCAAAGTATTTTGCTAGCATTTAGGGATCAGAAACTATTACTCCTTTCTTGCCTACCCATGGAGCAATCGGTAGGCAATAATCTCTAACAACACAATCCTAGATGGGATAAAATGGAGGTTGGAAAAATCCAAGGGAAAATTGGTGGACAAGTTACCCAGTATACTATGGGCATATCAAACTATGCCACACCATGCAACAAGGGAGACCCCTTTCGCACTTGTTTTTGGGATGGAGGTAGTCATCCCCCTCAAAATAGGACTCCCCATAATAAGAAAAAAACTCCTAGACACCGATTCAAATGAGGAGATGATCGCAAAGGACCAAGATCTATTAGAAGAATGGAGGTAGCTAGCAGCCATGGGAATTACTTTTTATCAACAATAGATAGCCCTAGCCTACAATTCTAAGGTCTAATAGAGGAATTTTTTAGCTGGGGACCTAGTCCTTTGAAGATCTCGAGGCACCACAAAAGATCCAACGGTGCCAGTACTCATTGGATTACGTAAGTGCTAGCCTGACTCTAACCCAAACTTCCTAAGTTGGTCCTCTACATTCTTAGATTATGAGACAAAAATCTCATTATCCATTTGTTTCACCTGTAAGCCTAGAAAATAAGTTAGTTCACCCATCATACTCATTTCAAATTCAGATTTCATTAGTTCACTAAAATCATGAGCAAGCAAGTCAAATGTGGAACCCAAGACAATATCATCAATATACACTTGGGCAATTAAAATTTTACCATTTACACTCTTCACAAAAGGTCTTGTCTACACTCCTTCTAGAAAACCCTTCTTCCCGAAAGGTAGGTAGATATCTTTTCATACCAAGTCCTTGGGGCTTGTTTTAAATCATAAAGTGTTTTCTTCAATTTAAATGCATGCCTAGGGTGATATGGGCCTTCAAACCCTTTGGTTGTTCCACATGGACTTCTTCTTGAAGGAATCCATTTAAAAATGCACTTTTCACATCCATTTGATATAGCTTAAATTTCATGTGACAAGCTATGGCAAAAAGTAATCTTAGATTCTAGACTAGCTACAGGTGCAAATGCCTCATCAAAGTCAATTCCTTATACTTAAGTGTACCTTTGTGCAACTAACCTTGCCTTGTTCCTAACCACCACACCATTTTCATCTCATTTATTTTTATAAATCCATTTAGTTCCAATGACATTGGTGTCTTTAGATCTAGGTATCAAGTCCCAAACATCACTCCGCGTGAATTGGTTTAAATCTTCTTGCATGGTGATGAGCCAATTTTTGTCTTCAAGAGCCTCACCAACATTCTTGGGTTCAAACAAGGAAACATAAAAATTTTGGTCTAACTTATCTTCAAGATGTCTCTTAGTTCTCACCCTTTTGTTCAAATTCCCAAGAATATCACTCAGTATATGTCTAGCCCAAACCTACGAAGGTGTTGGTTTGGTGAGAAGGTCACTTTATCTTTGAGGGGTAGAAGTAGGTTCTTATTCCCCTTTGTCTCCTATTGGCTCAGTCACTCCCTCATCTTCCTCTTTTCATGTACAAGGTCCTCTTCCGTATCATCAATGACCATATTTCTGGATTCCACTATAGTAGATATTCTCAAATTGAATACTCTAAAAGCTCTACTGTTGGTGGAGTATGCCAAAAATATCCCCTCATCATTTCTAGAGTAAAATTTTCCTAGGTTTTATCGATCTCTCAGAATTTGGCTTTTGCTCCCAAAGACTCAAAAATACAAAAGGTTAGGCTTTTTGCCCTTCCAAATTTCAAAGGGGGTCTAACATGTGTCGAGTCTTACGTACACTCAATTGACCATGTAATATGAGGTATTTACCACCTCAGCCCAAAACCCTTCTAGCAACCCTTTCCTATGAATTAAGACTCAAGCCATATCTGGAATCACTTTGTTTTTTCTCTTTACGGTGCCATTTTGTTGAGGGATCTTAGATGCAAAAAACTTGTGGTTAATGCCATGTTTATCACAATTAGCATAGAAATCAGAATTATTTCATTCCCTACCTGGATCACTTCGTATTCTAACAACTTTACCTATGGCCACTACGTTCAACTTGAGCTTTCTTACAAATGTTTCTAAAGCTTGCAAAAGCCTCATATTTATC
Source organism: Ilex paraguariensis (assembly GCA_963454935.2). NCBI lineage: Eukaryota > Viridiplantae > Streptophyta > Magnoliopsida > Aquifoliales > Aquifoliaceae > Ilex > Ilex paraguariensis. The sequence continues at coordinate 1,455,691 of CAUOFW020003058.1, forward strand.
TCTTAATAATGCAATCCAAGTATACCTAGAGTAATCATCTACCATGATTAAGATGTATCACTTATCGCTTATGCTCTTAGTTTGTTTAGGACCCATGAGATCAATGTGTATGAGCTCTAGGGGTCTCTTAGTCGTGATGGTCTTCAATTTTTTGTGAGGGACATTGGTTTGTTTCCCTAATTGACATGGACCACACACCAAGGTAGATGACTTACTCAACTTAGGTACTCCCCTCACAAACTCCTTACTTGTGATTCAATTTAGGTCCTAGTAGTTCATGTGACCTAACCGTTGGTGCTATAGTGTGACTTCGTTAACAATTACTCGAGGGCACATTATCAAAGGATTTTAAGACAATCCAAACCTAACCCCTTCCAAAAGACAATCCATTTTATCATTTAATATTGTGCATTTGTTTCTCATAAGTGTATCGCATTGCCATCAACACACAATTGGCTAATGTTGATTAGGTTAGCTTTCTGATTAACCTTAAAAAGTTACCTTTCAATATATATTTAATGGTTAATTACATTAACTAAATAGTTAATTAGTTGGAAGTTAGATTATATTATTATTAGTGGGTGCAAAGTTGGTATTTTGAAATTGTAAGACCAAAGGTATAAAATTGGAAAGCTTAAGGATCAAGGAGCAAAAAATGAAAATTTTCAAGGAGACTACCACCGTCCGAATGCTCCTTTGCCATCCGAATGTACCTGTAGGCTCAAGTTCCAAAGACAACAGTCGAAAAGGAGGAAATCTAGAGAATCACCACCGTCCAGACGCTTGCCACCACTGTCCAAACGGTCAGCCAAAATTAGCTTCTTTGCTTCTTCTCCAAGTTCTAGATTAATGCAGCGATTTTTGTGATTTGTCTTCTTTGCCACCCCTACCGCCCATGGAACTCTATACCAAGTTGGGATATATTATTTTTGGAAGAGAATTTCTTTCATATAAACCTCTCTAAACATCTTTTGTCTTCATTTCTTGTTGTAAAAGCTCTTTTTACTTGGGGCTTGAACCTCTCTCACTTTTCTAGCCTTCCTTTAGCAAAGAAGAGTGAGGGTGTGCTTGATCATTTTTTTTTGTAGTATCCTAACCTCTAGACATATCCCTCAATGTATGTATGGTGTGTGTGTAAAGGGGAGTGTCACTCTCCCTTAGAATGATGTCAAAAGAAGGGCAACAGAATGGTGAATGAATGAAATGCGCGTGTGTGTGTATGTGAACAAAAATACTTCCCAAGTGCAAGAAGACTTTTGTGTGTCGTGTTTTATTTGGAATCGTATTCCAAGGTCGTCTCCTCAGGGAAGGAGGTGAATCATGTAGAAGGTGATTTTGGTAAAAGAAAACTATAAAATTTTTTGTTGTTGAAGTTGGTTTGTGATTTGTGTTTTGATGAAAATTGAAATAGGAAACAAGTGTTGGCTAATCTGTGGGGTTCACTCCAATGGGAATGCCAAGTCAAATCAAATCCTTCCTCCAATAGAGCATAGATGTACGATTGATTCATGAGAAGCTAGGGACAAGATGGAAGCGAGGATCCAAGCATAACCCATGACAAGTCTATGGGATATCAAAGACTCACAAACTCTTCCACCCTCAGCCCAATCAAACTGAACCATCGTACTTTGAGATGAGGAAAGAAAATGAGTTGAAATGACATAGCCAAGTGGAGGTCTCCCAAAAAGCTTAGCTACTCATGCTTAAAGTAAAGATAACAATATAATGGGAAGGCATTATAAAGAAATGAAGATTGGAGCTAAATTAATGCAAGGAAACATAAACTAAGAGAGAATGCATTTAATACCCATTTTAAAACTAAGAAAATGAAGAACATGAATGCATTAATGGTGAAAGCTTGAATGGAAGATTAAACTTGAAATCAACTTGAAATAAATGTCATTAAAGACTTCAAACAAAGCTTAGAAGATTCTTACATGAAATTACAAGACAATGTGTGGAAGGAAATGCAAAATCTTAATTCTCTCTCTACACTATTCATCTTCTTCCTGGACTCTCCCTCTCCATATTATAGTGTATATCCATAATAATGTATGCAGACCCCCAAAAATGTCCATGGAGTGATGCTATAGCTGTGTGATGTGATCTCCATCCATAGAGGCTGAAAAGGGATGGGCTGGACAGGGTTGGTGTAGGCCTTGTCTCCATACCCAGCAGCTTCTCTCTCCTCTTTCCTCATTAATGATCAAGCATCCAAAAGTCGAAGAAGAGGTGTGAGAGGGATATCTATAGTGTTGGGAGTGGCAAGGGGCAGGTAGGAGAATGTCTGGTGGGACCCCTAATATTGCAGAGTTTGAGATTCAGATTCTGGCACAATTCAATAAAACCTACCTGTAGATCGCGAAAAACCTACCGGTAGGTTTTAATCCAATGGGCACAACCTATTGGTAGGTTTGCAGTAGGTGTAGGACAGTAGCCAAAATCTACCGGTATTTCTGCCATAGGTGCAGGACAGTAGCCAAAACCTACCGGTAGGGTCTACCTGTAGGTTTTTCCTGGTTTTGCTGATTTCTTGGTTCTTCCACCACCTGAGCTATCATCAAGCCTCCTCATCATCTCCATTCATCTTAAGCATCATAAGAGAGCTCAACAAGCATCATTTAAGCCCTTTTATCTACAATCATACCAAAACTACATTAATAGCTCAAACAGTGCCTTTCCACTCATTTTAACTTCAAATGTAAGTGTAAAAGGGATGTAATAGTACATAAAATATGCAATATTTTGTGCTAATCACACCCCCTAAATTAAGCTTTGCGAGTCCCTAGCAAAGTTTACATTCAAACCAAGAGTATACACATACAACAATTCATTCACACACCCAATTGATCCAATCATTCAAAATAAGAAATCACAATGTAATTAACAAAATGACCATGGGCAAGATGGATTAAAAACTGTAATTTTTTCATTCATCACTTTCAAACTTGGAGTACAACACCCTACTCCTGAGCTCCATCACCATCATCATCATCACTCTTGTCAAAGTCACTATCTCCCTCCTCCTCCTTAGTGTCTTCATCGTCGTCATCTCCCACTTCAACCACTATGGAGGCAGTGGGGATGGATGCAGAGGTTCCAATAGCTGGAGGTGTGGGTCCTCCCGGGATGGGCTCTTCAGGAAATGTATGCTGAAACAGTCTCACCATCATAGCCGAAATCCCGTGCACTATCGCCTCTAATGCATCGAGGCGCTGAGGTATTGAGCGCTCCGATGCAGAAGAGGATAGGGCAAACACAGATGGCCTGAACTCAGGTGGCACGTCAGAAGATAGCCCAGCACTAGATGACCCTGGGCCTGAAGCCCTCGCATGCTCAGCCCGATTCATGGCAGACCTCTTACTATTACTAGCTTTGCCAATGGCCCCGGTGTCTGGTGGGGTGATTTTATCAGATGCATACCCCTTCACATTAAAATGATCACACATGTGGGTCACCAAGTTCCCAAAAGGGAGATTAGCTTTTGGCTTCCAAGCCTGGGTAAAATCTCTCATCACCTCCCAGATGAAAAGTGAGATATCTAGAGCTTTCCCTATCATTACCGCGTCTAAGAGAGTTAGCTTCTCCACATTAGGCATCTTCTCGGTGCCTCTTGGAAACAAGTTGTAATGCAAAATCTTGTTCATAAGCCTATATGTGTGCTTGGGTCCCCAACATGGACTGTCCCCTTGAACTGCGTTGGGTCCTCATACATTGATGCCACATATTCGTCAATGGTCTTGACCCTCGTGATATTGTAGGGCTAGAACAATGTAGAAGGAGGTGGCCTCTCATACTTCATGAGAGTGGCAATAACTGCAAGAGTCACGCCCAAATCCTTGCCCCTCACATTTGACCTTAAGATCATTGCCACCTCGTCCACCACCCTAAGTCTTTGGTAAAACTCTATACATTGAGACAAATTGAAACCGCTTACAGGCTTGAACCAAATCCCAATCCCACGGGCCCCGATAATTCTTGCCACCTCATTGGTCACACCCAAGGACCTCTTATCAACGTATCTCTCACATGTTACATTTTTTTCATCGATGCTTTGAGTTCTAGCATCGTTCCTTGATTTTTTTCTTTGCTCACCTCTTTGTCTACTCGGCCCTTGCCCACTCCTCTTTTGGCCACCAACATTCAAAGGTCATGGTGGGCTTGGCCCGGTTCGTTTGGTATGGGCCATGCATAGCAACAGGGCCCCTAAAGTCAAGAATGCAAAAAGGATCAAAAAGAGACCTTCAATTGGGTCCATGGCCTCTTGTAGAACCATTACTTGACGAGCCATTTAAGAGATTTTGGAAATTTTGCAAAGAAGGAGGGAGATTAGGGCTTGAGAGATTTTTGGCAATTCTAGGGTTCCAAAGAGGGTAAACTTTAAATCTTCAATGAAAACACCAAATCAATAGCATAGGGTTGGGGATTGAAAGTTTAATGGAGTAGATAAGTGATTTGGGAAGCTTGGGAGTGGATTGAGTGAGAGAGGAGTGCAAGAGAGTCTGTAATTTAGGAGGTAATTGAAAGGGTTCACCGAAAATTTTAGATAAAATGCCCTAATTTTGGCATTCTAGGTAAAAACTAATTGTAGATCGTGGAAAGCCTACCAGTAGGTAAAGAATACCAGTAGTTTTGCGGTAGGTGCAAAACCAGTGGCCAAAACCTACTGATATGGCCTACCAGTAGATTTTGCCTTATTTGCAAAATACCTCTCTGCTGTCCAAATCTATCCCTTTTCCATTTTATTTCCATTCCTTAACATTCTAACACTCAAATTATGACCTCTACTCCTCCCTAATCATGTACTCCACTTGTAAACCAAAATTTGAACCATAATGCCCAACTCATTACTGAAATTGCAATGCGATTTAAAATTTTGATGCATTCAACACGCAAGGTATGGATTTCTATCTTTAACTATCAAAATGAACACCCACATGTAAAACATGAATTCAGCTAACATAGGTATTCCTAAGTCTTTTCAAACATCAAAATTTGAGCAATATTCCCCTATTCTACAAGCATGGAGTTATTTAACACATTATTCATATGGCCGAACTAAGCACACATGAGCATTACCATAGCCTCCAATACTAGTCTAAAGTATGCACCTACACATTCTTTTTCAAACTCGTGTGTGTGTGAAATGGACAAGTAATTTGAGCACTTATGCAACAGAATTCACATTCGAATGGCTAGCCAAATTCAGCTTCGATGCAAAACTCACCAAGGTTCATTCTCAACAATAAAATACACTATTGTTATCCTGGCATGCACTCCATGTGTACATGTGAGATAGAATCTTGTGCACAAAACAAAGTTTGCTCACATGTAATCCAAAAATGAAGTTCATGTATGAGAATGAAGCTACTTTGGCATAATCTCATGAAAAGAATGCTAGGGCATTGGGTAGCAAAACTAACTCATCATTTTATTTAAAATCTTGCATCCCCATGCTTCACTAGATTACTTAGGACTTCAAAGGTTATAATGGAGCCTTGGGGCAATATTGAGGCAAAAGAAATGAAGGATATAGGATGACAAAGAGGGTTGTTCCAAGCGAAAGACTTTTATTTCAAAAAGACCTACCTTTTATGGGATTTTCATTCTTACACAATCACCACACTCTTTGTTTCTTTTCTTTCTTTTCCTTAACATTTTCCTTTTCTTTTGATCATTCTTTTCTTATTCTCACCCCTTTTCTTCTTTTTCTTGGATTTTCATTCTTTTCTATCGAACTCCTTGAGTTTCAACATCAATTATCCCTTTGCTTGAATTTCCACACCACACTTCCTTTACTTTTGTGATCACTCATTTTTAGCTTTAGGAACAACCAAGGTAAGGTAGGTGTTTATCATTTTCACAAGTTTGGTCAAAACATGTGGCATAGGAACGAATTTCAATTAGGCTCCATGACGGCACTAGGGATAATATTTTCTCAAGAAAAAGGCTATGGCTCAAATCACATCAAAGACGGCTTAAGATCATTTCTAGATAGGCATAGCAGAGTATTGTATATTCAAGACAAGTCAGTCAACAACATAATTGCACCTAACCGAAACGAGCATACTGAGACAATTGAACAAATTTGACATTGAAAAATTGTTTCTTGAGTAAATGTAAGTTCCCTCCAAAAAAGATTGGCACTAAAGCTCTCATGGATCCTTACTCATCTTCACTATTTATTTCAAACCTAAAATATGAATCCAATCCCTAAATTTCCCAAAATGCCCATTCAAGGAGCACATACGATTGAGTTTGAAAGCAGATAGATATGTGATACTCACATATAGGATTCACTTCTATAGTATGCTCGTGTGCTCAGATTTCAAAACAAAGATCAATATATCACCCAACCCAAACACTCTTAATAAGGGAATACAGATCAACATTCAAATATTTTTCACAAAAATTTTCAAGTTTTTCACATAATTTGCACTAATGTAAACAAAAATCTGTATGATATGTAAACGGTGAATTTTCATCCCAAAAATTGGTATAATTCACAAATATTTCCACAACATTGGTTTATCATGCAAATGGTGCACCATAGCCCCCAACTTGATTCATGTATTGTCCTCAATGCAACAAAAAGGATATGATATGCAATGAAGGGCAATAAAAAATATGTGTAGTGTTAGAGTACACCTCGCAATTGAGCTTTGACAAAAACACCAATATCTGAAACTAAGAAAAACAATGTTATACAACCAAGAAAGTAAGTACATGAAATAAAAATAACATAAATAACTAAAAAGATTGTACACTAAAAAACATAAAAAAAAATTAGTTACTCCTCCATGAATTCTAGATACACTGGATCCGTCAAGTCCTCATCCACTCCTTGTCCTTCAAAACCCTCAAAAAATTGCTTAAGTCTTTGGCCATTGACCTTGAATGTCTGGCCATTCTTAGAGTTTGTGAATTCCACAGCTCCATTGGGGTAGGCCACCTTGACAAGATAGGGCTATCCTAACGGGATCGGAGTTTGCCTTGAAAAATTGAGAGACGAGAGTTGTATAAGAGCACTTTTTGGCCAGGCTCGAATGACTTCCGTACAATGGATTTGTCATGAAAGATCTTAGCCTACTTTTTTGAAATTTTAGAGCTTTCATACGCATCTCTTCGCATCTCTTTCAATTCATTCAATTCTAGCTTTCTAAACTCTCCGGCCATCCTCAAATTATAGTTCAAAGTCTTTATGGCCCAGTAGGCCTTGTATTCCATCTCATCTGGCAAATGGCAAGCCTTTCCAAAGACAAACCGATAGGGAGACATGCCTAAGACAATCTTATAGTCGGTGCGGTAAGCCCATAGGGTATCGGTCAACCTAGTTGACCAATCTTTCTTATTTGGATTCACCGTCTTTTCTAAAATATTCTTGATCTCCCTATTGGCCAACTCGGATTGGCCATTGATTTGTGGGTGGTATGCGGTGGATACCTTATGTGTGACACCATATTTGTGCATCAACGACGCAAATGGTCTATTGCAGAAATGTGATCCACCATTTACTTATCATCGCACGAGGCATCCCAAACCTCAAAAAAAATATTCTCCTTAAGAAACTTAACTACAACTCGGTGGTCATTGGTCTTGGTTGGGATAGCCTTCACCCACTTGGACACGTAATCGACTGCCAGTAGAATGTATAGATAGCCAAACGACATAGAAAAAGGACCCATGAAGTCGATGTCTCAACAATCAAATATTTCTATAACAAGTACAGGGGAGAGGGGCATCATGTTCCCTCGGGTCACACTACGTAAACGTTGACATCTATCACATTCCTTACAAAATGAAATACAATCCTCTATCAGAGAGGGCCAGTAAAAAATTGACTGTAGGATTTTTGCCGAAGTTTTCTTCGCTGAGAAGTGGCCACCGCATGCTTGTGAATGGAAGAATGCAAGGACATCCCGCTGTTCATTCTCGAGTACACATCTCCGCATGACTTAGTCAAGGAAGTACTTGAATAGGTATGGGTTGTCGAAGTAAAACTGCTTCACATCCGCCATGAATCTCCTTCGATCCTCCGGGCTCCACTGCGGTGGTATTTGTCCTGTTGCAAGATAATTACAGATGTCAGCATACCATGGACAAATAGAATGAATAGAAAGTAATTGCTCATTAAGGAAAAAATCTGGGATAGGAATGTGCTCGTTGGCCTCTTGCACCACCAGTCGAGATAAATGATCCACCACTACATTCTTCACTCCCTTCTTGTCTTTGATTGTCAGATTGAACTCTTGGAGTTGGAGTATCCACCTGATAAGTCTCAGTTTGGTGTCCTGCTTAGACAATAGATACTTTAAAGCAGAATGATCAGTATAAACAACTATTGGTGGACCAATAATGTAGGACCAAAATTTATCTAATGCAAATACTACTGCTAGCAGCTCCTTTTCTGTGGTGGTATAGTTCATTTAAGCTTCATTAAGGGTTTTTCTAGCATAATATATTATGTATGGTCTATTCTCCTCCCTTTGACCCAACACTGCGCCGATCGTGTAATCATTCACGTCGCACATAAACTCAAATGGTAAATCTCACTTGGGTGGTCACATAATTGGAGGTGTGGCAACCATACTTTTGAGTTTTGTAAAGGATGTCTTACAACCATTCGACCACTTGAATGGGATATTCTTAGACAATAAATTGGTCAAAGGTTGGGCCAATGCACTAAAATTTTTGATAAAGCGACGGTAAAAACCCGCATGGCCCAGAAATAATCTGATATCTTTGGTGACTCTCGGAATAGGAAGGTTAGAGATGGCCTCCACTTTGGATTTATCAAATTTAATCCCTTTTTCTGAGATGATGTGCCCGAGAACAATTCCTTGTGTCACCATAAAGTGACACTTCTCCCAATTCAAGACTAAACTCTTCTCTTCACATCTCTCCATAACTTTCTCCAAATTCTCCAAACACCCACTGAAAGAATCCCCAAAGACCGAGAAGTCATCCATAAACAACTCAACAATCTTCTCCACCATATCAGTAAAGATTCCCATCATACAACGTTGAAAGGTCCCGGGTGCATTACATAGCCCAAACGACATACGACTGTAAGCAAAGGTACCGTAGGAACAAGTGAAGGTGGTCTTCTCCTGATCTTCCAATGCAATCTCGATTTGATTATAGCTAGATTATCCATCTAAGAAGCAATAGAATAGATGCCCCGCTACTCGTTCCAACACTTGGTTGAGAAATGGCATTGGGAAATGGTCTTTTCTTGTACACAGGTTAAGCTTCTGGTAATCAATACAAATTTTCCACCCGGTGATCACCCTTGTTGGAATAAGCTCATTCTCTTCATTGTCCACAACTGTGACTCCTGACTTCTTGGGTACTACTTGCGTGGGGCTAACCCACTTACCATCAGCAATCAGAAAAATGATGCCCACGTCAAGTAGTTTCAACACCTCGTCCTTCACCACCTCCTCCATGATTGAGTTCAACCTTCTTTATGGTTGTCGAGGCGGTTTGACATCCTTTTCAAGATAAATATGATGTGTAATGAGGAGGCTTATCCCCTTTATACCAGCAATTGTCCAACCAATCGTCCCTTTATGCCTCCTCAACACTTCCAAGAGCTATTCTTCTTGTTTTGCATCCAATGTTGAGCTAATTACCACCAAAAATGTCTCTTCTTTTCCAAGATATGCATACTTCAAATGGGAAGGTAATGACTTCAATTCCAAGTTGGGCTTTTGCTCATTTGATGCGAAAATCTTCTTGTCTTGGTGTGGGAGTTTCTCAAAAGTAGGGATCCACTTTTCTACCCCTTTCAAACTCTCTAATTCCTCTTGCTCATCAACTTCCTCTAGATCAACATTCTCCACTTCTTTCAACTTTAGCATGCTCAAAAGTTCCAAGTGCTCTTCCGCCAAGGTGTCAATCCTATTGACTTCATGCACCTCCTTATCATCCCCCGGTTTCTTGGACAAGTTGAACACGTTGAGATCCATAGTCATGTTCCTAAATGCTAGCTTCATAAGACCGTTACTGCAATTAATCACAGCATTAGATGTGGCAAGAAAAGGTTTACCAAGTATTACCAAAAATTGAGAGCTAAGATTTGCAACCGGGTAAGTGTCAAGCACAATAAAATCAACAGAAAAGTAAAATTTATTAACTTGCACTAAAACATCCTCAACTACTCCCCTCGGTGTTCAGACACTACGGTCTGCCAGTTGAAGTGTGATTGGAGTAGGATTCAATTCTTTGAGCTGAAGTTGTTGGTACATCGAGTATGGAAGGAGGTTCACACTAGCTCCCAAATCAAGAAGTGCTTGCTCCACCCGGCAATTCTCGATGGTTATGGCAATGGTAGGACAGCCGGGGTCTTTAAAATTTGGAGGGGTGTTTGTCCTCAAAATCGAGCTTACTTGCTCGCTGAGAAACACTTTCTTGTGGACATTGAGTCTCCTCTTTACTATACACAAGTGTTTCAAGATCTTTGCACATGATGGAATTTACTTTATGACATCAAGGAGTGGAACGTTGATTTTCATCTGCTTGAACATTTCAATTATATCAGAATAATTAGCCACCTTGACAGGTGGCTTTAAGTGATTAGGAAAAGGAGCAGGCATAGGGGAAACAAGCACATTCTAATCAATCAATTTTTCTTTCTCAACTATCGCACTTTCTTTCGTCTCACTCACCTCACCCTCGTCGGTGTCTCCCACGATGTCTTTTTCTTTTGGCAATGTGGGCTTGGGTGAGACCTTTGGGACAATGGTTTTATCAATTTATTTGCCACTATGAAGGGTGGTAACCACCTTGAGTTGCTCACAACTCTCTCTTAAGAGCTCCAAATGACTCAACAACATGTTGACCTCTAGGGTTCTCTTGAGGTTGAGTGAAGAATTTTTTCTTCTCTTGTTGTGATGCCCCCATAAAGCTTGTCAGCTTTGTGAGTTGGGCTCGAATGTCATTAAAAGCTGTGGCATTTTGATTGTTGATGGTGGTCTGACTTTGGATGAAAGCATGAACCATATCCTCCAAATTCCTCTTGTGGGGAGGTTGATATGTAAGAGGATTAGATGGTCCTTGGGGAAAACTTTGTGGAGGTGGACTTGGTGAAAAATTCTGTGATGGTGGGTTTGATGAATACCCTTGTGGATTAGTTCGAGGGTATTGGGAGCTAGACGCCTGACCTGGGCCTTGAAATTAATTTTGCCGAGGCACGAGAGGTGAATATGCATTTGAACCATTAGGGATAGGATTCTCATGTTTCTAACTACAGTTTGGGTGATTGCTCCAACCTGGATTGTAAGTGTTTGAATGTGGAGATAATGATTGTCTCCTTTGGTTAAAAGCATTGACTTGCTCATGATACATTTCCTTAAGTGTCAAAATGTTAAGAAACTCCGATATGGAATGATCTACACTCTCACGAATTGAGTAGCCTCTTCAATCTTTGAAACATTAGACACCTCATGTCTCCTATTGACTTCAAGACTCTTAACCTTCCTAAACAATTTGGTAATTTTGGAAAGCAAGTCTTCCCAGTCTCTCAAATCATAAATCCCTCCCCCATGAGTTTGACTACTCCCTTGAGGAGAAGACCTTGGTACATCGGTGGGGTCCATAATGTCTCATGATTGTGTATTTTGTGTCAATGTATCAAAGTAATCTAAGGTCTCATCGGGGTCCTTGTTCAAAAATTCTCCATTACACATCATGTCGATGAACTGTCGATGGCCCAGTGTAATTCCCTTATAGAATAAACTCACCAATTTCCATGGTTTAAAGCCATGGTGTGTAATAGCTTCTAACAACTCTTTGTACCGATCCCAACATTGGTAGATTTGCTCATTGGACTTCTCCGAAAATTTTTGAATTTGTTTCTTAAGAGCGATGATTTTATGCACCAAAAAAAAATTGTTTAAAAACTCGGAGAGCATTTGGTTCCAAGATGTTATGGATCGAGGTCTCAAGGAATTAGGCCATGTTTTTGCCTTATCTCTCAAGGGAAAAGGAAACAATTTCAACCTAGCTATGTCTTCCATACCATGATTGGTGAGGAAGGTTACAACTATTTCCTCGAAATCCTTTATATGCAAATAGGGGTTTTCCTTCTCAATTCCGTGGAATGTGGGAAGTAATTGCAACATTCTCGGCTTAACTAGGATGAGATGAGCTTGGACCATAAGGAGGATGCATGATGGTGTGGTGCTTCATGTGGGTTGAAGAAAATCCCTTATTGACCTCGTCGGAGGCTCAATGTGTATGTTGTTCCCTTCATTTATGAGAGGGGGAAATTGCATTCTCATATTGGGCATTCTAGATTCTTGTCCTCCCCTACCCCTTTGTATATTTGGGTTGACACCTACATTCTTGAAATTATCACTCGCATCCTCAGGTGGGTCTTGGTCAATGTTCACATTTTTGGCCCAAGGGTTGTCTAACTTGTCAATTTTGGTTGTCCCTTCCCCGTATAATGAAACTATCTACAATTGAAGAATGTAAACAAGAAAAATTATGTACAAGGATCAATGTACCTCAGCCCGTGATAAACATCATGGGACTTACCCCTGCTATCTAGAAATCACCTTCTTGATTCAACGTTTGCCTTTCCCGATAACGGCACCAAAAATGCTTGATCATTTTTTTTGTTGTAGTATCCTAACCTCCAGACATCATCTCTCAATGTATGTGTGGTGTGTGTGTGAAGGGGAGTGTCACTCTCCCTTGGAATGATGTCAAAAGAAAGGGCAATAAAATAATGGATGAATGAAATGCGCGTGTGTGTGTGTGTGTGAACAAAAATGCTTCCCAAGCGCAAGAAGAATTTTGTGTGTCTTGTTTTACTTGGAATCGTATTCCAAGGTCGTCTCCTCGGGGAAGGAGGTGAATCGTGTAGAAGGTGATTTTGGTGAAAGAAAAGTGTAAAATCTTTTGTTGTTGAAGTTGGTTTGTGATTTGTGTTTTGATGAAAATTGAAATGGAAAACAAGTGTTGGCTAATCCATGGGGTTCACTCCAATGGGAATGTCAAGTCAACTCGAATCTTTCCTCCAATAGAGCATAGATGTACAATTGATTCTTGGAAAGCTAGGAACGAGATGGAAGTGAGGATCCAAGCATAACTCGTGACAAGTTTACAGGATATCAAAGACTCACAATCTCGTCCACCCTCAACCCAGTCAAACTGAACCATCGTACTCTGTGAGGAGAAAAGAAAATGAGTTAAAATGGCATACCCAAGTGGAGGTCTCCCTTGGATTAGCCAACTAAAAAGCTTTGCTACTCATGCTTAAAGTAAATACAACTATGTAATGAGAAGATATTATGAAGAAATGAAGATTGGAGCAAAATTAATACAAGGAAACATAAAGTAAGAGAGAATGCATTTAATACCCATTTTAAAACTAAGAAAATGAAGAACATGAATACATTAATGGCTAAATCTTGAATGGAAGATTAAACTTGAAATAAATGGCATTAAAGACTTCAAACAAAGCTTAGAAGATTCTTACATGAAATTACAAGACAATGTGTGGAAGGAATTACAAAAATCTTAACTTCTCTCTTTACACTATTCATCTTCTTCCCAGATTCTCCCTCTCCATATTACAATGTATATCCATAATAAATTATGCAGACCTCAAAAATGTCCATGAAGTGATGCTATAGTTGTGTGATGTGATCTCTATCCGTAGAGGCTAAAAAGGGATGGGCTGGACAGGGTTGGTGCAGGCCTTGTCTCCACACTCAGCACCTTTTCTCTCCTCTTTTCTCCTTAATGATCAAGCATCCAAAAGTCCAAGAGGTGCAAGAGGGATGTCCATGGTGTTGGGAGTGGCAAGGGGCAGGTTAGAGAATGTCTGGTGGGACCCCTAAGATTGTAGAGTTTGAGATTCAGATTCTAGCGCAATTCAGTAAAACCAACCGGTAGATCGCAGAGAACTTACTGGTAGGTTTTAATCTAGTAGGCACAACCTATCAGTAGGTTTGCAGTAGGTGCAGGACAGTAGCCAAAACCTACCGATAGGGTCTACCTATAGGTTTTTCCTAGTTTTGCTGATTTCTTGGTTCCTCCACCTCCTAAGCTATCGTCAAGCGTCCTCCTCATCTCCATTCATATTAAGCATCATGAGAGTGCTCAACAAGCATCATTTAACCCCTTTTATCTGCAATCATACCAAAAATTTGTTAATAGCTCAAATCGTGTCATTCCACTCATTTTAACTTCAAAGGTAAGTGTAAAAAGGATGTAATGGTACATAAAATATGTCGTATTTTGTGCTAATCAGGGTGTTTCAATTACACCTTGGGCAAGATTTTATTCTAACTTTTTACCTTTGTATTTTTAATATTGTACCTCTTTTGGAGGGATGAGGTTCTCCCACTTTTCTAGCTTGTTCATAGTTATGAAGAGTAGGTAGTTTCTCAATTGTTCTTTAGAGAGGGATGAAGACTTGTTTAATATTACTTGAGTAATGAAAGTGAATCTTTTCTTCATGCCTTATTGTTATATACCTCCCTTTAAATGATGGATGGTACTTTCCTTTAATGTTTTGTACTTTGTATCACGAGTGTATAACTTAGGTTATGCTCATGGTTCATGCAAGTACCGAGCTAGGTTTTATTTTCATTTCCATTCAATCTTTACTATTTTATGTACTTTAATGCATGATTCAATGACTTACTAAGCTGAGAACTATGTGAATATTAGGAGATTGGGTATAGACGGGTTAAGTCTTGCCATATCTAATGCTTTTGATTCTAAGCATGAACCAAAGATATGTTTTTCATTTAATCATAAACCTTCTGATCAATTACCAAAGTAAATCACTGAATGGTTATTTGCACCTTCTGGTTTGGTAAGGTGGTTGGTTGTTGTATAGTGCATAGACTTTTTTGTTGACTTACCGTTGACATATGGGTTAGTTGTAGTATGGTGGCACTATCTTAAAACTCAAGCAATGGCACACGTGTCCCGATCCCTAAACTAAAGAGCACTCTTTCAATTTATTGCAAGTGAAACCTATTTTTAAGCATTCTATTTTGCAATCACCAAGCACACACCAAAATCCACTTTTAAATTATCTTTCTCTAGGTTTAACTCACCTTTTCTGTTTAAAGTTCTCACAGATAGCTCCCTAAGGAATCAACCTCGGACCCTACCAAGATATATTACTACTTGATCACTTATACTTGGGTGTGCATATTTAACATCATGTCAAGTTTTTAGCATCGTTGCCAAAGAGTTATAGTAGCTTAAAAAGAAAAGGAAAGTTGCCTAGATTGTGTTACATACATATATATATATATATATATATATATATATATATATTGTTTGGTTCAATTTGTGATTATATTTGTTTATGTCTGCCGAGTCAGTAGGGTCTTTAAATCAGTCTAGTCCATCATCATCATCAGGGAAGCACATAGTACTATCCCTTCATGTTTTGTTTTTCCTATAAATGCTCTAAATTTTAACATCAAACCAGAGACAATGCAGCTTTTACCTCAATTTTAGTGTCTTGAGTCCGAAAATCCCTATTTACATATGAAAGACTCTGAGGAAGTATGTGCTTGATGGTTTTACCTAACTTTCAACTCGAACCCGATTGTGTGTATATGGCTTATAGAGATTGGTGAGTGTCCCTCTCCCTCGAGTTCAAAGCAAGATGTGGGGAAATTGTGTGTGGATGAACAAAAATGTGCGTTTGTGCAAAAGTGTTATCCAAGCATAAAGAGACTTGCAATGTCATGTTTTACTTGCAATTAGTATTCCAAGGTCGTTTCCTCAGGGAAGGTGAGGTCAGGTGTTTGAAGAGTGATTTATGAAAAAATAAAAATTAGAAAATCTTGTGATTTGAAGTTTGGTGAGTTGTGAGTTAAGAAATATGCAAGAAAACAAGGTTGGCTAATCAATAAGGGTCATCCCAATGGGAATTCCAAATTGACTCATTTCACTCAACCAATGGTGTCTCAATGTTTGATTGATTCGTAGGAAATGAAGGACTAATGTAGTTGTATTGGGCAAGAGCATATCATGTGACAAATCTACAATGTATCAAAAGCCCACAACCACGTCCGCACTCAACCCAGTCAAACCAAACACTTTACACTATGAGGACAAATGGAAGAGATTTGATTTCACATACCCAAGAGGAAATCTCTCTTAGATTAGCCAACTAAAAGTTTAGCTATGCATGATAAAAGCAAGAACAAACATGAAGTAGAGAAATATGGTAGTGAAATCAAGCATAGACTTGTATTAATGTAAGAGAAGGTTTAAACTACAAAAGAAAAACCATTCATACCCAAAATATAAAGCTTAAAGGAAATAGAACCCAAATGTAGAAATGAACCACAAGAAAACTTAACTAAACTTAATTACAACTTAATTAAAAGAGATTAAAGTGCAAAAGGGAAAGATTACAAGTAAAATAGAGCGTACTATAATGAAAATGGTGAAGAAAAATGTAAAACCCAGATTTCTCTCTCTAGAACTTCATCGTCTACCTTGGACTTTCTCTCTCTAAGGCTTTGATGATCTAAAAATGTGTGAAGGAAGTCCCTATTTTCGTCCATCCTCCCTCTCTCTTAGCATGAGTGATTGACTTGGAGTGATTGAGGAGAGGTTGTCCACAAAAGCTTCCAAAATCAGTCAAAGCATGGTCTTCCCATGCTTTTCCAACCACTCCCTCTTTCTACATTGGCCACCCACTCCCTCATACTTCAAATCTGAATGCAGGGGTTAGGAAGTCATCATGGAGTGTTGGAAATGTCAGAACATGGATTAGGTGACAAAAGGTAGGCCCCCGTAGTTGGTGGAGTTCTTCAGAGAACACTCTGGGATTTCTAGGCATCTGCTAACAGTAGCTCGTAAGGCTGCTATCGGTAGCTCATTTCTAGTAGGGTCTGCTACTGGTAGCCCATTGCAGGGAGTTACTGGCAAGGAGCTACCGGTAGCTCATTTTCAATTTTTGTAAATTTTTCATAACTTTTGATCTCAGTGTCCGATTGAGCAAAAATTTTGATAGAAGATAGAGGACATCCATGTCTACAACTTTCATGTTTAAAAATTTTCAGATTCAAAGTGGATCATGGTCAAAAATTTAAAATACCAGAATACCAAAACCAAATTGTGTGAATACCGGTACCTTTGATACCATGTACCAATACCTTCTTAATTTCCTTTACTTTTAAGCCTCCAAATCCTCATGTAATGTGTTCATCTCTTCACCACTAATACACACTTAGTTGTAGGGTTCCAAAAGCCATCATTTACCCTATGATTACCTACAACATCAAAATTTCTACATTATACAAAATTTCTACTAACTCTGAGTAATTAAATGCAAAGTTGAGTCAAAATACATGTAATATTACACGATCATCACACCCCCCCCCCCAACTTAACTTTGCTAGTCCCTAGCAAGCTAAACATAAAAATTAGGCAAACAAAAGTAAACCGATACTAATTCCATTTTTGCCCTTAGGACATGCAACAAGTCTTTAAATCCCTAGGTGATCCATAGTTGACGAGTTTTGTCTCGTAAAGGTTTCCAGTGAAGGCACCTACAAACTTTTTTTCTTCGTATCCAACATTTGAAACATATTCCCTTATCCTAACTAGCCCTAGGGTGTCAAAAACAACTTTCTCCAATGCACCTGAACTAATCACACATAAATCACATCATAGCCTTAAATGCTATTCTAAAGCATCCATCAACTTATTCCCTTTCAAAACTCGTGTGTGAAATAAATATGTAATTTAAACTTTTACTCAATAGAATCCACATTCATTTAGCTATCCAAATTCAGTTTTGATGCAATTCTCAGCAAGGGTTTCTCTAAAAAATGAATAACTCAATAATTATCCTGGCATGCTCTCCATGTGCATATGTGAGATAGAACTTGTGCACAAAATGAGATAACACTCACATATAATCTAGAAATGATGTGCGTGCTTAACAATTGAAACAATCTTGGCATAATCTCATGAATGGAATGTTAGGGCAATATAACTTTCCTTTTCATTAAAAATGTGCTCTCACCATGCTTTCTCCAGATCAATTAAGGCTTTCATGGGTTTTAATAAGGCCTTGGGGTGATAGTTGGGTTAAGTGAAACGTAGGGTAGAGAGAGAGGCAAAAAGGGTTATCCCGTATTATGAAAAATCTCCTTTTTGTAGAATTTTTAGCTTTAAACCTTCACTTCACTTTTATGTCTCTTTTCCTTATTCCTTCAATATTTTTCTTCGCTTTTTCTTTTCTTTTCTTTTCTTTTTCAACCCCTTTTTTCTCCTTTTTCTTGGCTTTCTCTTTTCTTTTAAATTCAATGTCATTCATCCCTTTTTAGGATTCCTCACCACATTTCCCTTCTTCATGATTAATCATAGTCAGTTTCAGAAAAACCAAGGTGTGGTAATCATTTTGCACTGGCTTGGTAAAGCATGTGACGTGGAAACAAATTTTCACTTAAGGCTCAATCACGGCAACTAGGGATAAATTTTTCACAAAAAAAAAAAAAGGCTTAGACTGAATGCAATTCAAAGATGGCCTAAGATCATCTCTAGATAAGCATGAAGAGATATATTGGCATTTTAAAACAAAGTCAATCAACTATCCATATGCACTCCAACCAAAACAAGCATAATGAGATTATTGAACAGATCTTGAATTTGAAAATTGTTCCTTTGGGTAAATGTAAGTTCCCTCCAACGAGGATTAGCACTAAAGCTCACATGGGTACTTACTTCATCTCCACTATGTATGTTAAGCTCTAAAATGTGGATCCAATCAGTAAATTATCAAAATTACACATTCAAGGTGCACTATGGTTGAGTTTGAAAGAAAAAACATATGTTATACTTAGGCATAGGATAAACTTCAATGGTATACTCATGTGTTCAAAGTTCAAAATGAAGATCAAGCTATCACAAATCCCATAACAATTAGGACAGGGGAATATAGTTCAATATTATAAATTTTCCAAAAAAATTATCAAAATTTAAAAAAAAAATTCAAATCACATTTTTAACTATTCTATACAAAAAGTGGTGGAATGTGTAAATGATGCACCTAACTCCCCAACTTGAACCATGCATCGTCCTTAATGCACAAGGAATCATGCAATGTGAAAAATGAAAAGTAACATGGGAAATAAGATACCCCCTTTTTCTCCTCATCTTTTTTTTTTATGATATAAACATTAAAGAGAAAAAAAAAAAAAAAAAAAAACATATTTACACCCCCCAACTTAGACTGAATATGATACTGAATAAGATTTGTTACAATGATGCTCAAAATGAATTGAGTCCAAATTAGTAAGAGGTAAACAACTTCGTGCTAAAATCTACACTACAACATCATCAAAATAAAAATATAACAATAAAAGAAATCTAACTACTATGTACATCAAAACAAAATAAAAAGGACTCATGTCAATCCGTCTTCAATTCGGATATGAGCTTGCGCCATTTGATTTTTTTTTTATTTTAAAATATTTTTGGTGTATAAATGTCTTTTCTAATCAACCTATCCAACAATACAAAAGATAATGATAAAAAATTCTGAACAAAACAGAGGTGCACACAAGTTTATGCAATTCCAACAATGGAGTATACAATTTCTCTTTATAAATTACTATACTTAACTCTATTTCAACGTTCTCCCCAAGTTGAAAATTATGAACCTCAACACCACTCTTTGATGGCAAATTGACCTTGGGCTTATATTAGCCTCATATGAGATAATAACTTCATTAAAATTTTCATAATCAAAGGTGGTAGGAGATTAAACATCAATTTGCATTCCATAAAAATGATCATCCTCAATACATTGACTATGCTCAAGATATTGTTCTTCACACATAGTAATTATGATACTAGTCAATGCAATAAGGTAATCTCTAATTTCAGAAAATTGTTAGGCTACTTGGGCATTGACTTCCATTTGGTACTGCATAAACTCGTAAAGAATATTTTCCAATATTTGTTCGGTTGAGTCCCCATAAGTTGGATAGTGGCAAAATTCAGTTGGTTGTGTGAGATTGGATAAAAAATTATAAGGTTCGTTCTCCCAACCATCACTCAAATAACTCATTGTAACACAATGGTTGGAGTAAAAACTTTTGGGGGTCAATATTAAAATTGATCCTTCACATGCAAAGTCTTGAACCATATAATTTAATGGGCACTCACTAGTGATGTGTTCATACTCATCGCAAATCTTGCACACATTTTCATAAAAATTAGGAAACATTACATAAAACACAAACTACAACAGACTATTTACAATCGAGATGACGTACCTTGGCCCTGATGAAAAACACGAGACTTACCTATGCCATCCTAAATCACCTTCAAAACATAACGCTTAGCCTTCCCCGGCAACAGCGCCAAAAATACTTGATGATTTTTCCTAACATCCAACTCAAACCCAATTGTGTGTATATGGCTTATAGAGATTGGTGAGTGCCACTCTCCCTCTAGTTCAATGCAAGAAGTGGAAAATTTGTGTGTGGATGAATAAAAAACGTGTGTGCGTGTGCAAAAGTGATCCTCAAGCATAGAGAGACTTGCAATGTCATGTTTTACTCGGAATGAGTATTCCAAAGTCGCCTCCTCAAGGAAGGCGAGGTCAGGTGTTTAAATAGTGATTTTTTAAAAAATAAAAATTAGAAAATTTTGTGATTTAATGTTTGGTGAGTTGTGAGTTAGGAAATATGCAAGAAAGCAAGGTTGGCTAATCCATAGAGATCATTCTAATGGGAATGTCAAATCAACTCATTTCATTCAACCAATGGTGTCTCAGTGTTTGATTAATCATAGGAAGTGAGGGACTAATGTAGTTGTGTTGGGCAAGAGCAAACCCCGTGATAAGTTTATGGTGTATCAAAAGCCCGCAACCACATCCTCACTCAATCTAGTCAAATCAAACACTTTACACTATGAGGACAAATGGAAGAGAGTTGATTTCACATACCCAAGAGGAAATCCCTCTTGGATTAGCCAACTAAAAGTTTAGCTATGCATGATAAGAGCAAGAACAAACATAAATTAGAGAAACATGATAGTGAAATCAAGCATGCACTTGTATTAATGTAAGAGAAGGTTTAACTACAAAAGAAAAATCATTCATACCCAATATGTAAAGCTTAAAGGGAATAGAACCCAAATGTAGAAAGAACCACAAGAAAACTTAACTAAACTTAATTACAACTTGATTAAAATAAATTAAAGTGCAAAAGGGAAAGATTACAAGTAAAATAGAGCTTATTACAATAAAAATGGTGAAGCAAAATGTAAAACCCAACTTTCTCTCTCTAGAACTTCATCTTATACCTTGGAATTTCTCTCTCTAAAAGCTTTGATGATCTAAAAAAGTGTGAAGGAAGTCCCCATTTTTGTCCATCCCCCTCTCTCTTCTTCTTGGGTATGCTAAATCGACTCTTCTTAATTCTACCTTGTAGTGTAAAGTGTTTGATTTTTTTAGGTTGAGTGTGGACATGGTTGTTAGCTCTTGATACACCGTAGACTTATCACGGGGTATGTTTGAGCCTATATTCCACATTAGTCCCTCACTTCCTATGAATCAATCAAGCACCTAGGCACCATTGGTTGAATGAATTGAGTTGATTTCGCATTCCCATTGGAATGATCTCTTTGGATTAGCCAACCTTGTTTTTATCGTATTTTACCAAAAATCTTCACTCACCAAAACACCAATTCACAAGATTTTACACTTTTGTAAAATCACCTTCACACAATTCACCTTCCTTCCTTGAGGAGACGACCTTGGAATACCCATTCCAAGTAAAACACAACACTCAAAAGCCTCTCTATGCTTGGTGAGCACTTTTGTACATGCACACACACATTTTCATCCACACACACATTTACCCCATTTCTTTCATCAAACCTAAGGAAGAATGACACTAGGTTTTCTATATAAGCCATACACACATAACTAGGATGATGGTCGGAGATTAGAGTCGACAGAATTAGAACCCAAGCATTTTTGGCGTCGTTTCTGTGAAAGGGCAAAGCATTGAATTAGAAGATGATTTTTGGACACCAGAGGTAAGTCTCGTGATTTTTATCATGAGCCAAGGTACATTGCTCCTTGTACATACTTTTGTTCACTTGACTTTTCATTTGTAGATATTGTTTTGTATGTGGGAATAGGACGACCAAAATAGATTGGTTAGACGACCCTTAGGCCCTAACATGAATATTGACCAAGACCCACCCAAGGATGCCGGTGACAACTTTAAGGATGTAGGTGCCAATGTTAATGTCCTAAGGGGCGGGAGAGTGCAAGACCCTAGAATTCCAAACCCCATAATGCACTTTCCTCCTAGGAATAAAGGGAACAACATCCCAATTGATTCTCTGGCGAGGTCAATACAGGATTATCTCCAACCCACTCGTAGCACTACCCCCTCATGTATTCTTTTACTGATCCAAGCTCATGCCTTCCTTGTTAAGTCGGAAATGTTACAACTACTTCCTCAATTCCACATAATTGAAAGAGAAAATCCTTATTTGCATATTAAGGAATTCGAGAAAATAGTTGCAAACTTCCCCACTAATTATGGCATGGAAGACATAGCTCATATAAAATTGTTCCCCATTTCCCTTAAAGACAAAACCAAAACGTGGTTGAATTCCTTGAAGCCCCAATCAATAACCTCTTGGACACAAATGCTTTATGAGTTCTTGAATAAATTTTTTCCAGTGCCTAAAACCTCAGCTCTTAAAAAGCAAATTCAAAACTTTTTGGAAAAGCCCAATGAGCAATTTTATCAATGTTGGGATTGCTACAATGAATTGTTATAATCCATTCCACACCATGGCTTTGAACCATGGCAATTGGTGAGTTTCTTCTATGAAGGGATTACACCAGGCCATCGACAGTTCATAGACATAATGTGCAATGGAGAGTTTTTAAACAAGGATCCCGATGAGGCTGTAGAGTACTTCAATACATTGGCCCAAAATGCACAATCATGGGATATTATGGATCCCACCGATGTACCGAGGTCTTCTCTGTGTAGTAATCAACCAAGCGGGAGAGGGATATATGATTTAAGGGATTGGGAAGACTTGCTTTCTAAAATCACCAAATTATCTCAAAAAGTGGAGAGTCTAGAGGTTAATAGGAGACATGAGTGTCTAACATTTCCAAGACCGAGGAAGGTTGCTCAATTTGTGAGAGTGTGGAGCATTCTATATCGGATTTTCCTAACATTCCGGCACTTAAGGAAGTCTTCCATGAGCAAGTCAATGCCTTCAACCAAAGTAGGTAATCATTCTCCCCACACTCTAATACTTACAATTCAGGTTGGAGTAATCACTCGAACTTCAGTTGGAAGAATGAGAATCCTACTCCTCATGGGTCTAGTTCATATTCACCTCTCATGCCTCCTAAGCAAAACCAATATCATGGCCAAGGTCAATCGTCTAACTCTTAATACCCCCAGTCTAATCCGCAAGGGTATTCACCAAACCTGTCTCCACAAAGTTTTTCTCAAAGTCCACCTCCACAAAGTTTTGGTCAACAAGGACCATCTAACCCATCCACTTACCAACCTCCCCAAATGAGGAACTTAGAGGATGTGGTGCACCAATTCATATAAACCCAAACCACCGTAAAAAATTAAACAACCGCCGCTTTTAATGACATTCATACTCAAATCATGCAATTGACCAATGCCATAGGGACGTGACAACAAGAGAAGGGAAAATTTTCTACTCAACCTTAAGAGAACCCTTGAGGTCAACACATGATTGAGTCATCCAAACCAACCAAAGAGAGTTGTGAGTAACTCAAGGCAATCAGCACCCTTAGGAGTGGCAAACAAATCGACAAGACCATTGTGCCAAAAGTCTCACCCAAGACCACATTGACAAAAGAGAAAGAGACTATGGGTGACTCCGAAGGGGGTGAGGTGAGTGAAAAAGAAAAAAATATTGATGTAAATATGCATGCATGTCCCATTCCAGTCCTTTTTCCCAATCATTGAAAGCCACCCATGAAGGTGGCTAATTATTCTAACATTATTGAGATGTTCAAGCAGGTTAAGATCAACATCCCACTCCTTGATGTCATAAAGCAAATCCACTCATGTGCTAAGATTTTTAAGGATTTGTGCACCATAAAAAGAAAGTTGAATGTGCACAAGAAGGCATTCCTCACTGAGCAAGTGAGCTCAGTCTTAAGGACCAATAACCCCACCAAAATTCAAAGACCTTGGATGTCCTACTATTGTCATCACAATAGAAAATTACTGGGTGGAGCAAGCACTTCTTGACTTGGGGGCAAATATCAACCTTCTACCCTGTTCGATGTACCAATAACTCCAACTTGAAGAGTTGAAGCCAACTCTAATCACTCTTCAGTTGGTGGACCGAAGCATCAGAACACCGAGGGGAGTAGTTGAGGATGTCTTAGTCCAAGCTGATAATTTTTATTTCCTTATTGATTTTATTGTGCTTGACACCCATCAGGTTTCTAATCCTAGTTCACAAATTCCCGTTATAATAGGTTGACTTTTTCTTGCCACATCTAATGCCATAATTAATTGCAGGAATGATCTTATAAAGCTTACATTCGGGAACATGACAATGGACCTTAACGTGTTCAACTTGTGCAAACAACCGGGGGATGATGAGGAAATGCATGAAGTCAATAGGATTAATTCTTTGGTGGAGAATCACTTAGAGCTATTGAGCACCTTGGAGTTTGGGGAGGAGGAGGTTGATGATCAAGAGGAGCCAGAGAGCTTAAAAGGGGAAGAAAAATGGACCCCTACATTTGAGAGATTTCCTTTGCAAAAGAAAAAGATATTCCCATTGACTGTGCAAAATCCTATCTTGGAGCTGAAGCCATTACCGTCCAACCTCAAATATGCATTCTTGGGGGAACATGAGACCTTCCCGATGGTAATAAGCTTAACTTTGGAGGCGAAGAAAGAAGAGGATCTATTGAAAATGTTGAGGAGGCATAAGGGAGCAATTGGTTGGACAATTGCCAACGTCAAGGGGATAAGCACCCTCATTTGCACACACCGCATCTACCTTGAAGAAGACTCCAAGCCATCCCGACAACCACAAAGAGCGATAAACCCTATCATAAAGGATGTGGTGAGGGACAAGGTACTCAAACTACTTAATGTGAGCATCATCGTTTCAATTGCCAACAATAAATGGGTTAGCCCCACTCAAGTGGTGTCAAAGAAATTAGGGGTCACCATGGTTGTAAATGAGGAGAATGAGTTGATTTTGACAAGAGTAGTCACCGGATGGAGATTGTGTATCAACTATCAAACACCAACTCTTGCACAAGAAAGGACCGTTTTCTTTTGCCATTCCTCGACCAAGTATTGGAGAGAGTAGTCAGACACTTATTCTATTATTTCTTGGATGGATATTCTGGCTACAATCAAATTGAGATCGAATTAGAGGATCAAGAAAAGACCACTTTCACTTACCCCTTCGGTACCTTTGCCTACCAACGCATGCCATGTGTGATGGGATTTTTTAGTGATATGGTGGAAAAGATCGTGGAAGTCTTCATGGATGACTTTTTCGTATTTTGGGATTCATTTGAAGGGTGTTTGGAGAACTTAGAGAAAGTACTTGAAAGATGTGAGGAGAAAATTTTGATCCTCAACCAGAAGAAGTGCCACTTTATGGTGACACAAGGGATAGTTCTCAGGCACATCATTTTGGCAAAAGGGATTGAAGTTAACAAATCTAAGGTTAAATCCATTTCCAACCTCCCAACATCAAAGGTCATCAAAGACATCAAGTCTTTCCTGGCTATGCTACTTTTTATCATCGTTTTATAAAGGACATTAGTGCATTGGTTCGACCCTTGACCAATTTGTTTTCCAAAGATGTCCTATTTGTGTGGTCGAATGATTGTGAGGTATCGTTTAAAAAACTAAAAAGCATGATCACTTCACCTCCAATCATGCGACCACCCAACTGGGACTTACCATTTAAGCTTATTGCGACGTGAGTAATTGCGCGGTCGGCACAGTGCTTAGTCAAAGGAAAAACAAAAGACCATATGTAATATACTATGCTAGAAAAACTCTTAATGAGACATAAATAAATTACACCACCACCAAAAAAGAGTTGCTAACAGTAGTATTTGCATTGGATAGATTTTGGTCTTATATCATTGGTTCACCTATAGTAGTTAAACTGATCACTCTGCTTTGAAGTGTATTTTGTCCAAGCAGGATGCAAAATTGAGACTCATCAGGTGGATCCTCCTACTCCAAGAATTCAACTTGACAATCAAAGACAAAAAGGGAGTGTAGAACGTGGGGGGGACCATTTATCCCGACTTGTGGTTCAAGATACCGATGAGCATATTCCTATCCTTGCTTCTTTTCCTAATAAGCATTTACTTTCTATTCATTATGTTTGTCCTTGGTATGCTAACATATGAATTTATCTTGCTACAGGACAAATTCCACCGCATTGGAGCCCAGAGGATAGACAAAGATTTATGGTGGATGTGAAGTACATCTACTTCGACCACCCGTACCTGTTCAAGTATTGCCCTGACCAAGTCATGAGGAGGTGCGTTCCTGAAAATGAACAACGAGATGTCCTTGCATTTTTTCATTCCAAAGCGTACAATGGCCACTTCTCTTTTAAAAAGACTTCGACAAAAGTTCTACAATTAGGTTTTTATTGGCCCTCATTAATCAAAGACTTTGTTTCTTTCTGTAAAGAGTGTGATAGGTGCTAACGTTTGGGTAGTGTGACCTAAAGGAATATGATGCCCCTCTCCCCTGTACTGGTTATTGAGATAATTTACTGTTGGGGCATCGACTTTAAATGTCCCTTCCCCATGTATTTTGGCTACCTATTTATATTACTGGCAGTGAACTACGTGTCCAAATGGGTGGAGGCTATCCCAACCAAGGCCAACAACCACCGGGTCATGGTCAAGTTTCTCAAAGAAAATATTTTTTTGAGATTTAGAATGCCTCGTGCTATGATAAGAGATGTTGGTTTCCATTTCTGTAATAGGTCATTTACATCTTTAATACATAAATATGGCGTCACACACAAGATGTCCACCGCATAACACCACCCACAGACTAATAACCAAGTTGAGTTGGCCAATAAGGAAATCAAGAACATCCTAGAGAAAATGGTGAACCCCAATAGGAAGGATTGGTCACTTAGATTGACCGATGCCCTTTAGGCTTACCTCACTGCTTACAAGGCCATTCTAGGCATGTCATCCTATAGGCTAGTCTATGCAAGGCTTGCCATTTGCCAGTTGAAATGGAGCACAAATCTTATTGGGCCATCAAGACCTTGAACTTCCATTTGAGAATGACTAGAGAGAATAGGAAGTTGGAGATGAATGAATTAGAGGAGATCCGTAGAGATGCGTATGAGAACTCAAAAATTTCAAAAAAGAGGGCTAAGATTTTTCATGATAAATCCATTTTAATAAAGACATTTGAGGTTGGACAAAAAGTGCTCCTGTACAATTCTCAACTCTCTATCTTTCAAGGAAAATTCTGATCCCGTTAGGATGGCTCCTATCTTGTCAAGGTGCCCTACCTCAATAGAGCCACGAAAATCACCAATCCCGAGGATGGCAAGACATTTAAGGTCAATGGCCAAAGACTTAAGCCATTCTTCGAGGATTTTGAAGGTCAAGGGTGGAGAAGGAGTTGGTGGATCCGGTGTACCTAGACCTTTTGTGAGGAATAATTGTTCAAAGTAGTTTTAGTGTACAGATGCTTTATTTTACCCTTTTTAAATTACAAGTTAGTTTGTTACTTACTTTATCTTTGCATATAGTGTTTTACTTCTTAGTGCAATATTGGTGTTTTGTCAAAACTCAAGTCCTTCGTTGCATACCATATATTTTTTGTAAGAGGTGTTCTCTAACCCTACTCATCTTCTTACAGTCCTCGTTGCATACCATATATTTTTTGTTGCATTGAGGACAATGCATGAATCAAGTTGGGGGATGAGGTGCACTATTTGTATGATACACCAATTTTTGTGGTGAAATTCACCTTTCACATATCCTACAAATTTTTGTTTACAATAGTTGCAAATTATATGAAAATTTTGAAAAGTTTTGTGAAAAATATCTAAATGTTGACCAATATTTCCCTATTTTGAGTGTTATAGGTTTGTTGATATGTTGATCTTTGCGTTGAACTTTGAATACATGAGCACATTATAGAAGTCCATCCTATACTTGAGTATCATATATAAGTTTGCTTTTGAACTCAACCTTAAGTGCACCATGAACGTGTAATTTTAGTAATTTACAGATTGGATTCACGTGTTAGTGCTTGACAGGAATAGTGGAGATGAGTAAGGACTCATGAGAGCTTTAGTGTCAATCCTTGTTGGAGGGAACTTACATTTACTCAAGGAACAATTTTTCAAATTTCAAATTTGTTCAATAATCTCATTATTCTTGTTTTGGTTAGATGTATATGGGTAGTTGATTGAATTTGTCTTAATATACACAATGCTTCCCTATGCCTATCTATAAATGATCTTAGGTCATCCTTGATTTACTTTGAGTCTTACCCTTTTTCTTGTGAAAAGTTTATCCCTAGTGCTATGGTTGAGCCTTAACTATAAATTTGTTTCCATGCCACACAATTGACCGAGCCAGTACAAAATGATAAAAATCTACCACACCTTGGTTGTTCCTAGAGCTGAATATAAGTGATCGTAAAAGAGAAGGAATTGTGGTGCGAAAACTCAACAAAATGGATGAATGAAATTGAATTCAAAGAGTTGAACGGAAAAAAAATGAAAATCCAAGAAAAGGAGAAAAAAAAGGGTTAAAAGAGAAAAAAAGTAAATGACCAAAGAAAAGAAAAATGTTAAGGAAAAGAAGAAAGAAACAAAGAGTGTGGTTATGGTGTTAGACTGAAAATTCCATGAAAAGGGAGATGTTGTTGAAATAAAAGTCTTTCACTCGGAACAACCCTCTTTGTTATCATCTAACCTTCATTTCACTTACCTCATTATCACTCCAAGGCCTCATTACAACCATGAAAGTTCTAAATGATCTAGAGAAAGCATGGGAGGAAAGCATACCTTTAAAAGAAAAGAGAAGTTGATTTTGTTATCTAATGCCCTAGCATTTCTTTCATGAAATTATGCCAAGGTTGTTTCATTTTTATGCATGTACTTCATTTTTGGATTATATGTGAGCATACTTTGTTTTGTGCACAAAATTCTATCTCACATGTACACATAGATAGCATGTCGGGATAACCATAGTGTGATTCATTGTCAAGAGAAACCCTTGGTGATGTTTGCATCAAAGTTGAATATGAATAGCTGAGTGAATGTGAATTTTGTTGTGTAAATGCTTAAATTACATATCCATTTCATACACACACGAGTTTGAAAATGAATGTGTAGGTGCATACTCTAGAATAGCATTTTAATTCATGGTGATGCTCATGTGGGCTTGGTTTAGGTATTTGAACGATGTGTTATGTAGCCCTATACTTGCAGGATGGAGGAATATTGCTCAACTTTTGATAGTTGATAGAATTAGGAATGCCCTTTTCATTTGAAGCTGTGTTTCACATTTTGGGCATTTATTTTGGATAGTTAAATGTAGAAATCCATACCTAGTGTGTTGGAAGCATTGAAATTTTAAATCATATTGCAATTTCATAAATGACTTGGGGCATGAACGTTCAATTGCGGTTCACAAGTATAGCTCATGTTTTGGAAGAGCAGATGTCATAAATAGGGTGTTAGAATGTGTAGGGATTGAAATAAAAGTGGAAGTGAAATTGGGAAGCCCAGGGGTTTTGTGTAAAAAGGCAAAACCTACTAGTAAGTTTGATTCAAAACCTTCCGGTAGGTTTCACTCTAGTGCACAAAACCTACTGGTAGGTTTTCATCGAACTACTGGTAGGCTTTGCCCAAAAGGCTAAAAATAGAGGTTTTAATTCATCATTTTTGGGGGACTGTTCATTTTCTTCAGACCCTTCGAACTCCCAAGCTCTCTCCTCTCCCTCTAACCTTTTCCAAACCTAAAAACACCTCACCCAAACCATAGAATATTACATTTCTCTTGTCTAGGGTTTGTTATTGAATGGACTTGGTCGAAATTAGTGGACATTTTCATAAACCCTAGGTTTCCAAATTTTTCCCCAAATTCAAATTACTCTTAGGGTTTCTTAAAATCCTAGAAATCTCTTGCTATGGCTCGTGTAGGAACGACCTCTCTTGGCAATTTTGAGGCCATTGAATGGCTTTTGATGTGGGTGTTGACAATTTTTGGCATTGGGGCAATGTTGATCACTATGGCCCGCACCAAGCGCACGAGACCGGGTTCCCCACAACCCGCGGATACTAGTGCCTACAAGAGGACGGAGGAGGGCTTGAGTGGTGATAGGGGTGAGAGAAGGAAGAAGGACTGCAACAATGCTTACAACCAAAGCATTGACGAGAAAAATGTCACATGCGTGCGGTTAGTGGATAGGCTCACTCTTGGGCCAAACGACGAGGTGGTGAGGATTATCGAGGCCCATGGGATAGGGATATGGTTTGAGCCTGTGAGCAGGTTCAATTTACCAACGTGTAGGGAATTTTATTAGAGATTAAAGGTGGTGGACGAGGATGGGTTGATACTTAGGACGAGCACTAGGGGGAAGCCTTTTGATGTGACCCCAGATTTGATTGCCACATTGATGAAGTATCAAAGGCCGCCCCCCAACTCCAGTGTATCCACACAACATCCCTAAGGTAAAGACAATCCCGGAGTATGTGAGGCTGATGTACGAGGACCCAACCCAATTCAGGGGGATAATTCAAGTCAAGGGCCTCAAGCACTCCTATGGGATGATAAATAAAGTCTTACACTATAATTTGATGCCTAGTGGTGCTAAGAAGAACCCAAACACGGAAAAGCTCGCCCTCCTCCTTGCGCTTATGACAGGGAAGGTGATGGATGTAGCCCCTTTGACCTAGGAGGAGATGAAGGAATTTGCCTAAGCTAGGAAGCTGATGGCGAATCTCCCATTCGGAAATTTAGTCACCAGGGTGTGTTTTTAAAGCAAGGTTGAGGGCTACGTGTCTGACATGCTGATTCCCTCTGAGACAGGAGCCATTGGAAAGTCTAGAAGAAGTAGGAGGACATCAATCAGTAGGGGTGAGCGAGCCAAAGCCCCGAGACCTGAGTCATCAGCTACAGGGCCATCTGTTGCAGGGTCGTCTATTTTTGGGCCATCTACTTCTACCTCGGTGTGCACAATGTTACAATGCCTGGAGGTTTTGGAGGAGACGGTACATGGGATTTCGATGATGATGACCAGGATCTTCCAGCATACTTTCCCAAGTGAGCCGATCCTTGGTGGACCTCTGCCTCCTGCTACTGTACCTTCCACCTCCACCCCCTTTGCTTACATAGTTGTTGAGGTAGGCGATTCTGGCGATGACGAGGAGGAGGAAGGGAGTGATAATGAGAGTGAGGATGATGATGTTGGAGACGATGAGGAGGGTGATGATTAGGATGTTTTGGTTATGTTGTATCTTTTGGTTTCATATTGTACACAATTAGGGTTAGTTTTGTCGGCCTAGTAGAAGTGTCTTTAGGATTTTGGGCTGTTTTGTTTCAAACTCTAACCTCTTGCACTGAACTTTTGAAAGTGATTAATGAAAAATACCATAGTTGTTTGTTCTATCTTGCCCAAGTTCATTTCTTTAATTGCGTTGTGATTTTCACATTTTGAATGTTAGGTAATTTACTTGTGTAAATGGATTGTTGTAGTTTTATATTTTGTGGTTTGAAAATAAAGGTTGCTAGGGACTAACAAAACTCAAGTTAGGGGGTGTGATTAGCACAAAATATTGCACATCATGTATACATTTACACCCCTTTTATACTTGCTCTTGTGGTAAAAATGGGAGGAATTGCAATATTTCTAACATTTAATGAGGTTTCGATGTGTTTGCAGAAATGGCGTGAGTTAAGCCCCTATCGTAGTGCTCAAAGTCAATGGAGATGAAAGAGAGGCTTGACGATGGCTTGGAAGGTGAAAAGACCAAGATTTGAGCAAAACAAGTAAAAACCTACTGGTAGGTTTGCTCATAAAACTATCGGTAGATTTTGTGTACTGAAGTTGGATCTACCACAAACCTTCCGGAAGGTTTTGGCTACGGGAGTAAAACCTACCGGTAGGTTTGGCCATTGACCTAGCGGTAGGTTTTGCTGAAAATGTCAAATTCTGCAACTCGTCTTCCAACTACTTAAGGGGTCCACCTACACTTCTCCCACACCTAACTTGACATGTTCCACATACAACCATGTCATTTCTTACACAAAGGTCTGACTTGGAAGAAGAAGCATTTAAGAAGAAGAGAGAGAGAGAAGGAGAGAGGCTAACAAAGGGGCAGGGGAGTGTAGGCATGTCTGCACCTTGTTTGTGCAGGTATCCAAACCTCCCCAAATCATTGAAACTTTGCTGCACATAGACCATAGAGCTCCATGGAAGAAAATTACAGGAGACACTCCACATTACACAATTATTCAGCACTTTTAGAGAGAGAAGCTCCCAATGTAGAAGACATAGTTTTAGAGAGAGAAAGTTTAGATTTTTGCAATTTTCTTCACCCATTTCACTTGTAACAAGTTGTAAGAATCTTTGAATCTTTGTTTCATGTATTGTAATCTCCTTTATTTTAAGTGTAATCAAGTTTAATCTAATGTTCTTGCACTTTCACATTTTCTACTGTGTATGCTCTACAACTTTTCCATTTTTGGTATGAAGTGAATTTCTCTTCACAGTTTACCTCTTCCTAGCATTAATCTATGTTCTAAGCTTCATTCTCATCTTATTTTCATTTTCATTTCATCAACATGTCTCTTTACATTATGAATGATTTTACTTTAACCATGAGTAGCTAAGCTTTTTGTTGGCTAATCCAAGGGGAACTTCCTCTTGGGTATGCTAATCGACTCTTCTCTATTCTACCTCGTAGTGTAAAGTGTTTGATTTGAATAGATTGAGTGTGGACATGGTTGTTAGCTCTTGATACACTGTAGACTTGTCACGGGGTATGCTTGAGCCTATATTCTACATTAGTCCCTCACTTCCTACAAATCAATCAAGCACCTAGGCACCATTAGTTGAATGAATTGAGTTGATTTGGCATTTCCATTGGAATGACCTCTTCTGATTAGTCAACCTTGTTTTTATCGCATTTTACCAAAAATCTTCCCTCACCAAAACACCAATTCACAAGATTTTACACTTTCCACTTTTGCAAAATCACCTTCACACAATTCATCTTCCTTCCTTGAGGAAACGACCTTGAAATACTCATTCCAAGTAAAACACGACACTCAAAAGTCTCTCTACACTTGGGGAGCACTTTTTTACATGCACACACACGTTTACCCCATTTCTTGCATCAAACCCGAGGGAGAGTGACACTCACTTATTTGTGTAAGCCATACACAAATAACTGGGATGATGGTCGAAGATTAGGGTCTACAGAATAAGAACCCAAGCAATAACTTGTGCACATATCAATTACTTGACCATTTCAAGGTTCAATCACCATCAATTTACATTTACTATTGACCCAATTACATCCTTTAAACAAGAAGGCTCATGGCCCAAAGGCTTGGCAAGAGGCCCAGGTACCAGTACCTAAGTGATTAAGTATCGGTACCACATTGATGGATGGGCCAGCTACCGGTACCTTGACATACAGGTACCAGTACCTAGATTTCAATGGGCTCAAGTACTAGTACCAAGGCTTCAGATACCGATACCTCTATGGACAGTGGCTCAGGTACCGGTACTACAACATATAGGTACCAGTACCTGGAAACTGGAAAGAGCCTAGAAAATAAAGGTCTAGGTAACCATACCCCATTACTTAGGTACCAGTACCTGGCAAACAAAAGGCTCAAGTACTAGTACCATGTGTAAGAGGTATTGGTGCCTCTTTCAAACTTTTCAAAAAAAATTCCCCAATTCTTTCCAATCTTAAACCATTGGCCATCCAAACCCATTTCATACTCATTTATACATTCATATACACAAATTATAATTCATAAGAGGTCATTACATGTCCTCTTAATACAATTTACAAGTTTAATTCAAATTACACAATTATTTTACAAAAATGTAATTTAAAGCCATATTCCATGTTCTTCTCAACAAGGGCCCAAGTGAGCGACGTCCACGGGCGCTTGTCTTGCACCTAAAATGTTGTTCTCATAAAGGGTGAGTCACGCTCAATAGAGTATCTCCTAAAGAGACTACTCCCCAATCTAGATGCATATAAAATGTCCACATGCAATTCAACAATCAAATAAGTATCCATCGAAGAATATGCAATTTATAATGGATTCTATTATGTCATGTCATGTCATGAGATGATACTCACACATTCAATGTAACTCGAGCCCTTCACTAACTCCCATAACACATGCAATGCCATGCGTATGCATCCAGATATTTCAAGCCCTTGCAATTAATGTTGCACATCCAATGACCATTTATAAATTCCGAATCTTTCTTGGGATGGGTATTTATGGACTTCCACCAATGGGTACCCATCCGACACGGTATCTATGGACTTCCACCAACAGAGTGTGTATCCAAAATTATCGAGTCTTGCACCCGAGAGAGAATCTAGTCCTTCTTGCTAACCCCAACCCTTGTTTTCAATGCAACCCGTGAGACTCAGTCAAACCTAGGTCTAACTTTTTCGAGCCCACGTATCAACCTGCCAAGGATGGTGTTTGATCAAATCATGCACACACACCCACACTCATGTCACATGCCTACTAGTGCGATGCTTCCAGTGCATATGTAAATGTAATCACAATTTTCATAGAATGTTTAATATGTCATGAGCACATTAAGAACAACTTCAATGTCTATCAACATTTCGCAATTGGCAATTATAACATAAACATATACTCACAATTCACAATATCACCAAGCATGTTTTCTCATTCTCATTCAAATAACATACTTAAATCATTCCTATGCATTTTATCAAGCACCCAAAAGGCACATAATTATGTGAACACATAGCATGCCCAATTTAACACATTCCTTCATGAAATTATAAACAAGCAATTTCAACAAACTCAATTCATGCTAGAATTGATTTTATCCATTCTTATACAATTTTCTATACTCTAGTTACACTAGGAGTATATTTAGCCAAGAGATTTCATCTCTAATCATGCTACCCATTTCATATACAACCCAGGTGAAAAATAAACCTAGTTAGAAAAGGAACCCTACCTCTTGAAGCGTAATACTGCATATTAGAAGCTTTAAAATACTCATTTCAAGCTTCAAGGCTTTGACCCCAACAATCCCGTTTTTGAGATTTTGGCAAAACCCACGGTGAGGTTTGTCTCACTATCTAAGTTCTAGAAAAAATTTAGATTTTCAACCTGTACTATAATGACTAATTATCATTTTACCCTTCAAAATAAAATTTTAAATATTTCCCAAATTTTACATAGATGATGCCAAAGAGATATACCCACTAGCTAGGTTGAGACTGAGAAAATAGTTTCATCACCTCCTAGGGATAGTGGTGGTGGATCAATTATGATGGATGTAGATTCATACAACATAGAGTTGCGTAGAAGTAAGCATGGAACCATCCCTCGACGTCGTTTGAGATTGAAGGGGAAGCTTTCATAGTTGCTCCACATGATAATTGTGAACTTAAAATATTAAAGAGGCTCTATCATCACCTGCTAGTAGTGAGAGGATAGCTGCAATGAATGACAAGATGGAGTCAATGAAGTCTAATCAAGTCTGAGACTTCGTTAACCTTACACCCTCAAAATTAAGCGCAAGGTGGAAGGATCCATAGAAAGGTATAAGGCTCGCCTAGTGTAAAAAGGTTACACCTAGAAAGGAGGTATGGCCTACAAGGAAACATTTTCTTCAATTGTAAGATTTGCCTCTATTCGCATGATTCTAGCTATTGTCACACATTTGGATTTAGAATTACATAAAATGGATGTTAAAACTGCATTTTTTGATAGAGAACTGGATAAGTAGATCTATATGGGTCAACCTAAGGGATTTATGGTAGTGGGTCAGGAGCATAAATTTTGTAAGCTCCAACAATACAACTATGGCCTGAAGTAGCTATCCAGACAGTGATATCTTAGATTTCATCGAGTTATTACTTCTAATGAGTTTACGATGATCGATAAAGACCATTATGTGTATGTTAAACGGTCTAAAGATAGCTTCTTGATTCTATCTTTGTATGTTGATGATATTTTATTGGCTGAAAATAATAAGGAAATGATTGTCACCACTCAAAGGTGGTTGTCCTCAACATTTGAGATGAAGAACTTGGGCACAATGAGTTAAGTGCTCGGAATTAAGATCCTAAGGGATCATGAATGATTCCAGATGCATAACTTCAAACCCCTACACACTCCTGTAGCAAACCTAAAAATGTGCCCTAAGATTCCTAAGGAAAAGGAAAGGATGGATCGTACTCCCTATGTCAGTGTTGTAGATAGTTTAATGTACGTTATGATGTGCACTCATCTCAAAATTTGTTATGTGGTAGGCCTAGTTAGTTATTTTTAGTCAAATCCTAGAATAACTCATTGGAAGGCAGTCAAAAGGATATTACAATATT
Organism: Ilex paraguariensis; assembly: GCA_963454935.2. NCBI lineage: Eukaryota > Viridiplantae > Streptophyta > Magnoliopsida > Aquifoliales > Aquifoliaceae > Ilex > Ilex paraguariensis. Next base: position 1,492,348 of record CAUOFW020003058.1, read on the forward strand.
TCAAGGAGACTTCGGATTATATGTTATGCTACCAGTCTCTAAATTTACAAATGGTTGGTAATAGTGATGCTAACTGGGGGTGGTGATATAGATGAACACAAGTCTACATTAGGATATGCTTTCTTACTTAATGGTGGGGCCATTACATGGAGTAGCAAAAAATAATCATGTATATCTTTATCCACTAGGGAAGCAGTATATGTAGCTTGTTCTGCTGTTGTACAAGAAGTTGTTTGGTTAAGAAGGTTCCTTCAACATATAGGAGTTGTCATACATAGCTTGGGCCTAGTCACAAATCATTGTGATAACATGGCTGCATTAGCTTATGCTAAGGATCCTAAGTATCATGGGAGAACCAAACACAGAGATTTTAGTTATCATTACATTAGAGATATGATTACACAAAAACAAAAAGTGATCTTGAACCATATACCTACAACTTCGATGGTTGTAGACCCCCCTGACTAAGCCTATATCTAGAGATGTGTATATGGCTCATATTAGAACTCTAGGACTTCATAGGTATTGATTATGTGCTAAAGATTGAATGGATCACACAATCATTTGTATTGACATTTTTGGTATATTAATACGTGGTTATTTGAAATTAAATGACATTATTTGATTACCTTGGTATTTGAGAAAGCACACACATTAAGCATGTCAGCAGACATGATTAACTCACTCACGCGAGTAATCCGCTTTGGCACTTGAGATGGCGAGCAAAGATGAGATACTCTAGCATATAGTATCTGACTTGATCTGAAATGTGTACACCCAAGTGTAGGTGGTTAAGTTGTAGTTATAATTCGGTTAAGTCTGGAGTCGAATCTATAGGAAACTACTATTGGTGTTTTAAAGTAATTAGTGACAGAGACCAAAGTTACTGGAACCTTTGAGATTTGAAGTTATGATGATTATTGAGTTTATTGGATAGAATATAAAATTCTCTCAAATGAAAGAGTCACCCTTTAGCTCGAGGATCTGGACATATAGTCAATCATCTAGTTGTTATATTTGTACTTGACAGCTCAATTAACTCCTATGTCAATAGCAAGTTAATTGGAAGATAAAGGTGGACTGTGCAATTAAGAACATGGCTCTGATATCTTTGTAGAGATTTACAAGGATTGTCAATGCCGAGACTCAACCCGTCTATAAACAAGCAAGTAATTCTACAAATCATCCAGCAACTGCTATATTATTCCATTCTTAGTTAGAGTGCAATAATAATGAAGATTGAAAGGGTATCATGAAGACCTAGCTTGAGTACTTGCAAGGAACCAATAAATCCTCCTATGCCAAGAGTTAACTTGTCTTAGAAATGACTCATGATTGTACAAAGTACCTTAGTTTTGCTAGATGCATTCAATCATACAATAGGCAAGCAAAATATAAAGCATTAAGCATAAATGAATGCACAAATATAACTTCCAAATAATTTATCCATGTCCATCACCTCTTATTAAAGAATGAATGAGAAACTACTCACTCTTCATGAATTTGGAAAAACTAGAAAAGTGAGTGATTCTCAATCTTCCAAGTAGAGAAATTACACGATAACGTATACTACGCAAAAAGTCTATTTTTGACAAAGAATGAGTGAAACACTACACACCTTTCAAGGCTACAAGACAGCTAGAAAGGTGAGAGAGGTTCACTCCTCTAGGTGAAGAAAAAAGCTTTTACAATGGAAGTTAATGAAGCTAATAACGAAGTAAAAGAGAAAAATAATGAAGTAAAAGAAAGCAATAATGAAGTAAAAGAAAGCTAGTTACTTTGGAGGGTTTTTTCACTTCCAAAAGATGATCCTTTACAAGTTCCAATGGAAGGTATTTATAGGCAACTAGGGAGGGTAAAAGTCTTGTTAGGTGGCTTAGAATTACACTTTGATCCCCCCCCTCTATTTAGAACTTTGATAGTTGACTCCCTTATAAAGAACAACAATTACTGCATTAACCCTAATTCACACACAAACCCTAATTTGACTTACTTTGACTCTTTTAACTTGTTTAACTAACATAATTGACCTATTAACTTAATTAAATTATGCATTAATTAGGACTAATCAATATTGCTCTTTTTTTTTTGTATACAAAAATGAGATCTGACATTTGAGGATAGATAATGGATGATTCGCACTTTTTTTGTGATTGGATTAATATTATACACCCAAATATAAGTGGTCGAATTGTAGTTTTCTCAGTTTTAAGTCCAAGTATCGATCCCACGAAGAGTTTTAATAATTTGGAAACGAAATAAAACAATTAAGTTGCTAATTCGAATAGGACAGCATGTGATAGCTTGTAATGTGAGCTTAGATTGATAACAAGTCTAAATAAACAGTTATGTGCAGATAGAGTAAGACAATAATAAAAAATATCCTTCAGTTCAAGGATCTCATATGTGTTATATTGGTTAAATACTGAAAATGCTACCTTACAACAATCAACTTCCATGTTACTGGCAAGTTAACTGGTAGGTCTGATGTATATAGACCATCACACATCAACTTCTTAGGTTAGCTGGTAGTATCCATGACAACTGATTAATCCAAGCAAACCAGAAGGACAAGCTATTTAAGAGGAATACTTGAATTATTCATTTGTCTTCATAATAATAGGTGCATAGATAACAAACCATAATATAACCACTTCTTAGGTCAACTGGTGGTAGTAGTCATAACACAGCAACTTCTTAGGTTAGCTGGTTATAGATAAGTCAATTGACTAATCTAAGCAAACCAGAAGGACAAGTCATTCATGAGGAATACTTGAATTATTCATTTGACTCTATCTGTGATATATATATGCCAGTTAAACATCCTCAGCATTCCGGTGGAGGACTAGTCATACCGATAGGAATGTTGTGGTTGTTAGACTGGAACGATCTGAGTAATCCAGAAGGACAAGCCATTCATGAGGATCACTTAGGTCATTCATCTGATAGTTATATATATATATATATATATATATATATAGAAGTTAAACCTTAATAACCCAGAAGGACATGTTATTCATGAGGATCATTTAGGTTCTGTACCATGTATTAGTTAACATCCTCAGCATTCTAGTGGAGGACTAGCCATACCGATAGGAATGTCATGGTTGTTTTACCGGCAAGTTGATGATGCACTGATAACATACTTCCAGGCACAGCACCAAAAATTTGTACATCACTATATCATGCATGAAGCATATAATACATAGATATATAAATATAAATATATAAAACATCAGCATTTCCAAAATTTAACCAGTATCATACATGTGTTTACCTCTCACTGGAGGATATACGGAACTACGCACGCCTCATTGCTACAGATAAGCAAGGAGTGCAGACAGTTTTCATTATAACTAAAATTAAAATACAGAATCTAAAATATCTTTCACAAGGAACAACTGAAACACAATCACCTTTATTATCAGTTAAGACAAAAAAAGTGATGGCAGTTCAACTATCCGAATAGTAAGATACAACAGAAATGTAGAAGTACAAAGTTTAAATTGAAGTGCATCACGGACCGGATCGTTTTTGTAACTTCTCTTTTTCTCTTTATCTTTTCTCTTTCTCTTTTCTCTTTTCTCTTTTCTCTTTTTTCTCTTCTCTTTTCTCTCTTGCTTATCTCAAGAACACCCGTCACCTCGAAAAACGTGAAAAATCTGACTATCTCAGAATTCGCCGAAATTTGTCTGGGTAACTAGATTTCGTGAGACAAATCCAACAGTGAGGTCCGTTTCATCATCCGAGGTCTATAAAAATACCATTTTTTTAACCCGCACTATAATGGCAAATTACCATTTTGCCATTTTTTTTTCAGAAAAAGTTAAAATTTTTCCCGGGTTTCACAATTTCTAGTTAATGGATTTTCAATTTCAATTCCTTCATAGTCAAAAACTTGTTTGATAATATAATGACCTATCCATCTTGATCATAATTTTTCAGGAAATAAACGAAGTTTTGCATTATATAATAGTACTTTTTGAGATGGTTTAAAAGATTTTTGCATGATATTTTTATCATGACAATTTTTTGTTTTTGATTTAGAAATTTTTGCATTTTATAAGCTTCATTTCTCAATTCCTCTAATTCACTTATTTGAAGTTTACGAGCTATTTTAGCTTTGTTTATATCAAAATTTATCATTTTGATTGCCCAATAAGCTCGATGTTCTAATTCTACAAGCAAGTGACATGATTTTTCATATACTAACCGATAAGGAGACATGTCTAAAATAGTTTTATATGCAGTACGGTAAGCCCAAAGCACATCAGTCAATCTTAAGGACCAATCTTTACGATCTGAATTTACTGTTTTTTCTAAAATATATTTTATCTCCCTATTAGCTAACTTTGTTTGTCTACTTGTCTATGGATGGTATGGAGTGGATATTTTAAGTGAAATTGAGTATTTTTTCATAAGATTTTCAAAAGCTTTATTACAAAAATGTAATCCACCAATCACTTATAATGGTCCAAGGAATTTCAAATCTAGACAAAATATTTTCTTTCAAAAACTTGATCACCGTTTTGTGATCATTATTTCTACATGGAATTGCCTCTACCCATTTAGAATCATAGTCAACTGCAACCAAAATATACAGATATCCAAAATATGAGGGAAATGGACCCATAAAATCAATGCTCCAACAATCAAAAATTTCGATGATTAAAATTGGGTTTAAAAGCATCATATTTCTTTTTGAAATATTTGTCATTCTTTGACATCTGTCACAATTTAAACAAAAGATATGAACATCTTTAAAAAGAGTTGGCCAATAAAATCCATATTGCAGAATCTTAGCAGCGGTTTTCTTTGAAGCAAAATGACCTCCACAAGCTTCGGAGTGACAAAACTAAATTACCTTACCTATTTCATGATTAGGTACACAATGCCATATAATTTGATCTTTACAATATTTAAACAGATAATGATCTTCTTAGAAAAAGTTAAGTACCTCACTTAAAAATTTATTTCTATCAGACCAAGTATAATTATAGGGAATAGTACTAGTAGATAAATAATTAGCTATATCTGCATACCATAGTAATTCTGCTATTGCAAACAATTGTTCATCTGGAAAAGTTTCTCTAATCGGAGTTGGTTCTTCCTTTATTTCATAGTTTAATCTTGACAAGTAATCAGCTATCACATTTTCTACTCCTTTCTTATCTTTGATGTTTAAATCAAATTCTTGTAATAATAATATCTAACGTAGGAGACGTGGTTTAGCATCTTTTTTAGTAAGTATGTATTTTAAAGCTGCATGATCGGTAAATACAACAATTGATGATCCAACCAGATATGAACAAAATTTATCTAATGCAAATACAACAGCAAGTAGTTCTTTCTCTGTGGTTGAATAGTTCATTTGTGTATTATTTAGAGTTTTACTCGCATAGTATATAACATAAGGTTTTTTCTCTTTTCTTTGCTCTAGTACAGCTCCTATTGCATAATCACTTGCATGACAAATTATTTCAAAAGGTAATGACCAGTCAGGAGGTTGCAGAAATAAGCATGTTTTTTAATTTATCAAAAGCTACTTGACATGTTTCATTCCATTCAAATATTATATCCTGACATAATAGACTACATATAGGCTTGGCTATTAAATTAAAAAATTTTATAAATCTTTTGTAAAATCCTACATGACCTAGAAATGAGCGAATATCTTTTACTGTTTTTGGTGAAGGCAGGTTAGCTATCAGATCAATTTTTGATTTATCCACTTCAATTCCCTTTTTAGACTCTATATAACTTAAAACAATACCTTGTGTAACCATGAAATGACATTTTTCTCAATTTAAAACAAGGTTTATTTCTTCACACCGAATGAGCATTTTTCTAGATTTTCTAGACATATATGAAATGAATCCCCATATATTGAAAAATTATCCATAAAGACTTCTAGATATCGTTCTATCATATTACTAAATATACTTAACATACAGCGTTGAAAGATAGCTGGAGCATTACATAGTCCAAAAGGTATTCTTTTATATACAAAAGTGCCAAAAGGACATGTAAATGTAATTTTTTCTTGATCATCTATTGCAATTTCTATCTAATTATAACCAGAATATCCATCTAGAAAGCAATAATATGCATGACCATCTATTCTTTCTAAGACTTGGTGAAGAAAAGACAATAAAAAAGTGATCTTTTCTGGTGAGTGAATTTAGCTTTCGATGGTCAATACATAAACGCCAGCCTGTGACAGTACGCATTGGGACTAATTCATTTTCTTTATTTTATATTACAATAACACCAAACTTTTTTGGGATTACTTGTGTAGGACTAATCCATTTACTATCAGATATAGGATAGATAATAGTTGCATCGAATAGTTTAAGTACTTCATTGTGAACTACCTCTTTCAAGTGTGAATTTAATCTTCTTTGCATTTGATGAAATGGTTTAGCATTTTCTTCTAAATATATACAATGAGTACACAGCAAGGAGCTTATACCTTTTATATCACATATTGTCCATCCAATAACACTTTGATGATTTTTCAATACTTCTGTTAATTTTTTTTCTTGACTTTCAGATAATTTTGATGATATAATTACTGGATGAATTTCATTTTTTTCTAGAAAAACATATTTCAGATTGGTTGGAAGTGGTTTTAAATTCAGGTAAAAGATCTTGATATTGGATTCTACAGATTTAGGCAACAGATTTTCATATTTTGGATTTTCTAGATTTTTTGATTCATTTTCAGATACAGATTTTATTGTGTTTAAATCTCTTTCCAGAAAAACTTTTTCAAAGAACTTTTGGGTTAATGTTTCAACACAATTTATTTCATGTACTTCATATTCTTCTCTAGGTTGTTTAGCACTATTAAAAATATTTAGTTCCATGGTCATATTTCCAAATGAAAGTTTCATGATTCCATTTCTACAATTAATCAAAGTATTTGATGTAGCTAGGAATGGTCGACCTAGAATCAATGGTATATATGCAAATTCATAATAATTTGGTTCTGTGTTTATAACGATAAAATCTGCTGAAAAATAGAATTGATCAATTTTGACAATAACATCTTCCACAGTTCCTCGTGAAATTTTTATTGATCGGTCTGCTAATTGTAATGTGATATTGGAGGGTTTTAGTTCACTTAATCGTAATTGTATATAGACCAAGTATGACATTAAATTACTACTGGATCCAAGATCTAGCAGAACTTCTTTGATTTGAAAATTTTCAATGATGCATGAGACTGTAGGACTACCTGGATCTTCGTATTTAAGAAGAGTATCATGTTGTATTATAGTATTAACTTGTTTAGTTAGGAATGCTTTCTTTGGTACATTTGTTCTTCTCTTTATTGTGCAAAGATCTTTAAAAACTTAGCATAAGCTGAAACTCGTTTTACTGCATCCAACAAAGGAATGTTGATTTTGACTTGTATGAACAGTTCAAAAATTTCAGATTGATCTTTTTCAGATGAAAGTTTCTTGATTCTTTGAGGAAAAGGTAAAGGAATAGGACATGATTGATCTTTTTTATTTTGTATTTTTGGTTGTTTTTCAATTGAAGATTCAGGGTCAAGTGGTTCATTAACAAGAATTCTCTTTCGTATTTTCTTTGAAATTTTAGGTTTAATAGTTTTGTCAATGACTTTTTCACTTCTTAGTGTTGTGATCGCTTGTACCTGACTTGGGGAAGCTTCAAATGACACAACATTAGCTTGACTTTGACTTTGTGGAGGTTTAGGTTGAGATGAAACTTTCCTTTCTCCAAAGTACTCAAAGAATGGGTTAATTTAGCTAGATGACTTTTAATATCTTCAATACTCTGTGAAGTTTGAGCTTTAAAATCGTTAAAAGCTTGAGTTGTTTGAGTATTAAAACTCATTTGACTTTGAATAAATTGATTCATAGTATCTTCCAGAGTTCTTCTTTGTGGGGGTTGATATGGTTGGTAATTTTATTGATTTTGTAACTGTAGTGGACCTTGTGTTTGATTTGTAGGTTGTGTATTTCTCCAACTAAAATTCAGATGATTTCTCCATCCTAGGTTGTAAGTTTCAAAATATGGATTCAAATAAGGCTTATTATTATAAGTTGGAATAGCATTAAATTATTCAATTAACACTTCTTTAAATGCAAGTATAGTTGGACACTCTGTTGCAGGATGTCCTGACAGCGCACAAATTTCACATACTTAATCAGTAGTTGATATGACAGATACATGTTTTATTTTCTTCATCTCTAAAGCTTCTAGTTTTCGAGATAAACTTGTCATTTTAGCTCTTAAATCATCATCTTTTAACACATATTTTTCTCTTTTGCATGTTGATGGCTTAGTTTCTATTATGTTTGAAGCAATTGAGTCCCACATTTGGGAATTCTCAGAAATAGTATCAAAAAATTGAAATGCTTCTTCAAGATTTTTACTCATAAATTCTCCCTGCGCCATCATTTCAACAAATTGTCGCATTGCAGGTGGAAGAGCATCATAGAAAAAACCAACTAAGGTCTAGTTTTCAAATGCATAATGTGGACAAGCTTGGAGAAGATCTTTAAATCTTTTCCAATATTGATAAAAAGTTTCCCCATCTTTTACAGAAAAGTTCATTATTTGACGTCTTAATGTATTTGTACGATGTACAGGAAAAAACTTTTTAAAAAACTCAGCTTGTAAAGGTTGCCAGTTTGTGATTGAATTGGCTCTTAAAGAGCTAAACCACTGTTTAGCTTTATCTTTCAAGGAAAAAGGAAAAAAATTTAGTCTAACCATTTCAAAATTATCTTGCAATGTTCCACAGACTTCTTCAAATTCTTTCATATGAACATAAGGGTTTTTAGTTTCTAAACCATGGAATTGTGGTAATAATTGAATTGTTCCTGACTTAATATTAAGATTTAGAGCATTTTTTGGAAAAGAAAAACATGACGGGACATTAGTTCGTGTAGGGTGTAGATATTCTCTTAATGGTCGAATATTTTGAACTACTTCTTTCTTCCCTAGGTACGTTTCTAGCCATACTTAGTTCAAATGATTCTTGAGTAGATGAAGACGGATTGATTTACAGATCCTACGGATGAATGAACAAACATAAACTATTTAGAAAGAAAACACACTTTATATACATATAATACAAATAAACAACTTTTGTATTTTGTTTAATTTCAATTTACTGTAACTCCCCAGCAACGGCGCCAAAAACTTGATTCGCACTTTTTTATGATCGGATTAATATTATACACCCAAGTATAAGTGGTCGAATTGTAGTTTTCACGATTTTAAGTCCAAGTATCGATCCCACGAAGAGTTTTAATAATTTGAAAATGAAATAAAATAGTTAAGCTGCTAATTCGAATAGGACAACATGTGATAGCCTGTGATGTGAGCTTAGATTGATAACTAGTCTAAATAAACAGTTATGTGCAGATAGAGTAAGACAATAACAAAAAATATCCTTCAGTTCAAGGATCCCATATGCGTTATATTGGTTAAATACTAGAAATACTACTTTACAACAATCAACTTCCATGTTACTGGCAAGTTAACTGGTAGGTCTGATGTATATAAACCATCACACAACAACTTCTTAGGTTAGCTGGTGGTATCCATGACAACTGATTAATCCAAACAAATCATAAGGACAAGTCATTCATAAGAAATACTTGAATTATTTATTTGTCTTCATAATAATAGGTGCATATATAATAAACCATAACACAGTCACTTCTTAGGTCAACTGGTGGTAGTAGTCATAACACAACAACTTCTAAAGTTAGCTGGTTATAGATGTGTCAATTGACTAATCCAAGCAAACCAAAACGACAAGTCATTCATTAGAAATACTTAAATTATTCATTTGACTCTATTTGTGATATATATACTAGTTAAACATCCTCAGCGTTCTGGTGGAGGACTAGTCATTCCGATAGGAATGCCGTAGTTGTTAGACTAGCAATATTATCCTTTATACCAGTTAAACGATCTGAGTAATTCAGAAGGACAAGCCATTCATGAGGATCATTTAAGTTAAACTCTAATAACCCAGAAGGACATGTCATTTATGAGGATCATTTAGGTTCTGTAGCATGCATCAGTTAACATTCTCAACGTTCTGGTAGAGGACTAGTCATACCGATAGGAATGTCGTGGTTGTTTTACTAGCAGGTTGATGATACACTAATGATAAACTTCCAGGCACAACATCGAAAGTATGTACATCACTATATTATGCATGAAGCATATAGTGCATAGATATATAAATATAAATATATAAAACATAAGCATTTTCAGAATTTAACCAGTATTATACATATGTTTACCTCTCTTTGGAGGATATACAGAACTACTCATGCCTCATTGCTACAGATAAGCAAGGAGTGCAGACAGTTTTCATTATAACTAAAATTAAAATACAGAATCTAAAATGTCTTTCACAAGGAACAATTGAAACACAATTACCTTTATTATCAGTTAAGACAAAAAAAAGTGACGGCAGTTCAACTATCCGAATAGAAAGATACAACAGAAATGTAAAAGTACAAAGTTTAAATTGAAGTGCATCACGGACTGGATCGTTTTTGCAATTGCTCTTTTTCTCTTTTTCTTTTCTCTTTCTCTTTTCTCTTTTTTCTCTTCTCTTTTCTCTCTTTGTTTCGGCCTGCTGAAGACTGAAGAAGGCATGGCTATTTATAGTCGTTTTAGGAAGCATGAGATAAAAAAAAATGAGGATAGTCATCATGGGTGACCGTCTGGATGCCACCACCACCGTCCAGACGGTGGAGCTTTGCTAGATTTGCAACTTGCAGCATGCTGACTCTTCTCTTGGTTTAATTACACTTTAGCCTTTGTATTTTCAAGCTTCCATACTTTGCTCCTTGTATTTTGTAGTAATTCTGCATTAAACCTGAAAATTTTAAACATAACACACATAAAACCCTAATTACCGTACAAACCCTAATTGACTTTAATTACTAGTTTTAGTTATTTTATCACACTAATTTGACTTTATTACTATTCTAATTTATATATTGATTAAGGTTAATCAATGGACACAACTCTATGTCCATTATGTTATGCATGTGTTCTATTGATTAGCTAGATGCTAGATCTTAATTTGGCACCCTTGGAGGTCGATCAAATAGAGAACTCGTGTTAGATGCTTGTAGAGCGACTAGGCTAAGATTTGTACATTGTTTGAGTATGACATACATTCTCATTAGGATCGAGACAATCTACCCTAGCATGTATTTCATACTACATATACTTGGCGACCAAATTAAGGAGGTGAAAGAATAGATCCTTGCTTCCTGACTCTATGAGTCCTATGAGTCATTTTTACATGACCAGGTTATTTTGTATAACCAAATATTCTATGTACTCTCTGACTTTTGACTATGTCATAAAATGAAAGAATTAATGCTTAGCTACTTTGGCATGTTACTTATGGCCATGAGTGATTCGGCCTTCCAGGACATTGATGGGAAATCGGCTAATTCTGAACTAAGTGACATGAGACCAAAATGAAGATCATTCAAAACATCCCGTGATATATTCACTATGAACAACTTTGGGCACTAGTTTAGATAGAGACAAAGTGTGAATATATAGGTGAAAGCTTTAAGGGGGTTAAGCATGCTCTTTTATCGTGAGGGACTAAAGATGCTTGAATCATTTTTTTAGGGTTGACATCTCTGTGCTAACTCTATAGAGTTTTTATTGTAGAGCTCCCAAGTTGCAAGTGTGCTTAGCAGTCACACAACCCATTAGCCTATATGAATTGACGTTGATGTATGTAATGGATTAAGAGAGATGACATGGATTAAGAGAGATGGCAGTGTCATACTCACCGTGAGTAAGTGGGAGATATTACATATTGGGTTTGGGTGATAGACCTAAACTTGGGTGCCCATGATGGGCCGGCCCAATTAGAGATTGCCCAAGGAGTATAACTCTTGGAGGAGTCCTTTACAACCAAAGGATGTGTCTGTTAAACCACTAACAGTCATGTCCTTCTCCAAGGCACCTATTGATTGCCTATATAAACTCTAAAGCAACCAATGGACATAATATAGAAAAATTTACATCAAATTTTCTCTCTCCCTACATAAAGTTGAAAGACTTTTGTGCCTGTGAAAAACTTGGTGTTGATTTCTATTACCTAACAACACCATATTGCTCGAGCAAACAAAGAAAAGACATGTTTTCAGATTCTAAAGAACGTGAAACATCCTTCAAAGGTTTTGGGATTAAAGCGAATTAAGATATATCTTTGATCCTATGCTTCCGCAATAATATAAGATTTCCAACAATTTTGTTAGCTATTACTATTTTTGTATTTAAAGACCTCTCATCAATGAAAAAGAGATGTTGAATTTGAGATAAACTTCTATGTGAAAGGTTTCAACATCGGGTTTTCCTATGGAAGTTTCCACCCTCTCGAAACAAATTTTATTTCCCTCAGTTGTATTTTCATTTTGTTTTTTATATCTAAAAAAAAATGTATGTATAACAATTGGTTTCGGAGCCGGCGATCTTGTAATGACAATATAAATGGAGATGTTTAAGTTAATGCATGATCAATATCAAAACACATTCAAGAGATTGATCGAGAAAAAATAACCTACTAGAAGGTTTCAACAAAATTTGATAAAATCCGTCAAGAAGTAAATTTGAATATCAGTTCATATGATCAAACATCTGGTCGAGTACAAAGGTGCACTATGGATGAGAAGAAATCAAAAATCATCAAAGAAAAGCCAAGGAAAGTGATTATGAGCATTCCAGTAGTCCAACTGATTGGTTATGAAAATACTGATCGAGTTAATTGTTATAAAGACATGGAAATGGGTTAGCCACCTCCTTTTTCTTCCCACATATCTCAACCCCATAGTGCTGAATGTATCATTGTTCGAATGATGCGACATCCTTCTAAAGTATTGCACTGCTCACTATATTTATGTTCTAATTGTTTAAGGCATTGTAGTGCACATCAAGAATATGTATTTCGGGGTGACATATTCACTGCCCAAGAGTAAGTTCAAGCATCCTATTTGATCCACTTTACATTCACTCTAATAGCGCATCTATAATGCATTGTGCATTAAGTCTACTGAGATACTCATGTTAGAGATGCCACACAAATACAAACACTATTTTTTTTATGACAATAATCAAACTTTGGTTACAAAGTTTTTCAAAGAGGGATGAAATATTACGTGCCTATATTTTATATGTTTATGTATTAATTTCAGATTTAGTAATTTGAAGCTATTTAGTTAGTGTTAGTGGGATGATGTTGTGTATACTCATTTAGGTAGTTGAGAAAAGGGTAAGTTGATCAATTTTTTTAGTTATTACTATTTGTATTTAAAGACTTCATATCAACGAAAAAGAGATGTTGAATTTGAGATAAACTTCCTTATGAAAGGTTTGGAGGTTAGGTTCTACTCGAAGTGTACTAATGGAGGTTTCTATCCCTTGTTTTATTTTCATCATTTTTATGTTATATTGTTTTGTACATCTTCAAAAAATGTGTATGTAACAAAGAAAGAAAGAAGAGATGAGCATATTTTAGGAGTTGTGGGTTGTAAATTTGACAGACTTATGGCACTTTGCTTTCAAGAGGAGGGTAGTTTAGTGCAAATATTTGAAGTTAGGCAAGGTTTTATGCAACTAGTCCCAAGACCATCTCCACTTCGTACTCTAACTGGTTCTAAGACTTTCTTCACTCCTTACTTTAATATAAACTCAAATTTAAATTTGGGTAAAAAAAGCTTAAAAACTCTCTAATCTTTGACTCAAACTTATATGAGATTTTTGGAAGCCAGTACATGAAATTGGAATTAATTGTCAAAAAGTACATAGGAAAAAATATTTTGAAATAGTTTGAGACAGTTTGAAATATTATTGGTCATTGGATGATGTCTTTTTTGATCTTGAAACGATCTGAACCACTATTTGTCTTTTGAATTCAAAATCGTTCTACTTTATTATATATATATATATATATATATATATATATATATATATACACACACACACATAATACTACAAAGTTACACTATGAATTCTAGTTTCTATTACTCCTACATTTTTGATACAGTTATATCAAAATAACAGAAATCTTTTTCTAAACTCAAATTGAGAGAATACCAAATCTTTTACTCAAATTTTTTGAACAAAAAACATAACCTTATTTTTCTCTGTGTCCTTGGTGTCTGTCCATTCCGGTCAAAACCTCCTTCATTTGCTTTATTCGTTCAACTTTAAAAGATACCATCAGTTTTAATCGACTTATGTTGAAGGATTCTATGATATTTGAAAAACAAAATTAAAGAAATGATTTTTTGGATAATATGAAATTTTTTTTAAAATATTTGAATTCATTTTATTATACCAAATTAATTTTTTACTTAATTTAATATTCAAATTTAAGTTTGAGTTTGAGTAACGCTGGATATGCCCAAAGTACACAGTTTTGTTTTGTAACTAACCCCATTAGATAATAAGCATAAAAAAAGAGAATCAGAAGTTTTGGGCCGATTTTGGGATCTCTGTTGTCGACGTCAATGGCGGACGAAGAAACAGAGCTGAGTGAGAAGCAGAAGATAGACATTGCCAAATGGTTCCTCCTCAACTCCCCCCCCGGCGAAATTCAATACGTCGCCAAAGGTCGCACTGGAAGTTCACTTGTATCTGTAGATGCATTGAATTTGTCATTTTGTCCCTCTGTTGTTGCAGAAATTGCATATAATTTTTGTTTTCACTGGCCTTTCTTTTGATTCAGTGAATTTATGCCCTTTTAATTTGGTGATTGCAGACCTAAGATCGGTTCTCAGTGACGAGAATGTGTATAGAATGGCTGCTTCGGAGGCGTTTCCTCTGTATAACAAAGCTCACATGATATGCCTCCAATTGCCGGATAGAAGCGGTGATGTGAGTCTTACAGTTGATCATTTTTTTGACTGTGCACCAACTTTCTGATTCTTACTTTTCTTTTGATATATTTATCTTATTTTCTAGTAGATTTTTATCAAATTTGGGGTCTGATTCATCTTTTTGAAGCTCTGATTGATGTGTATGTGAATTATTGTAGTCAGATTTTTGGTAACTAATGTTATAGGTTCTGATGAACAACATATTTTTACTATTTTCAAATTGAAAATTTGTTATACCACGCTGTAACTTTTGTTCTGCTAAAAATGCCCATTCCCCCCCCCCCCCCCCCCCC